>SSNP01000105.1:1576411-1628581 GCA_006937955.1 Pachypanchax playfairii
AACCCCCCCCCCCCCCCCCCAAGCTGATTTAAAAGCATAAAGTGAGTGTGTGCCAAAAAATAAAACATCCTTTTTTTAGGGTGAGGCTTTTGTAATTGTGTCAACAAACTCAGGTGTGTTCTGCTGAGCTACGGCAGCGACATAAAGAAAAGCCCCATTAAGCTACAGAAACAAACACCTTCATTTTATTTAAACCAGCTGAGCTCAGATCAGATTATTCACCTCCAGAGCAACGGATAGGAGAGAAATCGGTGCCAATTTGTCAATTTCGTTCAGCTTTTTTAGCTACATTCTTCAATTAAATATGATTTAAATCTCAGATGTGTGAAGTTAAAAGTGCTTTAGCATTAAAAAAGCATCAATAGCTGGAACTGGTTTTCATAACATCTTGGATCGCCTCAAGGGTGCACATATACACAGCAAAACACTTCACTTATGGCTTCCAGCTGGTCCAGCGGCATTGTGGGATTTGTAGGAGTGTAAATCAAGAAGGCGATGGCAGACAGCTGTGTCTATTTACAACCCTAAAAACAACAAGCACACATTGGAGCTGAAAACACGGCTCGGCTTTCATCTGGGCAGCGCGGAGACGAGGGGAACAACTGGGGTGGGTGGTGTGGAACTTTAAAATGGGAGTGGAACAACGTGCTTTATTACACCAGAGGAATAGAGATGAAACACTAAGCAGTGAAGACGGCTGCATCCATCACCGACTGATGCCTTTATCAGGAGAGGACGAGGAGCTCAATCAAACGAGCTGGTTATCTCCGTTTGTGACGCAGAGCTTAAAGTGTGATGGATTTGCATTCAGTTGTTTTTAAATGTGCACATGCTCCGTTTAAAAAGGACAAATGGGACACTTTTTTTAAAACCCTTTTGTTGCAACACCCTCAATATTGGCACAACTCATATCGCAGTTATCTTGTGTTGTTGTTACAGAGAACGTGTTTCAGTTTAACAGTTTTCTGCTCTCGTTGCCCTCAGCTCGGCACAGATCCTCGCGTCTCTGGGGTCTTGTTTTAGCCGTGTGGTCTGGCAGCTCTCTCTGACTGGCTCTTGCACCAGAGCCAGCCGCCCCTTGACTTCCCAGTCCACACTTGTCTTTGTGCGCATCCATGCTGGGGTCATTCCAGGAGGACTGTCGGGGTTATGAGGAGCCAGACGGCACTCAATGGCCCGAATCAAGCTGTTCAGAAAAAAATAACTCCACTCGGCTTCACTTCCTCTCATCAGGAGCAGCATGGTGGGAAATGTTAGGAACGAGCTTCTTTATGAAACAGAGAAAATGAAAAGACATCAACTCGAGCTGCATCCATTAGAGACGCAGCGACAGACTGCAGTGTTTCTCTGCTCGTTTTCATTTAGTGTCATCATCACCGTAAACCAAAGCAGGGAGGCTTCATCGTCCATCTTTACAGCTTCATGACTTCCACAGACATCATCCGAATTGGTGCAACAGCTAAATGTTCCTGTTTAGCAGAGGGTACGGTGTCGGTCCCGGCTGTCCAGCCTCACTGTCAGGACTGGCTCCACCCCCGGGGTGGCCATACTGGTGGACCAGTTAGAGTACTGGAAGCACTGCGAGGAGCTGTGGTAGGCCACCGACAGTTGATTTTTCTTGGTGGCCAGGTGTTGTCGACAGCAACAGAGAGCTCTGACCAAGATGGCCACAGCCAGGAGAAGGAGGGCGCCGCCAGCGGCCATAATGTAATACCAGTGGATGGGCAAGGGAGGCACAGGAACGCCTCCCCCTGGTGGAGAGATACAGAGTAATTGGCCAACGGTGAACACAGAGAGGAGTTTTCAGCATCTAATTTGCTGATTTTTTTGGTTTTTAGCTAACGAACAGCAGACGTGCACCTCATCTGAGCATGCACAAACATGCCAGTTGCAAAATAAATCAATAAATAAATATCCAAGGCAATAAAAAATAAATAAATGAGGGTCGATGTCTGTTGTGTGGCTTGGCTTGCAGTTCAGGGACAAGTTTTCACACCAAGCAAGTTCATCAAGACATTTGACTTGAACTCAGTCCAATGGTTGATCCAATCCAATGAAAATGCTGCTCAATTATTTCCCATTTACTTGGTGTGAAACCGAAACCAAACCTATTAGTTGTACAAGCAGTCAAACAGATGAAACTAAGGCGCTTCCTCTTCCGGTTTTGAACTGGAAAAGAATGTCACAAACAGCCTTCAGAGCCATGCAAGGAATCAGCGGGACGCCACACGGGAATCCAACGTTCCAGAGCTGATACTGGACCTGGATCGGTTATCTAGCTGGCTCGACTCGGATGATTTCTCCGTAATTTATCCTGTTCTCTCATCAGTTTTTCCCTCATTTTTCCTTCTCATCTGTCAGCCTCTTGGCTGGTCCTCTTCTCCTCAAGCCAAGAGTCGTTTCCGTGGAGACTGACTCCAAAAATCCTCTATCCCGGCATAACCCCCCCGCCCACTTTACACTTTAACTTCTCAGCTTTCAAAAAACCTTCTACGCTTCTATTTAAGTCAGCTAAAATAAGACCCAGATGAGATTTAATGTGACTGAAATCTCACATTGAACTAAGGACAGTGAAGCAGAGCTCAATACTTCCTGATTTTTGGACCGTGTCACATAATTACAGAGTGAAATGGTGCGTGGTCCTGCCACTTCACACTGCACACACTCATTAGACAGAGCCCCCCCCACGCTCGATGCTACTCAGTCAATCCGTCTGATTGCTCTTCACTGGCTGCGGTGTGTGTGAGTCGGTATAAACTCATGTGAGACTTGGCAGAGAAACGCACACGCATCACATTCGCAATAAAACCACAAAAGCTGGTTTCTTATCGGGGAGCCATTATGGGACACCAAAACACAGGCATCAATCTCATTGAGTCCCTGTAGGATGCACTAAATATTTTTCATGAGGCAGCCGGTTATTTAAATCCCTTCTGGCTGCATCAGAGAGACTAGAACTGGAAGAATGAAGCTCTTTTCAAATAACTGACTCCACTCAGTGATTTAGCTGGTCTTGCATAGAGTTTGGGACTTAACTTTTCTGTTTCCACTGATATTGAAAAGGTAAATCTAAAGAAAAAAAGCTACTTTACAACTTGGAGGCATGGTAATAGTAATCTTTCTGGTTTTAGTAAGAGTTAATTGTGTTTGGTGACATCTACATGCTGCAGATGATTTTTAAAAAGCTGTTTAATTAGTCTAATCAGCTCCAGCAGAATCAGCCTTTGCATTGAGAAAAAAGTGCTTTCAGGTAGATGTATTTGTTTATTTTGCACCTGAATCAACCAAGCGAGAAACCCCGAGCCAGTGCATAACGGGCAGGAAGCAAGACCAAAGGGGGAGGAAGTCAGACTCACCTGGACTTTCAGGAGAAAACGCTGCGAAGGGCTCTGCAATGGCAGGGAGACAGATTCAGGCAGAGACAGAACGAGGAAGAAACACACAAAGAAAACACGTTAGATAACTTTATATGACGGAAAAAATGTCACACAAATGTCAGAAGACTATCAAACTCTGCCAGAGAAGATGCAGTTCCTTAGATATCTCCTGTGAATTATGGCATTTACTAAGCTCCTCAGCAGGAACTTCATTTTTATATTTTAAGTGAGCTTGGATGAGTGTGTGTGTGCTATAAAGTTCAGACATGTTATTTATTGGTGAAACTGGAGCAGGCTTGGGGACGTTCTGGCTCGTTGTAAATGCACAGAGCAGAACCTTCACTTTGATTCTCTGGAATGCAAACAGAAAACTGGTGTGTGTGTGTGCACATGTGCACGTATCAGAGAGTGTTAGACTGTGTGTGTGTTTGTGTAAAAAAGCGTGGTTAAAAGCGAAAGGGACCGACTTGGGAACCGGAGCCTTTTGGCGGGAAGACAAACGGATGTGGAAAAACTCAACTGTGCTGCGTGATAAGAAACATCCCAGCATGCCATGGGAGTGGCAGAGGAGGAGACGGACGGGAGGAAGAAGGAGAAACAGCAGCATGGAGGAAGGAGGAGGAGGCTGTCATCTTCCAAGCTGCTGTGCTAAAAAAACTTCTCTCAGGAGGCTCATGACACAAAAAAAATCACAAGTATGACTGAGAAAGAAACAAAAACAAAAGGAATAATCACACGCATGTTCCCTCAATCACACTGCCGTCCCACAAAAACTAACTGGGCATCAGTCACAAGAGATGATGGCAGTTTCTTGGCCGTGAACCCAGAACTCGGTCTCTGATCTGTATAAAGACCCTCTCTGAAGCCCCTGCTCAGGCCAGATTAAGAAGGCTGCGCCGGCGCTCGACTCACTCCAGACTCCCAAAGCTTGCTGGGAAACAGCCTCTCTAGTAATTCCCTTTGACGGCTCAGGAAAAGCTCTGTTTACAAATACGACAAAGAAGTGCGAGCGAGGAGTGATGGAAGGAGGAAGAGAAATCTAATGAAACATAGATTAGCATCGCTGGGACCCACGGGGCATTTATGGCCTAGTTTTCTATTCTTCTTTTCTTTTTTGGGAAGGAGTAAACGTTGTCCCTCCCTCTCTGTTCTCCTTTCTTCTCAGCATTTGGTGGAAATATCGTCTCAGAAACTGAGATTTGGGGGCGGGATTTGAGTTCAAAGGCTCAGATACCCAATTTTCCCAGTGTGAACCCCATAATGCCCCCGAGTCGAAAAGCTTCTGCCAACCTGGAGCAAGAAAAACAAGCAGCATGTGACTTACGTGTGCACTCTTTCAGAGGAGAGCTCCCACTTATGCGGATGTTGTCGATCCAGATGTGTCCTCTGCTGCCGTGCATGAAGAAGCCCTCCATCACAACCTAACACAGCCAAAATGGAAAGTGAAGACAAGGGGGAGGAGTTAAAGGAAGGAGGAAGAGGGAGACAGTGTAAACAGAAGCAGGAGGGGGTGGAGGTGAGGAGAAGGAGAAGGAGTTTATTTACAACCTGCGATTTTAAACCTGCACTCAACACTCCTGCAAGAGTCTTCTGCTGACTTTTTCATGAGAAAATTAACTGCTTGTGAAACTTCTGACGAATGCAGAGCAGCAGAAAACACAAGACACTCTACATAGTTCTGATTTAAGGTGGCAGAGTTTAAAGCTTCTCTATGATCTGAGATGATCCATATTTTAACCTGCTCTGATTGCAAAGATAAAACAAGCTTCTTCTCTGAAACTAAAACTGCTTGATCCAGATAACAGTTTATCTAGAAGACACAGTTTAAAGTCACTCACTGGATCCCAGTTTCACTGTCTTTCAGCAGTTAGTTGAGAAATGTGGTTTACTCGCACCTGGAAGTCTTTAGGGGAGCGAGGCAGGATGGTGCGACCCTCCTTCCAGACGGCGTTCGGATCATCTTTCAGCGCCCACAGGACGGTCTCCTCATTGTGGGCGTCTCGCAGCAGGACCCTCAGGTGTCCGTGAGCATCGCCCCACAGCTGGTACGAGAACAGCAGGCAGAGCGGTCCGCTGTCGGCTGCTACGACGGGACTCAGGAGGCGAGCTTGCTGCTGCTCGGTCTTCAGACTGGCCTCCAGATACAGGTAGCTGTTGAGCTCTGAAAGAGTGTCAGACACCAACCTTCAGATCTTTGTGCACTTCATGTAAACATGATATAAACTTTAATATTTTAGTCAGCTTCATGTTAAATGGCTTTTAGCATTAGCAGCTAGTTTCTAGCTGCTAGCTGTAGCCCCTCTGTAGTGGACTGAGGCGTTTATAGCAGGATTATCAGAGTATTACTCCTGAAATAACCACATAACGTGAGTTTAACTGTGATGTCAAGAACTTTAGACCATTTACATGGATTGCTACAAGGATTTTGCTGTTTTAAGACAGCAATCTGCTTTAGTCTTGGTCCGGCTGGCTGTTCGCTCTAAACTGAAGTTGTTCAAAGAGCCGTCTTCAACAGGTAAGATATTAACTATTCATAACCTTTCCATAGAAACCCACTTCAAAAGATCTGAACTAAGTCAAATAAAAGTGAAAATCACAGGTTCAGGTTTAATAGACTTTCTTTTGGACCCTTTGGGGAATAAAAAATATGAAATTTGACAGCTTGTGTAGATGCTTCCATTGTTCATGAATGATGACGACATCAATTTTAATGACAGAAACGAACAAGTCTGTGTACGTGTGTGCGTGCGAGCATTCAGCCACACTATTATCACCATTAATCAGAACTATTCACACATAAATTCAGACATATCCACTTACAGACAGTGTTTTCACACAGTCAGACGTTTCCAACATGACTCTTAAAACAAAAAGGACACTAATCATCAGTCGCTAACAGGAACGGGATCCCTGCAGCACAATGGCAACACTAAACAATAGGGATATGACAAATATAAACACATGAGAGAATAGGTCTGGAGAAAGGGTCATTCATACATAAAGCCATACAAAAACCTCCAACTAAGACCCTCGGGAGCTGTTTCTCATCATTCCCCTTCCAGGTAAGTGACTTTAGAGACGGAACACACAACCCTTCACTTGTTTACACCAGAGGATGTTTGGTTTGCAAATTAGAAACGGAGACTATTGTGAAACTGTATGTGTGAGTTTGTGTGTGGATGTGTGAGAGAGTGACTCGGTGAGGCATCTGGTGGAGAATTTCTTAAGTGGGCCCAGTGGGAAAATGTCCAGTATCAACAATCTGCACATTAACTCCAAAGCTTTATCATAACCAACTGTGTGTGCGTGTGTGTGTGTGTGTGTGTGTGTGTGTCACAGGGAGTGCTTATGGGGTAAGAAGTATATAACAGATTCTGTCTGAACATGTGCTCAGCAGCATCTAACTGTTTTATTCAGCACATGTTCGAGTTTTTGAATGACTCGGGACTTTTCGGTGTGTTTGTGTGCGGTTTTGACCAGATCACACAAGTTGTGTCTGGGGAACAAATCTGTCTCGAGTTTGACAGGTCCCGTCTGCCCACCATACGGCCAGAGTCGCCCGTCTGTGACACTTTAGACTCTGACAGCGTCTCCCTCGCCCCTTCGCACCACTGGAATGAATAAACGTGTCACTGCGTTCTGACTCGATGTAAGTTTTGTGTATGAGACGATGTGCAACACAATTAAGACTCCATGAAGCTTTTTATCACTCGTTCCTCGAACAGAAGCGTGTCATCTTGTAGTGAACCTCCCCACTGTCACGCCTCTTGTTTGCTGCACAGCTCTCATTAATCTATTTCACAGTGTTGCTTAAATAACATAACAGCCCACGCTGACTAAATCTACTATTATTACTGATTTTGAGGTCAAAAGGTGGTGCGTTTGTGGCTCCCGTGTCACGAGGGAAAAAAGAAACTCCACAGAGGATTAAAGAGAGATTTGATAGCGGGGGAAATAATGACCCTGCACTGGCTGGGATTTCTGACCTTTGACATCTGCTTGAAAAATCAAAGGCTTGCGTGGTGTGTCGAAATACTTCATACATAAAAGACACAACCTGACTGATCTACGCAACCCTTCCCGATCGGTTTCTGATGAAAGAAGCTGCTTTGAAGCCTCCTGTCGGAGCCTGTAATGACCTTAATAGGTCATGCTTATTTTGCTGTGAGATCTAATGTCCTTAGAAACAGTCACACCCAAACCTGTTGGTTAATTCTCTCCAGCTGCCAAAAAAAAACCCTAAATGAACTTTGAAGAAATATTAGAATTACGAATATTTCACCAGCAGGACAAACGAGCTATAAAATCCTCGGAGCCCAGCAGGAAACCTCCTCTGTAGTTTTAAACAACATGCCGAAAGCGGCACTTTTGATCTGTGGATATGTACACAGTAAAAAGGAATAATTATTTCTGCAGGGAAAATCTAAGTAGATGGAAGTCTACACAGACATAATGGAGGACCAGCAGAGGACAATTGGGGATAATCGCTCTTCTTTGGAATCTCCTGCCCTGAAATTAATTGGAGCTACTGGGTCCTAACCTCCTCCTGCTGGGACTTTTTGACACGCAGCAAGCACATTTGTCACATGTGAAGCGATATATATTTACATATATTTATATACAGCGTTTTTTCTCTCTGATTCTGTCAGTTCATTTTCATTTTAAAGCTCTAGCCGAGACAATGCTGACTTGTAAATTAGACTGGATTCAATTTAAGGAATGATTTTAATCAAATTGAACCCAATGAAGACGTGGGGGGAAATGAGTCAATTTAATTGCAGGGAAAACAACACACACACACCGATGGTGATAAACTTAATGCATTTGTGCAATTTTCTCCACCCGAATAAAAAATTCTCCCAGCAGCTGCATATATAAGCTCTCAGCTGGTGCAGAAAATCATCAAATGCATTTCTGAGATGTTTTGTTTTCTAAATTCATTCAGCCATAAAGTGTCCGCAGGCAACCAGTCAGTGAGTCCAGGAAGATTCAATTACACAAAAACAACACAAGGAACATTAAAACAGGTATGTTTCTAAGACAGAATAATGAATATTAACTGTGAGATAATATAAACTGACAATTTACATAAAGAATGAATAAACAGCAGAAATGAGAATTTAAAAGAAGCATTAATTATTCAAAATGGGAACAAACCTGTTAGTTCAAGTGTTTTCATTTATGCAGTTGAATGACAATGAAATTGTTTTTATTTTCTTGTGTGTTTGGAAATGATTAACAAAACACATCTTAATGTGTCATGGTGATATGTGGTCAACATAAAAGTGTAATTTAAATGCATGTCAGGGTCATAAATATGGAAATTACGGCGCGTTTTAACAAGAAATTTCCCTGAATGTGAAGAAGAAACATCCGATTTCTGTTTGATGGTTTACATTATTGTTTCCAATCAGTTGTTTTTGTTGTAGTGTAATTAGTGGAAAGATGTAATAGCTGAATATCATTTAGCAAAACAATCCAGAATATCTTAAAACTCCATGTTTGGGTAAAAAAGGACCAGATTTAAATCTGTCTAAAATCCTGCTGTATTTTAAAACATTTCATGATTTGACACAAATAAAAAAGCTAAAATGTCATTATTTTAAACTGAAGTTTTTCCACATTTAGTTGAGATTGTTCATTTTGTGTTCAGACTATTGAGGATGCTCACCGTGTCTGTGCATGGACCACAGCAGCGGCGCTCTGGGGTCGGACGTCCATCCACACAGGCCGTGGTCAAACTCACACACGCCGTCAGACGACGGAGACGTAGCTGCTGAAGAGCCACGAGGAGGGAGAAGAGAGCAAGAGTCAGGAATACAGGCATTAGAAACTACATTCATTTCAATGGGAATAAAGCTCTGAGATTCATTCTGCACCATCAGCATGTCTCTCACCTGTTGTTGTCATGGGGAGAGTGCTGGTTTCTGTGCTTGGAGTTGGTGTCACCATGTCGGTTGGAGTGCTGATTTCTACACAAACAAGTCAAATAAAAAAGGTGGATGAAGAAACTCTTCAGACATTTAACATGTTTTTAAAGGCTTCTTCCTTTGGCGCCTCCATTAGAGGAAAAAGAGCTAATAATGTCTGAAATTAACAAAAAAAAAATTAAACCAATTTATATTCTGTTTATCTCAAACTGTCACAGTCCGTGTTTATTCCTGATCTTTGACTGAAGAGAGTTGATATTTAGTTTTTTCATGAAGTTGGCTATACCATCATTTCCACTAGATGCCCGTAATAGTCCCTGATTCCAAATCTTTACACACCACCTGGCTTACATTAGTAATCAGCACACTTGTCACTCACTAGTTCCCTCTCTGGTGTTTATCCCCTCAGTTTTTAATCTACCAAATGCTTTGCTTAGAGCTGGAACCTGACAAAAAATCTTCCACTAAACATGCCAAACAACCAGAAATTGGGGGATTTAAATGGCTCTTTGAGTGAATTAAATTATATTTCAAGGATGTGCTAAAACTGAGTGTGTAAGCTAAAAACCAAATCCATCTTTTGTCTTGTGTCAGAGGCATGAAGGCAGAAAAAACACCCCAAAATACCCCAAGAGGGCCAGTGTCATGTTGTGTCTACTGGCTGAGGCATCAGGTTCTGTAGAAGACGCATGCTGGCTGAAATGTGCAGAGTAGACACGCACACATGCACACACTCGTTCAAGCTAATATACACACACAGATGCGTCTGATGCTAAAGCTGATGGATGGATGTGTCTAACAAACTCCCGTCGACCTTGGAAGGGATGATCGCACTCTGAGACCAATCTCTAGCTGTCAGCATGTTTCCAGCACACACACACTCTGCATCACTTCACATAGGAGGGAAATCAAATATAAGATTTTCACCTCTGCCATGAACCTCAAATGAGCACAGCGAGACACAGAAAAGTCCACAGTTTGCACAAACATCCACATGTTTAGCAGGCTGCAGCTGGAATGTGCAGTGGGACGGTGATTAGGAGCAGATGGGTCAACCTTATGCAAGTTTGCACAGAAGTTTGGGTCAAGTCTCAACCAAAGATTCCAGTTTATCACGTGAACAAACTGTGTGAGCTCTTGTTTCTTCAATATGCGCTCCATAAAACAATTAGCCACATATTTGCTGAGTTATGTGTCGCTTTCACTAAACTGGAAACATACAGAGCTCTTTGACATTAACGTCAAAGCAAATTCTTTGGCAAGTTATGGTTTATATCTCTTTGTCAGCTTTCCCTGAACTGTCTTACTTAAAGCTAATCCAAACAGCTCAGAAGACGGGGTGGATCTCATGTGAGACGAGTTCAAAAAGAGACCAACACATGGACATCTGAAAGGAAAGAGGATCACGCTGATTTATCACTCTGAATATACCTATTAGTGTTTAACTTGTGCCTTATAACTACCATCTAAAGGCTGTGGTAAGCAGTAAAGGCAGCAAACACAATGTGATACATGACTTTAAAGAACTTCCTGTGGAAGTTAATGCAACGCCGTCGCAGCTGGAGAAATGGCAGACATGAAAGGTACGGCCACAGCTGGTGACGACTCCTGACATTAACCCGGCGTTAATGTCACGTCCTTTCTGCCAGTCATTTACTTCTTAATGAGACTCTTTATCGCTGTTGAGAAGGTGAAGCAAAGACAGGCTGAGCATCAAACTTCTTCTTCCATCTCTCTGTCTTCACACTATTCTTGTTTGCTTGTGCTTTTCTGCTTTTTATTCCTGTCTAACCTTTTGAGTCATCGAGTTCAATCTCGGGCCGAGGCGTTAAAATAAACCGGGAGCCCACAGATCGCTCTTGTGGGTAAAACTGAACACAAAACACACACATGCAATCCAGTCCATTAAGATTCTCCCTGGCTCAGGAGAACTCTGTGCTTTTAAAGGTCAGGCCCTGTCACGGTGTAAATGTGCTGACCTTTCCAGGGTGTGACAGCAGTGTCGAGGGCAATGCGACTGACTTGTGCATTCGTGTGGACAGACAGAGAGAGGATGTGTGATAACATATGCGACCTGCCTACCTTGCCCCGAGCGCTGCTCTTGATGTGTGTGAGGACTGTGTCAGAGCTTTGCAGAAGCAGTCCAAGTGCAACAGAGAGTCTAATAATGCAGGAAAAGTCCCTCTGCAGCAGAGTGTTGCCTTACATAATGTGTCTGCTGCTGCAGGTGATGATGCAAGTCATCATCATCATGCGCAGGATGAGACACCAACACTTAAAGCTGGACTCTGGGGAGCTGCTGGCACAGATAATGCAAACGCATCCACGCTCACAGATAGATTCTTTTGAAGGCCTGTTTTTCAAAAGACAGACCTTTTCAAACACACACACACACACACACACACACACACACACACACACACACACACACACACACACACACACACACACACACACACACACACACACCCCNTCCTTATGGGGACCGCCCATTGACTTCCATTGATTTTAGTAACTAGATTTATACCTAACCCAAACCCTTTTCCTAACCTTAACCATTACTGATCTATAACTAACCCTAAGACTAACTAAAACTCTATTCACACCATACCTATAAACCTAACCCCTAACCCTAAAAAGGGGAGTCCCCCTCATGGGGACCAGGCTTCGGGCCCCACAAGAACCCTCGGACCCCAGAAAGATAGTAAAAGTCAGGAAACGGGTCCTCAGGAGGTCAGAAATACAAACCCACACACACACACACACACACACACACACACACACACACACACACACACACACACACACACACACACACACACACACACACACACACACACACACACACACACACACAATGATGGCAAGAGCCAGAAAGACACTGCTCCAAGAATCTGACTCAGCAATATGTCAGAGAAGAGAAAAAATCTTCAATTATGTAGAAAGCTTTTCTGTAAATCTCTCCCTGGCAGTCCCTGGTGCAGTCACGAACTGATGAATGGACACACACACACAAGTTTGTTTTGCTATCCTTATGGGGACCGCCCATTGACTTCCATTGATTTTAGTAACTAGATTTATACCTAACCCAAACCCTTTTCCTAACCTTAACCATTACTGATCTATAACTAACCCTAAGACTAACTAAAACTCTATTCACACCATACCTATAAACCTAACCCCTAACCCTAAAAAGGGGAGTCCCCCTCATGGGGACCAGGCTTCGGGCCCCACAAGAACCCTCGGACCCCAGAAAGATAGTAAAAGTCAGGAAACGGGTCCTCAGGAGGTCAGAAATACAAACCCACACACACACACACACACACACACACACACACACACAGACACACACACACACACACACACACACAGAAGAATAAGATGAGAGAGAGAAATGGATGTTGTATTTCCTAACCAGAATTTCTGCTTACCTTAAGACAAGTCTTCACCCTAAAATGTTATCACTGAACTGAACGGCGCTCCACATGTTCCCAAAAAACATGTAAACATATTCCAGCCCTCAGAACATGAGCACAGAACACACCCACACCCACACACACACTGAACAGAAGCTGCACTTCCTCTGGATGCCTGGACCAAAAATATTATAAAAAACTCCACAACATAATAAAAACTGATTGTTAACATCACTGCGTGTACTCAAACTACATATCAGTAACATATTCGATAATCAGATGGACCCCACTCACCTACACATTAAACACCAAGTTTGGTGGTGGAAGAAATAAGAGCGACAAATACATTGAATATTATCCCAGTTACTTTGTTAATCTCTACACAACTGTTGTGACCTTTTTTGTGATTTTGAATAATTGAATTTGGTAAAAGAATCAGATTTTTTTTGAAGACATGGGAACATAACATATATTTTTAGAGAAACTTTATATTCAGAACTGTTATGTTTTTGGTTTTGTTGTTATGTTTTGGTGCGGATGTGTTTTGCACTTCAGGGCCACACAAAGTGTATATAAATACTAATTATAAAGTAGATGCTTACGAGCTATAATCATTTCTTTATGAGTTCTGTTGTATTAACTGGGATTACAAAGGAAGTAAAGACACTGAAGGTTTAAATTAAAGGTGTGTAAGGGTGTGTGTGTGTGTGTGTGTGTGTGAGGTCTGCGATTTGCTACTCCTGAGACTAAAATACTTCTACCTGGAAAGAAACTCAGATAATACCTCATACTTTTTAAAGACCTCTACATTTCCATTCCTGAGGTCATAAATATTTAATCCTTGGAGTATGTACACTAAAAAAACTGTATTGTGTGTGAGGCAGCTGTGAAGGAACAGAAGGAGTCAGTACCAACAGCAGTGAGCCTGGAAAAGGAGGTGGAAGTGATGAGTAACGGGGGAAAGAGGGGAGGAAAAGAACAAAACATTTAGAGACCTACGCACTGAGCCTCAGGCTGGGAAAGGAAAAGAACTGTAACCATGTGTAGGGATGAGGAGAGGAGACGTGTTCTGCCTCGCTGTGGTAGCTGCTGTTGTATAAAAATGGTACAAGGCCAATGGGTTGTGGGGGGGGGCCACTTCTTCAGCCTAAATCATATAAATAAGCACAGCAAGGACACAAAAGACAAACTAAATAGTTTGAGTCAAGAGGGAAATGAATGATTCACAGGATGTCAGCAGTAATCCAACAGTCCTGCTGAGTTTTTGGTGATGTGTGGACAATACATGTTTGTTAACGTTGGATTATTTTGGCTATATTTCCTCTGAAACTTTATCCTTTGTGAAGGACATCGCCTCCTTCTGAAAGTTAATTTTTTTCTATTTCTTGCGTTGTGTTTTTCACAGATCACTCAGAGATGGACACTTAATGTAAAACACATTGTTTCCTGTTTCGCAAGAGGTCGGGGAGGTAAAGTACCTAATGAAATACTGAGGACGAGGTGAACTGAACTATCAGTATGTTGCATGATGAATAAAGGATTATATAACCATAGCACACATATGTGATCTTTTTAAATATTTAATCTAGCTAAAGGTCGTAGCCTCTAATTGGTCCAAGACACAAACACACATAAATCACCTTGATGAAAAGAATCCACTCGGATCTTTACAGATACTTTCCACGCTGACGGCCTATACAACACATATGGATTTGGTTCTGTTTCCTTGGATTGTTTAGTAAATTTGTGTCAATCTCAGTGCTTGTTGCAGTATACAGCCATCCTGTTCAGGCACAGAGTGAGTAGTAAACAGTGACAGTTTGTGTGTATTTGTCTGTGATCCAGCGTGCACACACAAATTAAAGCACATCTGGGGAACAGACCGTGCTGGAAAGTGAACAAAACAGCGCTCTCACTCTCTGAGGCTTTATTCCTGTAAACCCAACCCCGTCCTCTCCCCGCTGATCATTAACGCTCTTAGAAACTCACCAAGAATTCAAATGCTTCAGGTGAAACAACTCTAATGACTGTCATGCATATCTGATGTGAGCCACCTTCCTCAAGGTCCAGCTAGTACTGCTTAGATTGGTTCAGGGTGAATCATTCTGCCCAAAATGATCAAAAAAACAGATTCTTTGTCATGCAGCAGCAGGATGTCCTACCTGGAAGGTCACATCCAAGTATCTCTACTCTCATCCCAATCCCTCCAGGAGACCACCTCTCAGGATACAGCCTGATGTACTGAGCCACTGTCTCGTCAAAATGACGAAGCTCCGGGGTGTCGTAGTGAGTGTTCCCCTCAAAGATCTGCATAAGACCAGGATCAGAACCGAACTGTTACATAACAGATTTAGATTTTTTGTGACAGTTAATTTAAAAGGGTGAAAAACAACTAAACATAGAAAAACTTTGCATAAAAAGTCTATAAACTGTGCAAAACACAACATTTATTGTAGTTTGACAGATTTTTCCACACAGGTTGCTATGACAGCAACCTGCTGCATGTGTCTAGTCAGCATGTTCAGGATTACTAAGACCAGCATGTCAGAGGATGAGTCACCTTAGGCAGGCTGGTCTTGCTGTCCATGATGAAGACCCAGTCCTTCCCATTCAGACTGTGTGACACTTTGTATTTCCTGACAAACGCCCGGTTATCTGTAGCTGCTCCACTTCCTGCATCTCCTCCACGAGCTCCCTGGGTAATGACTCCACGAACAGTTTTGGGGACACCGAGATCCACCTGGAGGTATCAGGTTCAGACAACTAGGTTAATGCTCTTCATGCAAAATGTGTAGGATCATCAAGTTTTCACAGTGAAAATGTGCATGAAGCTGAATTAAAACCATCTTGTACCTGTAACCACTCCTCTCCAGTCAGGGGTTGTGTAGGGGCTGGGAACCAACCCGAGCGACTGGCCACAAGCCGAGCCGATCCGGGATTCCACACCACATCCCTGCTGGACGACGCAGAGATCTGGGCATCGGGGAGCAGACCGGACATCAATCCCTGCAGGTCTGAACATGGAGCATCTGGAGTGGAAAGCAGAGACGGGCGCAGATTACTTCACTTGGAAGAGGATTGATGGAGAGAACGCAGCTACACATTTTCCCACCAGGGAGCTGTTAACATTTTGCCGCAGGATTGCACTTCTGGCCACTGAGCTTTAACAGTTCAGACCAGAAGAAGTAGAAGAGGCTGGCTGAGGAGGCCGAGAGGATAAAGAGATATGTGTAATACAGCCCTACTGCTTAATGTTCAATGCATAATTAGACTGCCATTAGCGAGATAAAAGCTCACATTAACTCTGCTGCTGCTTTGCATTCATGCATTTCACTCCTCACACTGATATTTAAGGATCTTTTAATGTTGTTCAATCCATTTTTCTTCATTTTTTCACTGCTCAGAGGATTTTATGTGCTCAGATAAAAATGTCAGAAATGTTGGTGTTGAAAAAAAACTTCCAAAGGGACTATATGAGAGCAAGAAACAGGGATTAAGGGGAGAGAATGATATAATACAAGATGCTGGGAGGCAGGGAGGGAGAAAAAAAGGCAAGAGAAGAGACTGGGAAGAAAATGTAGAGCTGAGAGGCCTACAGAGGAAAGCAGCAGGGAAAGGGAAGGATGGAAAAAGCGGTGTAGAGAAGAGGAGCAGAGACATGGAGGAGAAGAGAAAGGATAGGAGGAAGGTAGCAGGGGGAGATGTTAGCTGTGCTGACGGTTTAAGAGAACACAGATCAAACTTTCATGCTGTTATGTCACTGCAAATTCAGGCGATGTAAATAATAGATAAAAAGCACAGGAAGAGAGGATATACATGTGTGTCTGTGTACATTTCAAAAGGTGCAACTGCCTTTGAGGTCATCTGCTATATTTAGAAACCACCTGTGACTGAGTGTGTGTAGTTGTACTTGTGCTGTTGGAGCTAATAGTTATTTCAATAGCAGCTGTTGAGGCTGAATTGAATCACAGCTTCTGATGTAAGAGTGAACAGAGAGCTATGAATGATTGAGGAGTGTTCGTTTCTCGATCCGGAGGAGCTCGCTGAGCAAAAAGGAAGCTTCAAAAAGAGCTTCTAAACCGTGAGAGGGGAAATGAAGCGGAGGGGGGGGTTGTTGTTGTGGGAGTTAGACAGAACGCGAGCACAGAGAAGAAGCAGAAGATTAAAATGACACTGTGGTACCTCTGGAAGAGAGAACAGAGCTGGCTTCCTTTTAATTAGCCTAAGGGTGGTTATATTTAAAAGATAGCAGTGGGAATATGAGAGAGTCCAAATGCATATTCCAAAGAATGTGTCAGATCTTTTTCTTTATTGTTTCCAAATCTAAATGTCCTTTAAATGGATCCTTTTTTATACAGAAAACGATAGATTTAGTCTAAAAAAGAAGAATCTTATTAGGGATCAGACCTTCTTAGAATAAAAACTTTGAGGAATCTAACCTGTAATCTGACATCCAAAAATCTCAAATCGGAGGGCGATGCCATTCTTCCAGGTCTGTGGTCGGATCCGAACAAAACGGGCCAAAACTGGCTGCTGGACACGGTTCAGAACCACCTCAGCTGGGTCTGTGTTGGCGTGAAAAATCTGTGCAAACAGATGAAAATAGAAAAGTCAGAGGAAGTTAGTCTTAAATCTTTCTTCTACATATAAAACACACATCTTGCTTGAACACCCTCCCACTGTGCAGGGTCTCGCTCGGCTTCACACACAGTGGCAGGCCGGACAAAGCAGAGACAACCCAAACATGGATCCGATGTCACCATCCCAGCTGTCGATGTGTTCTGAGGTCAGGGGTTCAGCACAGGGAGGCTGGGAAAGCCCGAAAAATGATAGGATTTTTTCTCTTTTTCTCCTCAACATGCTGGTGGCCATCCGAAACCGTTGGAGACGTGACCTGACATGACCGAACACAGGAAGTGACTCCAGGTGGGCGGGATGTGAGTGAAATCCTAAGGCGTCCACAGAAAAGCATCAATATTCACTTGTTCTCCTTCCAACACGTCCTGCTGTCATTTTGCTGTTAGGTTGGACACGCAGGTCAGAACACAAACATAATCAAACTGGTCAAATTACTTCTTGTTCTCGTTGCTTTAATTCAAACACATACATATCTCACAGTTAATAATTCTGAATAACTCCCTGCATCTTTTTTCTACGTCCTTTTCCCTCGTCTTTGTCTGATTTTGATCTGTTTTTAAATCCCTCCTGCCAGATTCCACGAGTGATGTCTCTTCACACCTCCCTCCTTCACATTTCTTCCTTTTGTTGGTGGCTACTAAACTGAAACCACACAGACACAGGAAACCACCAGGACCCACACAAACACACACTCAGATAAGCAAAAAAGGAAGTGTCTTCTAACTGACTGTTAAGTGTAGCTCACTCTGTCTGTCTGTGGTTTACTCCTGTGGCTGATAGTGGAGCGGCTCCACCAACTCAACCTCCAGACAGCACAAAGACAGAAAAACAGCAGCTACAAGGAGATAAAATAAAGATTGACAACGTCAGTTCTCACAAAACAACTTCCCAAATCATTTGACTTTTTTTCTAATCTGAGATCAAACTGATAAACATGCTCTCACTTTATTTGTAGAGCGTTTTATCCTCATTTTTTATTCTAGAAGAAGTCGAGTCTTAAAGAGTTTAAAATATTGACCTATTTGTAAAATTCCCTCACCTCCCAAAATGATATTCCATAACCTAAGGTAATGTGAGCGCCTTTACAAATCCTACTCAGGGGGTTTTATTTGATTTTGGGCATGGCCTGATTTAATCAAGTGGAGCTGACACTGGTAATACAAAGCAGTGTGAGTGTTTGAACAGATAAGCGTGGGCTATCGCTGCTGCAGACAGAGGACAGGCAGCTGGTATGTTTACCTAAAGGGTATATAACAGTCAATGTGGGCTCTTATGAGGGTTATGTAAACATCCACGTATGCTTCTACAAAGACAAGTATGTGACGAAAGATCAGCCCTCGCATACAAGCGACCCATCTTTCCTGAAACAAAGAGCAGCAGGAGGGAAGACGAGAACACAGGGAGGACGGTACCCTCAGTAGAATAGTTGAAACTAGATGAAAAGAAGAGAGGAAGCAGGTCAGAGGGACAGAACAGGGAAAAATCAAAGGTTACACAGAGGGCAGAGGATCTAACTTAAAGAGATGAGCAGAGGAGTGTTGAACATGGGGCACAAAGAGGTGATGAATAAGAACGAACAGATTCATCACTCAAACAGGAAGTGCTCCATCCATGTATTTATCTCTTAACAAGGCAATACAGCCCAATTCTGTTGAATTTCCTCAGTTTTGAAATAAATTACCAGCTTTTAGGAGATAATAATAATCTATAATAATAATTTAGATCTTTTGAAGTCAGGTTTGGTTGAGAAGTTACACACCATCAGTACCGTAACTGATGTAGAAAGTTTAAATTATTAAATAAACATGAGATATTTTGGGGACTGGATCTGGCAGCAAAGGACTTTGGTCTGAGACCTGCTTAAACTAGTCATTAGCTTGTCAGTCTGGTCAGAATTAATCTTCATTTTTTCTTACTAATGTTGTTCAAAAAGCTTTAATCCTTTTATGGAATACTACTTCAAAAGATCCACTGACAAAAATTATATAAATATACGTGTATAATCAAATAAACTGCTCAAAAATCTGAGAGACTGCCGATTTGAAAATGTTAAACCTTTCTTGGTTTTTATTTTATGTTGTGAACAAATAACAAGCCATCTTAAAGATCAAAGAAACAGCAGCACATATAGGTTTATAATTTCTTAAAAATGAAATATCTGATAACTTTAGCTTTTTAAATCATCTTTCAGTGGGTTACTAAATCCCCACCACTTCTATAAGGTCATTAAACGGTGCATTACAACCCTGTCGGCTGCTTATTCCTTTGTTTTCATCTTGGGTTTAAAACTGGGACTGAGTCCAACACTGCTGTCACAAAGAGAAGAGGTTGTTCTGCTCCAATCGGCTCTACAGAGGCTTTTTGTTTATGAATGTGAGCAAAGAGAAAGACAACAAAAACACAGTCGTTGCTCCGATCTCCACCTCCTCTGTCTTGTCCACTTCCTCTGTTCTATTATGGAGACACCTGAAAGGTTCCTTCAACTCCTGACCCGTTACTTCTAAAGGTTAAAGGTTAATGGAACCAGGAAGCAGATGGTTGGTCATTGACTAACTTGGTGATTATGTGGCTACTTTTTGACTAACCTGAAGCTTGAAAGATCATTTCTAGAGTGTTTCTGTGCTTGTGATGAGGAATGGGTTGGGGGGGGCTGTCTGTCGTCTGGACCACCTCTGTAATCTGCCAGGCAACGAGCTTTTTTTTAGGACCCCCACCCGTCACGTGACATCCCATCGAGGTGGGTTTAATAATTAATGCCGCCCTGTTGTGTCTCGTTGCGTGGAGAGTCATGAAATTATAACGAAGACCCCATTACACACACAGCGGCGGGAGGAAGCGACAGTCAGACTTGTTTGTGTACTGCAAGTATTTAACTATTGATGACGCTTTTGAGAACGAGGTCACCCGGAAAGGTGCGTCCATTTAGGACACGCCCATCAGGGGTCGTAGAAACAAACTGCGCTCAACAAAAATCTGTTGAACTAAAAATCAGTTTGGATTCAATCCTGTTTCTGCTGTTCTCGCCACATCTTGGCACGTCTGATCATCTGATGTTTTCTCTGAGTTGATGGTTCCAGAGGGGGATACAGCAAACTCTGCTCAAGACATTATTCCTTTTACAGACATGTTTTTCAAGTCTCTGTCCATGTGTATGTTCTGTATGAAGATGTCGACAGCAGAAACTGGTTCCATCTGGCTGCTCCACACATGAAGCTAGCAATCTGTGTGGAGCTTCGACAATGATCCTTTAACCACTTCTGGTCCAATTTCTGTGCAGATAGCCACAAACTGCATTAATGTGCACATGTTCTACCTGTGTAAATATGCAGATTTATTGTGATTGTTGTATTATGCATATGAAAACAAAGCTTGTGTGGTTTTGAAGGCTGAAACGCTGCACGCTTGCTCAGGTTACTTGATATGTGTGACAAATTTAGCACAACGCTCACAACACTTTTCAGCAACACAAAGCTTGTTGAGCGCTAGGGCTGCTGGGACCTTCCTCACAGATGCTGACAGATGACAGTGTGTGTTCTTAATGTTAATTAGCGCGGGCACACTTGTGTGCGTATGTCACAGAAGAACATCACGTGCGCTTGTATCTACAGCATGTGTGAGTTTGTGACAAATGCAATTCCCGAGCGAGTTAGCGTCTCATCAAGTAATGAGGTGCATATGTGAGGCGCGTGACTATGATTTAACAAGTCACATGGGTGTGGAATTGAAAGTGTTGGCACTCAGAAAATTAGTCAAAAGAGGCATTTTGGTTTCTTTTAAAAAAAATGCACCATTAGCTTGCTAGTTTTTCCGTCATCTGCTCTCTGTCAAATACTTATTATAAACCTTTCAGGAAATCTGGACCCACATCCGGATGCAAAGTGCTCGCTGCCCAAAACAAACACAGTGATGTATTGGTGAAGCACCTACCATCATTTATCCTGATTCCTGTCTGATTCTCACTTGTGCTTCATCACCGTGCAATTCATAAGCCACATTAGCGTAAAGCTCACTATTAAATGACAATTAGAAGGACCAAATCCCAGTCATTACTAGACCCCCCAATGAGAACTGAGCTTCAACCACTTAAGGCTCTTTGGGGGGTTAGGACCGGCTAACTGGGGGCTTGTACAACCCGACTGGTGGATTAGCAGTCACGGAAGATTCAGCCACAGTCTGTGTAGCATAAAGAAGTACAGTGGACTTCAGTTTTCACTATCTAATACAAAAAAAGGCTAAAATATGGTTAAATGATTCTGGTGTTTGATATCTGAAAAGAAAAGTTACAGCCTTGAATAAAAAACCTTAAAGTTTAATCCAAGGCAATATGCTGCTTTATAAATCACAAAACGAGGATGTTAAAGGATTTATGGATTAAAAGATATAGTTCAGATCTTTTCAAGTGGGATTCTGTGAAAAGATTTAAGGAATTAAATATCTTACCTGTTGTAAACAGGGCTTTGAATGGCAGAAGGAGTTTATTTTTAACGGCTAGTCGTGATCACATCTAAAGTTTTGGGAGAATTCGTCGTATGAGGGAAAGTAGAAGAAACTATCTTGGTTTTATCTCAGTTTGAACAAGATTTACAAACTCTTTAATGGGTTTCATTGACTGGATCGACTGGAGTCTCAGATTCAGTGTTACTTTTATCTCACCACCAGTATCACATCTATTTTCCTTTTAAAACAACCACACTTTACAAATTTGCAAACCTTTATTGATCTTTTGTCTTCCTACTGTGCCCGCTGTGTATTCTAAAAGCTGAAAACGATTCTCACAGCCGCCGTCGTAATGCCTCCAATTTCCACCCCAAATGCGTGCTGATGCATCTGTCTGAATCCATGTCGGATTTTTACCCCGTTTGCTTTGACAGATTATAAGACTCAAATTACAAAAATGAAGACAGGCTCACGTCATATACATATGCACATACACGCACATCTCCAGACAGAGAGAGATCAACCAGAGGTTATTTAAGGAGGGGGAGGTGTGTGTGGATTGTGTGGGATTGTGCATGTGGAAGGAATGGGGGCATCTGAGAGGGGCTCAAATAAATTGCACAGATGTTGACTTTTAAGTCAAATCCACATTTTGCTCAATAATCTCCACATCAAATACCCCCCACTGGCCGCACCCAAACCAATCACTGTCACGCACAGAAGGGGGAGACACGGTCCGTATGGGTGTGTGGATTAACCCCCCCCCCCCACCACCACCACCACTATCACCTCCTCTTTCCACTCTGTTTTTCTGCTTAAAATCCAGTGACCTGAAGCCTGAAATGAGGGCTGGAATCCCCAGCAGACAGGTGGTCGCTGCTTGATGTTTACACACATGAAACAAACATGAAATCAATGCACAAAACAACACAAATATCAATACAATTTCTTGCTTAGTATTTGTAAAACATAGATTTTGGCTGGGCTCCAAAGGTTTCAGGTGTCTGTTTATACGTTAGTTTGAGAGAAACGAACAGCAGAAACCCAGATAAGGACACACAGAGGACTCCTTTGTTCTCATTTGTCAGTTTCCCCCTTTTTCACTGCCTTTATCTCTTTCTCTCACTCATGACTGGGGTCATAGCTAAAGGTTTATAAACGGTCCCAGCAGAGGAGTCAGTTGATGTGACTCCCGATGAACACAACTGCTTTTGTTATTGAGGAATACACCATGACAGTAGCATGAATGTGCTGTTAGAAGGCGGGAATGTTACAGTTCAGTTATTTTTGTTTCCAAATTTATTGAAAGCCAACCTTGTGGTTCTTGCCGTGCCTGTACACCATCCAGTCCTCTCCGTTGGTGCTGACCTCCAGTTTGAAGGTGGTGACGTAGTAAGACTTCTGAGTATCCTTGGATATGGCTCCCTGTGTGGCAATCCCAGTCAAAACCTTCAGGAAATGGAGGTCAACCTGAAAAAAAAAAGCAAAATAATGAAAGAAACGATTAGATTAGAATCCGGATTTGTTCTTGGCTGATGTAGATACCAGAGACAGAGCAGCTGCTGCGTTTTTGTCAAGCAGACAGCAGGAATTAGACGCAGACTGTGGCCTGCTGCTGAGGAGGCAACTTTGTGAGAGCGTGTATGTGCGTTGTCGTGTGTGTAAGGTGAAGCAGGCTGGAGGTAAAGATCAATAGCACAGTGTTCGGATTCATTTCAGGAGAGCGCCTTCATCAATCACAGCCTTTCCTCGGTGCTGTATACCTGCACGCGCGTGTGTGTGTGTGTGAGACAGTAAAGATTGAGAGTGCAGAAGCACTTCCTTATCATTGGTGCACAGTTCCTCCATTTCTTTTGTGTGTGTCTGTGTGTGTGTATCCTGCTGTATCCTCTCTGTATATAAGGGGGGTTGCTCATTGCCTCTTTAGTCATACTGTAGTATCACAGACGTATTTATTGCCCTCAGCAATAGGAAGTGATCTTTCAGGTCGCGTCACAGCAGGAATTTTCATGCACTTTTAATGTTAGCTGTGAGTTTTGAGGAAATGATGTAATCCTGTGGATTATTACCTGTATATACTCCTTGCTGCTGTCCTCTGAAGGCGTCCAGGCGTTGTCCTCATTATTAAGGCGGGCCTGGCGCGGCAACCAGCGGTTGTCGTAGAATGTTGTCGAGGCCGTGATCTGATCGTCACTGATCTTTCCTGATTCCATGCCGAGTGCCATGCTACAGTGAAATGCTGGTAAAAAGAAGTAAAATAAGAATTAACAAATAAAGGCCTGTGTAAAAGCTGGAGAGGAAAGAAGCACCAGGGGAGAGAAACTTGATCACAAGATGATAGATGCAGGAAATGCTGTGAAAATGCTCTGAAAAGGTAAATATAGACAACAGCACACCAACAGGTGAGCCGAGATAAATCGAGGTGAAGTTAATTTCAGTTCTAAAAGAAAATAGCACAAGTCTGCTTCTGAGAATCAAGAGCTCTCAGGAGAGAGCAAAACAAACCGAGAGGGGTGAGAAAGATCACCGAAACCGAAATAGCATTAAAGAAGATCGAGAGGGTGAGAAGACAGGGAGATGAAGAGAGAGAGATAGGCGTCAGCAGAGATGACAGAGGCGAAAGCAGCACACACAAACACACTCCGTCAAAGTGTTATCACACACTCACAGTCAGCGACTTCTTTGTGCGTCATGTTGTAGCGCGCAGAGAAACCGTCTTTGGCCACAGCCATGTCGGTGTGGAAGGAGAGGGACAGCAGGCCGGAGGACGACTGGATCTCTGGAGGGATCTTTGTCCCGCAGTATCGGCCAATAAGAGGAGACGCTGCAGAGACACAAGTAAAAACATCCTGTCAGAAAAGGATTGTAGTTCAGGTTTCCAGTCGCCATGTTGCTTCAGTAAGTATTGACTAATGAGTCACAGCATGTGCCCCCCCCCCAATCCAATCTCTCTGCCTCACATCATTCCCAGCTCTCCCTTTACTTCCCTATCCATCCTTCCATCTGCCATGAGAGCCCCAGCCAGAACCCAGCAGGGGAGACTGGAATCCTTTACGCAAGCTGCACTGGGATCAGCTGCAGACAAAATACACTTGCACACAAACACGAAGAGATTAAAAAAGTCTCCGAAGACCCCTTCCCCTTTTCCAGACACTTAATTCTTCCCTGTTCCGTCTTGTCCCCCCACCCCCTCACCCAAACACTTTTCTTTTTCATGCCTGGGGTCTCAGCTCACTGGAACTGGGTTACACTTTAATTTTCTCCTAATTCTCAACTTTGAATGGTACAAATTGTTTTCAACCATCAAAGCTCCCGAATTTAAAGCCGTAATTGCGATTCTAAATCCCCTCGGATCCTTTTTAGCAACTCAAAATGATATTATTAGAGCAAATCCTTTATGTTCTGAAAAAAAAAAGAAGTGAGGTGAGAAGTGAAATCCTCACTATCTCGAATTTAGGTTTAACGTTACAGACGGAAGTGCTAACCTTGATACCCATCTTGGTCTTCACTCTCACTCGCCTAAGAGGGAGGAAGGACAGGAAGGGGGATGAAGAGTATTATTATGGAAGGGCTGAAGGACCACGGGAAAAACCCGCTCCTCGGGGGTGTCGAAGCCCTTTGAGCACGCTGTTTGAAAAATGTTTCTTCTATGTAGCGTAATGGAATGTAAGGTAAGGCAGCTTACATCAAAGAGACTGATCGCAGCTCAGGAAATTGAAGGCCAGTATGCAAATTTATGTGCAGGAATCTTGGGGGATTGCATGAGTCAGTGTGAGCTGTAAATTTTCAAAGCGTGTGTGCGTGTCCATTCATCTTCAAAAAGTCAAGCGTGTATCCTGTTCGCTCACCTTGTGGAAGGCCGTCCCACACCTCCAGCCAGTCGTACTTGCAGTCACCCTCGCCCACCATCAGGGGGTCGTTCTCCAGATCAAAGGTCAGGAAGGTGAGCGTGATGTCCATTTGGGGCGGGGCGATGATCATGTAGGAGCACTCCAGATTGTGAGGGTATTTGTCCGGGAACCCCGGGGACTCGATCATGCCAGACGGGCTGGTGAAATTGCGGAAGCAGAATTCTGACCCTGAGCGGATAAAGAGGATAAAAGGTTATTTAATGAAAAAACTAAAGTAACTGGTCACATCAGGGGAGAATAAAGGCATAAGCAATCGATCACAGAGGGATATCTCATCTAACTTGCAGAAGGTTTTTAGAGAGTCGTTTGTCACTGACAGCTTGGTGGAATATACAGTAGAAAACACAAACGATTTATGATTACAAATATAAGAGAAAAAACACTTAGGAGAGAGGCTCAAGTGGAAAATGGATCAAGTGATATGAGCAGGCTTAAAGAAGGCCGTCTCTCTTAGATTGTGTTGTCACAATACATAAATCCATACTGCTGATAATTCTGATTAAATAACTTAATCTTATTAAAGGGAAGTCTGATTCTTTTAAAATCGGATTCTCTTGAACACTTTTGAACAATTAATATAGCTGTAGCACTTCCTGTAAAGTCTGGTGCACTTCCTGAAGAATATTATAACATTTTTGCCAGAATATCCGTACAATGAAAAAGTGTTATTGAAATAAATAAATTCTGTGTAAAATTTGCTCCCGTGTGTCTTAAAGCTAATTTGTAACCTTTCATGATCACAGCATCAGTGATACACACTTGAATTCAGGCTTAAAAAGACAGTCTGACTCTTTTGCACACGCTCAACACAAACACTCTCTCGTCTTCTACTTGTTCTTAGTTTCACTCTAAGTGTGTATCACTCTCACTTAAACACACACAAAACTTGTGTAATGGTTCTAAGTGGGCCCTCTGCGGCAGCTCCTCGTTAGCTATGCAGATTTATGCGCCCGGGGCGGCTCACCTTGAGCGGCAGCAGCTGTGTGGCTCAGATCAGCTACCCATCAGCCACTGCTCCACGGCCCGCTGGGGAGGCCTGAGTCACGGCCGAGTGTTTATGGAGCGGCACATCAATGAGGGTCAGAGCATGCAGGCGCACAAAATAGACAGAGGACTTTGTACAAATGTCACACACAACCAGAGCCTCATTCATAAACTGTTGTTATTTTCTGTTTGCTCACCGCCTGAACATTTCTATCTTTGTATTGTCGGCTATAAACAGTTGGCTCTGGTTAGCTGTGTGTCTTGATTTTTCTCTATATTTATACCTGTCAGAAGGGCAAATGTCCTCATGTGATAATGTTGCTTAGAGACAGGATTGTCATTTGAGCTTATTTAACTGCCCACGTTGAACCGACGGCCTTGCTGAACTGGTTTTCCATGCAGTCTGTAAAAACACTTGAACTGGATTCAACTTATTTTCCAACTTATTAGCAGAAAATCAGACTGTTCTCGTAGTACTTTTCCATCTCTGCCTGTTTTGGAAAACATATCAGAAAGGTCAAGTTGAGAAGGCTCATGGGAGAAGCATCTGGTGGGGGGTTCGAACTTCTGAGAGGAGTTTTGCTGCTCTGCACTGTCTCAGAGCAAACTGCCAGTCTTCATTTGATGACCAGGTTTGGATTCATAAAAGCAGCGATTAAGGAGTGCAGACAAGTTAACTGAGCATTCCAGCAGCAGAGCATTCCTCCAAGGCACCAGTCCTTATTATCAGACAGCCGTAAGAAAGCAGAGGGGTCGACTGGCCCTCCCCTGTCTGCACATAGCTAATGGCAGCCAACTGACCGTAATCAGAGAAGAAAAGAAGGCAAAAACCTCCCGAGATGCACTTGTTTTCTCGCTCTCCTGTTTTCACTCTGTTTTGATGCAAATACATCACAGTTTTAATTCTCTAACTTATACTCCTATCTGTACTCATATTTTCCCAATATGTCTTTTGACTAATTTGTTGTACATTGCAATTGTGTTTTGAACCGAAGATGTTGACACAAACTGTGGAAATCTCCTCCTACATGTTAACCAGCAACATTCAATCTGTGTCAACTCCCACACACACGCACACACACGCACACAGGCAGCATTCAAATGTCTGTGCATCATCTGCCTTCATACTACAGGCCTTGTTGCCTACACATACACACAAACACTCAGGCAGCTTGAAATATGACGGTGATTTCAAACTAACTACAGCCACAACAGACCTCACCTCTCTGTGTTTAGTGTGTCTGGATAAATTCTCATGACCGATTCAGTAGGAACGAGCATTAACCGGGTACTTTTGTAACTATTCCGAGTTGCTTTTGTGTTTGTATGAGAAGAAGAGCGTGCCTGAGACCCAGTGACACACTGCCTTAGTTTCATACTGGGTCATAGTGAAGCCCAAAAAAAAAAAATTTAATGTGAGCGCAGCTTGATTCCATCGCCCCCAAACACACCGGAGTGTGTCTTTTCCTCGTGGTGTGTCTGAATGAGTCGCCTCACACGTCGTCGAGATCCCGTGCGTTCGCTGTTGCTGCCTTCTTGCATGCATGAGTACCTTTTCGTTGGCGCTGATTAGTTCACAGTCTATGAACATGTTAAAAACAAGTCTCCCTCCTATATCTCTTGACCCATGGCTGACACGCACACATGGCTGCTGCTGCACGCAGACCCGTGGTTGGTGCTTGTGCTGCACCATGAGCCGCCGTCATTTGGTAGGAGATGTCTCCTGGCAATGAGTGGGAGGTCATGGTGTGAGTGTGTCAGTGTGACACACAGTGGGAGGGGGTGAGTTGCTGGGTAGAAATACCCACTCTGGCACACATGTTTTAAGGCAACCTTCATCCTCACTCCTCTGTCATTCCTTCACTTCAGCAGCAGCATGCAGAGTCTGCGTTCTTTCACTCTTTAACTTTCTGTTTCGTCTCACTCCCCCCCCCCCATCATCTTGCTGAGGGGCTCACCTTCTGCGTTCACGAAGACTCCACTGCACATCAAAACTGCCTTGCCGTGCGTTTCCGTCTGACAAACAAATCCGCTGCTCGTACCCAGACGGATCGTTCATGTAGCACCACTTGAGCTCAGTTCAAGGTTTCATTGAAAAGGAATCTCTCCCGGGGCATGAGAGCGAGGAAGGGTGTGCGTGAGTACATGTGTAACCAAAGGGGCATGGTTCAATCAAGCAGTGTGGGGGGGGTGGTGAGGTTAGTGGGGAGAATCCACAACAACAACAAAACATCAGGAACAACAAGAAGTGGCTCCAAAAAAGGAAAACAACATTCCTGGCATGCCGTGGTTCTGACAGGGTTTTAAAGAGAGAGGCCTGAAAATGGAACAACACATAAAGATTTTACTTTTTCAGCAAGTAGTTTGTGATCAAAGAACTTTATTTACTTGCTGATCAGGTCTTACTTCTTCATGACTGATCAGTTTTGAACACTGTCAGCTCAGATTCACCTTTGGCTGTTAATTACTTGAGCAAAACTTCCGCAGCGAGGTGACTTGGGCATTTCTGGAGTAAACAACAAGACTGCAATCAGTAATATTGGAACTGACGTGAGGGTTGGCCATCCAATCAACGAGATAGCATCGGGAATACACATGAAGCCAGTGTTATGACTGTTGCTAGGGTGGGAGTGCTGCCTTGGGCCTCATGGGCGAGACGGTCAGCAGCGGTCACAGAGGCAACCCGACGCCCCTCAGGTGCTCCCCGGCTTGTCTCGACTCAGGATTGGCTGTAATGTGGCAACCCCCTGTTGTGACAGTGGTCGCTTAAGGGGGTCAGGGAAAGAAGGGGGCTTCCCTGGCTAGTCTTCCCCTTGTAGCCGTGGCAACAGCATCAGCAGCACGTGACTGAGTATACGTTAGTGTTAAAGAACGGAGGGGTGTAGGCTGTTAGTCGGAATGAATAAAGGGTTAAGCGCGCATGAGTGGGACTAAAGTAGGCCACAATAATAAAGGGGGGGGGTGCACTTTCCCTGTACAGCAGCATTAACGTGTACTGTCAGAATGTGTGTGTGTGTGTTTAAAGGATGGGTTTGGGTGATAGATGAGAAGCTGCTGTTTTGGGGAAACACTCACTTTGGCTCCCCTCAGGAGTAAACTGATGGGTGGAGGGTCATAAGGAGAGTCACAGGTCAACTCCTGATGATCCTCAACAGAAATAATTAGTTACCATACTGACTGTACTCCATTTCACACAAACACATACACACAAGGGTCCATGCAGACTGCCAGTCCGACTCTAAACTCCCTGGAGTAGTTACAGTCACTAATTATGTAACAGGGTTGAATGAACAAAACAAAAACAAGCTACAGTATCATTAGCTCATAGTACAGTGAGCACCAAACACACACATACACACAAGCGATTAAAACCAGACACACACTGTCTGACTTTGAGACACATCATGGTGCTGCTGTGATGTCTAAGATCAGATGGAAAAGGAAACACACACACGGAAACATCTCCCAGCTGTGTGCTCTGATATCCATCTATGGACGCACCCTTTAAAAACACATACAGACCCATAAACACAACCCTCACACAGATTCATTACGGCACACTAGAAATGCAACTAGAATCAGTTTAATTTAATGATTGTGCTGTTAGTTTTACGACGGTAAGTAAACACATCCCAGCCAGGATCAGTCGTCTGTAGAAACCCAAGGCCTCGGCCCGCCACAGTAAGACAAACAGCCATGATGAGAGAGCGTGCAGGCAGTAGACACGCTGTAATTAACACTTGGCCTCAATCAAGCATCCTGAATACATTCTCACTCTCCAGACTTACTTGTTCCTCGTCAGTCTGGCTCTCCTCACCCCAATCATTTCCTCACTGCACCCAACTCTGTTGTTTTTCCTCCCGTCTCTCGCTCACATGCGCATCTGCTGAGCCACCTCCACAGACACAATCTCACACAGCAAGCTGAGCAGAACCACCCACACATGAAGCAAGCAGGAACCTACAAGTGTTTGTGCACTAACACAATCTCTTATAGCTCCAGAATTTCTTCCAGGATCTTATTAAAGCTATGGCAACCTCCCCCCACCCCTCCAACCCCCTCCTATCACCCAGCAGCCTTCAGTCCATCTCTGTGCGTGTGTGAGAGACAGATGCAATCTACACTGTATCATTGTCAGGGTTCGTCGAGCTGGTGGCCTTGGAAACGGAGCTGAACGACAAATCTGGGTCACATTCGTTTGACACAAACAAGAGATATATTTTCAAAGGTGGGAGGTGATAACATGCGATAAAGAGGATGCTTAGCTGAATTTTATTCTGCAGGATGTCACTTTTACTATTTCCCACTTCTTGTTTTGAAAGTCCAGACACATATTAAAGCTTAACTGATTAAAAATCTGCCTAAAATGTTACAGACGGAATCAGCTGGTAACTTTCTTGTATATAAATCTTTCTGCCCTACGGCCGTTTGACCATTTCTACTGCTGCTAAAAACACAAAACAAATATACTCCCACCTTGCCTGGAAAGTTCACCTCACTCCCTGCACTTTGACCACTTTGAGAAAATTCCATTTCGGCACACACTCATCCCCCATTTATCTCCTGGCTTCAGCCTCTCCCCATAAACCTTTAACCTTCAGTCCGACTCCAAAGTAGCCTCCGAGCTCTCCATCATCCCACCGTAACCTCCCACATCCAGCCCTCCTCATTTCCTCAGAGGAAGTCGATCCCATTCCAATTAGGCAAGAATTCCTCACATGCGTTCTGGTGGTTCACTTGTAACTTTTTTCGTCAACTATATATATATACATTTGTTTACATGCCCAGTTGTCTCTGTCAGAGGGAGAGACAACAGGTTTGGGGACATTAGTATGGCGCCATTAGGGGGATGAAAATGAGAGAGTTTAGATCTTCTGTGGTGGGTTCAGAATAAAAATCTCAGGTTTTCCAGATAATGACTTCAGTTTGGAGAAACAGGGATAGATTCAGTCAGAATGAAGTGCGGGCTTAATGTTATATTATAAACCTTTACATTGACATCAGTGTCACATGATGTGGGTGTTTTCAAAAGAAATATTAAGATACTCCTGCAGCAAGTGCCTCAGGCTGTACAGGAAGGGTTATTACTAGCTGCTGCTATCCCCTACTGTTTGTTATTTCATTCCCCGTTAACGTTCACTCACCTGTTTTGAAGATTTCGTAGCGCAGAGAGAAGCCTGCCCCCTGATGGGCGTAATCAGAGACAAATCTGATCTGAAGGTAGGGCCCGGACGAGATGATCGGCGCTGGGGCGATGTTGCTGCAGTGTCGACCTAAAACATCAGAATTCTCTAATTTCCCATCGCGAATCTCGATGAAGTCGTACCTGTTCCGAAGAAAGAAGAACAAAAACAATTTAGTATCAAGTTATATTAAAAACCCACTGTGATCATTCATGTTGCATCTGTAGAGTAAAAATATAACGTGGAACAAATGTGTAGAGATTTGGGTTTTGCAACCAGAGAACCAGGTGCCGACTAGAGTTCAGTTTCAGCGTCTGAGCAAAGGATTTAGAAAAAACATTGAAAATTTGATCTGCCACAGACTTGTGTTGTCTCTCCTCAGATGTTTTCAATAAATGGAGCTCTTCTGACCCAGTTTTGCTTGGGACAGCACACTCAGATCTCTTTGATGACAGCTTGGGGCGAACAATCCCCAAACCACTGAATATTGGATCACAGGAAAAAGAAAACGGAGGGAGGGCTGTGTTTCGAAACAGAAAATATTTAAGCAAGCGCCTGTCATTTATGAAGCGGGTAAAAATGCAGGCAAACAGACAGCTGGGTGGATTTGTTAATTAAAAGGTGTAAAAATCAGACTCATGAAAGAATAAAGAAGTGAGGGCTGAAAAGTTGAGGACATCAGCAGCACAGAGGGTTTCGCTCAGAGGTTAGAGGGTCCAATTGGGATAAATAAATGTGAAGACTCTTTTCTTATTAGCTTCCACATGCTTGTTCTCTCAACTCATCACTGACCTTTGACCAGTTAACTGACCCTAAACGATAAAAGCAAATTCTTAACTGTCAGGTCAGTGTGTGTGTTTAAATGTGTGAGGAAGACAGACAGAGTTTGAGCGCACCTGGTTAATCCAAAATTAGCTCAGAGCCCTGCGAGTGTCATTCCTATGACGCATCACGTAACAAAAATGATGTTTGATGGAAGGAAAAATGTTTAAATTAGGCAGAAACGAGAACAGATGGTTCAAGTTATTTTACTTTAACATGCAGGGATGAAAAGAAAACAATCACTGGTGAAAAATGGTGACAAGTTTCTTGTTTACTGCAGTAAAAAGTCAGAGTGAAGTTTAACACCAGCGATTAGTTGTTGTTTTCTTTGATATCAGATCGTTTCAGGTGAAACTGGCATGTTAGTGCTTTTTATACTCTTTGTAAAATCCAAATGACCCAATAAATTTGGGATTCTTTCCCTCAGATGACAGATGTGCCATTGCTTTACAATGAGAACTATTATTTACTGTGTGAAAACAGTACCTGTGTGCATTACTGGCAATAAAAGACAAGCTCCTTTGTTGATATTATTTAGATGGGATAATTTCACTGTCAGAAACAGCAGCTTTTAACGTAATAATTTTAGGTCCACAAATCTCTTTAATTTTTGTTTGCAGCTAGCCTGGTGCTTAAATACTATTTAAAGCAAGTTATAATACACCTTTTCAATAATTATGTTATTTTTTTCCCACAGGACATCAGACTCAGGAATGTTTTCCATCTATTCTTCTCTTTTAATCATGCCTTTGCTAAAGTCCTGCATCTATAATCTTCCACTTAATAACCATGTTTATGTCTGATGTTGCGCAGCAGTAAATAATTTTCTTCATAATATCATCCGTTTCTTACTGTGACAGTCTCTTCAGCCCACATGGTGTATTTCTTTGCAGCTAACTGCATCACTGCAGGAGCCTTGTAGCTAACCGAGGACTCCCTCCAAACACACAGGGGCGTAAAAACACACTCATCTGAATTAGTTCATGTGACAAAACTGTCAAATAACAACAGGGTTGCTGTTGTCTCACCAATTAGTGCGACACGCTGCGTGATGCTGACAAAGCATTAGAGATATTTATAGGTTTTTAAGTTAGATTTTAACTCAGCATCTTGCTAAATTTCGGAGCAAGAAAACACCTTTTCTTGCCGCTGCTATAAAATGAAAAGATTTCAGAAATCGGCTCAAGCCTGTGGCTGTTTGTGGCATCTGAGCTCTAAGATGCCTTTTGTAGCGCCAGCTTGAAATAAAACCTGGATTAAGTACAGTCTCTAAGCCTCTTTTTTTAAGCTATCTCATTCCTGCAGCATATTGATTCCTATACTGAGAGTTCAAGCCAAGAGTGCTGATCGAGGGATAATCCCACCACATTAATCTGGGTCAGGGTGGCGCATGTACAGATGAAGATCGAGACATGAAATGGCAAAAAATGAGCCTGTAATGTCGCACTAGTGTTAAGAAGTCTGAAGAAGTAAATCAAAAGGGCAAGTTTACTCTATTAAAGTACAAGAAAATATGAGAAAAGATCCATAAAGAGACATAAATGATCATGGGGTGATGTACGGGATGTGTAAAGTGGTAGGGCTGTCTGGTCCAACAAATACTCAAAATCAACTTTATATGAAGTGGAATGGGCTGAAAGTTAGAATGAAACTGATGTTTTTTTCTCAGTTAAAAATTTGTAAGTCTGGAGAGTGAGAATGTATTCAGGATGCTTAATTGAGGCCAAGTGTTAATTACAAGTTTGATGTATTCTCAAGCATATTTGATATAGTTGTCTATTTTCCTCAAAAAGTAAAAAAACAAAAAAACAAAATAGGGTTGAGTTCTGTTCTAAAACCATTAGTCACAATTTTAACGTCTAGTTCTAAAGTATTTTATTTGGTATCGCTATCAATCTTCATTAAAAAGCTGAAAAAAACATGTACTGATGTGTGTTGCTATGATAAAATTTGGCTTGACAACAAACTGGCAAAGAAACTAACAATAATTGATGATGTATAGGATTACTGAAGGAGTGTCTCATTTCTTTACGGTCTAATAAAAGGTGAGTCTGGACACCTTTGCCTCTGCAGAATGAAATACTGAATAAACGTGAGTTTAGACTGCAACAAGCATATTGGTTTTACTCGTGACAAGATAGTCCTAAGTCCTCATGTTCGGCAATTTAAGCATTTTATGTTTGGGCCACTAATGCTACTGAGTAAAGAAGCTGTTGTCCAATAATCTTATGCTTGTCTTTCTTGTAATCCGTCACTACAGAGGCGATCGTGAAGGCTTTAGAGCCAGGCTCCCACAGTGAGTCTGTGAGAGCCACAGCTATCCCTAAGTATGCCTGCTTAGGGCTGTAACAGACACATGCTCAGGGAAAACAACATTCAAGAATGTGCCAACAAATGTACAAACAAGTACACACGGAGATATAGGCAAACACGAGCGTGCACGAACACACTCAGTGCTGTATCTCCAACACCAAGGATAAAAGGCCCGTGAAAAAGCTGAGAGCCTAATTAGGTTTTAATTGATTTTGGAGTGGGTCTTTATCCTTCTTTCTGTCTGCCTCTCTCCTGTTGTGGATTAGTGTCAGTGAGTGAGTGTTGCTCAGATGTGATCATTGACCTGTTCGCTCAGCCTCTCCCCAGGCTCTGATGAATACATGTATGAGGGCCTGATGTGCGAGAGTCCACTGTCTGTCCCTCTCAAAACACACATTTGAACGCATTCCAGAACATTGCACACAAATCTGCTGCACATGCGCATTCGCATGAAGACACACATCAGCGTTATGGACCCTTCAAACATACGAGCTGACAGCCCCTATATCCAGAACCTGATTCCATTAGGGGTTGTTTTTAAACCAAACTCCGCCTTTCTGTCTGACACCATCCATTCGCCAGCTTTCTGTCTGTCTGGGTCTGCACAGCCGGCCCCACGTTCAGGGAGACATAATAAGGCAGCAGTTTCACCCTCCCTCCTTTCCCCTTTAGGGAATGGTTGCAGCAGAGGGAGAAGGGTTAAGGAAACTAAAAACCCTCAAGGGCCCGTAATTCTGCACCAGTCCAGACATGTCTTCTCTTCTTCTGGACTCATATATCACAGCACCCCTGCGTCAAGGCGACTAATTGCCTTTCACACCTTTGCTGTTTGCAGGCGACCAGGGACATTTCCTGCAGCCAGCAGCACCTCACTACAACCAAACAAATCTAAAGTATGTATACACTGGATTTATCCCAGTGTTTTTGTTCTCTCAACCAAACTATGTGACCTTAAGGGATTAACCGTGTCACTTTCAGCCCAACAAAAACCACCTGGTTTACTCTTTATACCTCTAACACCCATTTATTGAACTATATTACAACCTTAAACCAACTGCTGCCTTTTGATTTATTTATATTTGATTCAATCAAAGAAGCTCCTTGTCTGCATAATATCTTGTTTGAATTATGATGTTGTGTAGTTTATTCTAAATTTCTACACAAATATATATAAAGCTTTCAATGAAAGTTTTAAAATTACAGAAAAAGATTGACTCAAATTTGCTGTGGGTCTAGTTCTGTGATTTATTATGTTTATGCGGATAATAAAGCAACAGCTGTTCTTGAGTATCGGCAAGCCAAACTTGGCTGGATTCAGACACTTGGGGCTTTCAGCTGAGATGATTTTCCTCTTCACTGCATTGTGCTTTTTTTCTTCTCATTTTCCACTTTTGGAACACAGAAACCCACAAAATCCCAATCTGGTAAACAATGATGAGTCGCCTGTCGCTTTCTTTATCTCCTTGTTGATGATTTACAGAAGCAGAAATTAAGTAAGGCAGAGTAAGTGGAGACACACATCCTGATATTCAGATTTCTAAGCAATACACACACCACCACCTCCCAACTCCTCCCACCCTCAAAGGGGACTCTAATAAGCCATAAGTGCCTCTGAAATATTAACTAGATGCTGCGAGCAAAATCCCAGCAGATCTGCAGGGCCTGCCATCTTCAATCTAGCCCCAAAACAAATAGCACTTCTCTTGCTCGTCTCCTCATGCCTCACTGCCTTCCTCTGCTGTCCATCACAGATTCATACTTACAGATGACTAGAGCCAAACCACTGGCCACAGACCGTCTAGGCTCGGCCCCGGACCTTCTAGTGCCACATCGATCTGATACTTCAGTCTATAACTGCTGTCTGAGCTGGAGCTGTGACCTCTGCTGCTTCTGATGGATGCAGTATAACTGAACTGTCAACATATTTGTATTCATTTCACCTTTATTTGTACAGGTGATCTCACTTAAAAGGGGTTTATTCTGAAGACAAATATTGTCAATACGGTGGATACTACAATCAAATCAAAGTATCAGATGCTCACAGAACAGAATCCCCCAAAACAGGAACATGTTTTCAATTATTTTTTTCCATTGTCCTTAAAATAAATGTCAAATTTATTTTGTAGAATTAAGCTGGACAGATTCGTTATAGGTCTGACAAAAAATAAGTTGAATCATCAGCATATAAAGGCATCAGTTCATGTAGATTGTAAAGTGAGAAGGTCCTAAATCACGGCCTTGAGGTACACAGTTTACAACCAGAGAGAACATCTGAAACCAGCCAATAACTTAATCTAAAAGGTTTATACCTGAATACCTCTGGTATACAATGTGGACCTGCTTTAAACAAAAGAAGCACGTTGTTTCTTAGAGATCTGATCATTCCACACAAGAGTCACAGCACAGAATTTGTCTTTATGAACGACTTTGTGGACGATGTGAGCAATCGATTCCAGCGAGACGTTTCCATACACCGACTCCTTATACAGTTATTTTATCATCATTCTAGGCCTGAAACTGCAGAGACCGTTGGACTCTCCTGACCGCGATTTCGTCCTGAATGTAGGCCAAGTGCCAGATATCGACCAATCAGATACTGAACAACTCCCTTTAGCCATGACCTCTGGGAACTCATCTGTCTCTCCTTTCACCCTGAACCATCCCTAATCATCCTCCTCTTCCTCATCCCTTCTTCACTGGCGTTCCCTCTGGCTACAGCCGATCGTCTATAGATTTCCCATTACAAGCGGAATACAGACATCGATCCCACACCCTTCTGCCCCCCTTGGGTATCAGTTTGAGGCTGATATTGCAAAAAGACACACAGACGATTGGAAGCAGTTATATGATGGCAACCCCTCTGACCATGAGCAGACGTGTCACAGGCCAAGTGGATTTACAGCTTTGTGTGTGTGTGTCTGCATGTCTGTGTGTGAAGTTATAAAGTTAGATCATAAAATCTTCCCACCTCAGGCTGAGTTCAATAACAAATAACCAAATAAAAGCGAGAAAATAAAACCCTCAAAGGTGGAGGAACTGAATCTTCTTGAACGTTTGTGTGCGTGGGTGGCTGTCTCTGTTTTTCTATCCGTTTCAATGTTTAATTTGAGCGTGTAAAATTAAAACAGCTTCTCCTTGGGCTAGAAAATAAAAAAAAAGGAGAGAGTAGACGGATCAGGAAGGATGGTGGGAGGAAGATAAAGCAAAACAGAAAGGAAGCTGGAAAGAAACAGAACAAGAGGAAAATATAAAGAGAGGGAAGGAGAAGCGTCTACACCCCGAGCTTTTTACTCCTTTCTCAGCAGCTCCTGGTATATCACTAGGTAGCATCCCGGGGCTCAGTGATGGCAGATTGCATTAGAGATATGGGCCTGATATTTCATCTAGCCTTTATTACATTTAGTTCACATCAATCGGCTGGCAGCCTGGAGGTAAGAGCTATTTGGCACATGGCCGGACTCCCCCTGAAATGAAATCCTGAATTAAAGTGCCACCTCAGACACGGAGCTCCTGCACGAAGGCTGCCGATTTGATTGCTGCAGTAGAGCGGCTGTTTGGCCGCGTCCGAGTGCTGACTGCTACTGAGGAGAAATCAGCAGCTGTTTGGGGATATTAGCCAGAGTTCTGAACACATGCCTGGGCTGACCAAGCATTTTTCTCAGTTTTATGAGGGCTTTAAGTACCTGGGGAGGGGTTACGATGGCTGATGAGCACGTTCACACTAACAGTTTCTGAGTGTTTCTACCCCCCCTCCCCTCCATGATCAGCAATCCACACCATGTAGCGCTGCATCTGTCAGGTAACACAGCTCCAGTTTGCTCTGCTGCTGTCTCTCTAATCCCTGCTGTCATGCAGATTTTCAGCTCTGGACCAAAAATCCAAACCCTCCACCTCTGCAGCCCCTCTGGCTCTCCTCACCACTAACCTCGTGGAGGACCGTGAAAACATGTAAAAGTCTGTTCTCTGCTCGCTCGCTCACACTGTCATGCCCAATCATATGGGCAAAAGAAAAAAGAAAAAAAAAGGAAGCGAGCTGTGTAAGACTTGGATCAATCTGGGGTGAAAGCATTACACAGGATGGTGAGAGCAGGAATATGCAGCAACATGATTTCTCACAGTTATTTTTGCAGTTTAAAGGTTCAAGTATTTAAAAGTGGGGTTGTGTGGAGAGGTTAAGAGCAGATAATATCTAACCTGTCTAAGATAAGTCTTTGAACAATCTCAGTTTGGAGAAACAAAGATCAATTCTAATAAACTAAGTCAGAATGGAGCCAAATCATCATTAATCCAAGACATGTCATATTTAATAAACCTTTAAACAGCCGTAGATTTTATATTGCATTATGTACATTTTACATTAGCACTTCCAGTTCAGCATGCAACTCTGCAGACATACAACATTCCTGTTGAAATAATTGTATAATGTAAATTAATGGGGGGAGTAAAAGTTTATAAAACAGGGTTTCTAATGAAACTTTAAAATTGATGGTTATTCATGTTGAAACTGAAGCTTCTTTTTGAGTTCAAACAGCCGGAGGCAGCAGCTATCTGTAAGACTTCCAGTGCAGGCCGGGGTCCTTCCTGCAGGATTATCTGCCAGATTAACAGTTTAGAAAACAGATTTTACATGAAGTCAGGAAATTGTTGAGCTGGAAGTTGTTTCAAAAAGTAGCAGTGGTCTTAGTCTAGCTTGGATTAGTTATGAGCTGAAAAATCTGGTAAGAACTCAACTTCAAATTGAGGTTGTTCAAAGAGGTAAAAAGGTGTTTGTTTATAATCTGTCCACAGAACCCCATTTGAAAACATCTGAATTATCCCTTTAATGCTTCAATGAGACTAAAATCCATGAATATTAATATGAAGTATTCTAATGTGCTTTTAAAATGGAGCTGGATAGAAGGAGAGGCTAACCTTACAAGCTAACATGCCTGCAGAGTCACTCACATGTAGACGCCCACCCACTTACACTCTGACTTTTCCTCGGTACATTCATCCACAGGATGAAGGGAGTGGGAGTTAGAGGGCAGGCAGAGGCCTCCGACCCTCCAGGCGAGTGTTAAAAAAAATATCCCAATAAAACTGTCTGTGGTGAGGAGAAAATTGGGGGGTATTTCAGTTTTTCCTCTCTCACTTCAGCCTTCTCTTGCCCTACAAGCCTTGGGCTGTGAGAAACTGCTCGACACACTGCTTATCAACAGCTGAGCTCTCACCAGCACTCCAGCGGGTAGTCCGCCGTGCCGCGGCGTTTACACTGTGACGCCGGTGTTGAAGCTAACTAACATATTGCGAAAAGAGATAATTATGCATCATTCTGCCTTTGACGAACAGCGGCAGAGATCCGGAGACACAGAGTGCAGACGTGAAAATAACATTTCCAGTACAACTGGCGGAATGTGACACAGTGGTATGAAAAGAGCTGACAATCATTACAAAAATCCTTTCACAGAAGCAGCTTCTGAAAGCAACATTTTTCTCCTGGCCATCTTTGTCAACGAACAATGCAACAAAAGCCATCTGGGATTATTAATTCGTGAATTTATAGAGGAAAGAAGGCGTAGAAGTGGGGCGGAAAAAATAAACGGCCATAAACGGAAAAACTGCTGAGATAAATCTCGTCTTTCAGACTAAACTGACTCAGATGGAGTAAAATGTGATGTCGTTTTTTTTGTGCTGGTTGTTTAGAACTGAATTAAACAGTTGAGGTTGTGATTTCCTTTGAGGTCAAACACAATAGAGGACCATATGCTATGGATTACTCAGGAAACTGACCAGCAGCTGTGTCTCATTGCCTCAACATGTCTCATTGTTTGTCATCTTTCCCAGTCTCCCCCCAAAAAATCCACCATGACTCTGTTGTTTTATCTTGTTTTGGTATTTTTTCCCAGTTTTAAAAATACATTTCAATAACCTATTTGGTTTTATTAAATGATCTTTGGATTTTTCAGATCTATGATGCATTTTTGGGCCTCAGTCATCAGATTATTCCAACATGTTTGGCTTCCTTGAACAAAACAGACTCAAATCCTTGAAAGAGGAATCTAAAATAAGCTCAATTTGATTTTTCTCTAAAATGTCGAGGTTGGTAGTGGAAAATGTTCTGGCCTTGAAGGAGGAATTTGACCTGATAATCAGCCTGAAGAGGCTGTAAAACACTCCAAAACGAAGAGACGGTGTAGTGCAATAAAAAAGAAAAATGATTCTTTAGACCTGTTGTGGTCAAAATGTGGAAATTGTTTCAATGTTTTGAAATTATGTCAAACCACAATGAATGAATTATATCTGTATAAGAGACCGTCTTCAAAAGAAATGACTAATTCAGGATAGAGATTATTCTGCAGAAAACTAATAAAAACGTCAACACAAATCATCCTCAGGCTGAGTAACAGCACATCAAGACATATTACTGATGAAGGCAAAGAGTGGACTTTATGCTCCTTGTCTTGATCTTACTTGCAGTCAAGTCTTTCGATCTCAAAGTGAGGGTTGAAGTTGAGGACGATGCGCTGCGATGGCTCCGGCGCCGTGATGATCCAGTGACAGTTCTGGTGAGGCGGGTACTCCAGAGGATAACCAGGGGAAGTGATGTAACCAGCCTTGCTTGCATCCAGCATCCCTCCACAATCTGTCACAAGGAAAAAAAACAGGACAAAGGAGTTAATTATTAAAACTTTAAAAACTTTTTTGTTACAAATGACAACTAGGAGTGCACATGTGGTTTTAAAATATTTAAAAATGTACTAAGTTAAATAGTTCCCATCTGCATGCGGGAATCATGCACTACTAACATGATCACTAGGAGGTGGTAGTGTGCCAAGCAGTTTCCCAACCGCTGCCATGCTTTTTTTATACAGGGGTGCATTTTTCAGCACAGCAGCAACTCTACAAAGTCTGACATGATCCCATGTTTTTGTCACTGGAAAGGATTATAAAGTTAAATCTATCCATGGTTCCGCCAGACACGTGATGCTGAAGTTTTCTATGTGCAAAAAACGGAATTATTACTCTGGTATGGAAACGGTAGCTTCCCTAATGACAGCCATCAAACCCGATACATCTGCAGGTCAGAGGAGGCTCCTTTATATTACCTCGTGTGTGTATGAAGATGTTCAGAAAAACAAATGAGCACTAAAACAAAGAAAGCAATTTAGACTCTGTCATTTGTAGGAAATTAGAAAAACTTCTCCATTGTGAGTTGTCAATGTGAGCAGGACCACGTGTGTGAGCTATTAAAACAATAAAAGATCATCATTGTTCATTTGCTGAACACACACACTCACAGCCTCTTCCACACCCAGGCTCTTATCTCTCCTCTCCGTAGGGAGCGTTCCTCCAAGTGTAATTGTTGCTCTGGCAAGCCAATCTGCAAACATTAGGACACATTCCCTGATCCTATCACGCTCTCCCAGGAACAATACCCTGCCAATAGCGTCACTCTGCAAAGCTCAGACAGGAAGTGACACACAGACGGCAAGTCTAGCAGGGGTTTCGAAGGGTCACCCCAACTCGGTAATGAAAGGCCGACGCTGCAACAAAGACCCCATTCTCTGCACACACCCAGACGGGTGCAGCGGCTTTCGTTCATCGCGTTATCTCCCACAAACACGCTAAACACAGAAACTCACACAAAAGGAACATGTATATGAAAAAATCTGCACATACAAAACAACAACAGAAGCTCTTTTATTGCAGCTCACATGGTATAAAACTGCATATCTGTGTGTTTACTGATGCTCCAGTGGGATCTCTACATCTAATGAACTTTATATTGAACTCAAAGACAGACAAACACCTTTTGTACTATTATAAAGTTGCTGTTCAATGACAAGTAAAATATCACATGGAGGAGGGATGTTAAACTGAAAACATTAAAAATGCCCTGGATTTAACCACTTGGAATCCACTCCACATAAATGGCTTGATATTTCTGCCTGTTTCTTTCAGATTTCTGTGAGAGCTTCAATAGAGGAAATAGAAAAAAAAACACCAAAGGCTTGAAGTGTAATAGACCCTTCAAGTGTTGACATTTTCACCGCCTATTGTGCTTTAAAAGGCACACTTAAGATTTCTCTGACATTTGACAGAGCTGCGATGGCTTCCTTACTTTGTTACCGGAGAGGAGCGACGCCCACATTCGCTCCCAGCTGCCGGTGATTTCATGCGTGAGTACGTGACTTTAGCCTCCCACAGATACACAAGCTACTGTGTACACAAACTCAAGTTCAGCTACAAATGCATTGGAAACGCACGCATTGGCGCACACACCTCCGCATTACTCGTGCATGTTAACACTAACACACCCAGATGCTGCTGCTGCATGTTCAAACAACCGCCCACACATGTGTGCATCTTTGAGGGCCTGTCAATCACAAGGGCCGGCAGAGGTGGGAAAAATAGCAAGCTGGAAATCTTCTAAAAGATTCTAAGGGATGGTAAAGACAGACAGGAAGCCACACATGCACAGAGAGAGAGAAACATCTCTTTATCTGCTGTGACTGTGCAGACAGACAGTCATTGTTGAGGGAACGGTGTGCAGGAGGCTATCGGTGCGCAGAGCCTCAGCAGATTAAGCCCTTTGGGGAGAAATCCTGCAGTCTCGACACTTTTTTTCCCTCTTAGCTGCCCATTCAATGGCCTCCAAGGAGGATGAAGGGGATGGGAGGGGAGAGGAAGGGATTACAGTGGGAAGAGGGAGAGAGATGAGTAAGGATGTGCCAAAAATGGAAGAGAGACAGATAAAAGGCAGACTGAGGCAGAGGGGGGATAGAAAGATTGATCTGGAAGGGGGGTGTAGGATGGTATATGATGGAGAAGGGTGTGAGCTCTTCAGTGGGAGAGGAGAAGAGAGGATGGATGAGTGACAGGCATGAGGAGGCTAAAAAGGTGATAAGGAAGGAGAAATCAGAGGGTGAGGTAGGAGAGGGAGTAAAAGATGCAGAGAGCCTGACGAGGTTTATTAAGACATGACTGTGCTGTGGCGGCTCCCAGTAGGCACTGACCCCACTATAAAACCTCTGTCAGTAAGCTCACACACACACACACACAGCATATGTGTGTGAATGTAACAATCCAGCTACAGATGTCAAACACCTGGTCTGATCCCTCCATTCCTTAGACATCCACCGCTCTGTGTTGGAATAAAACAAGCAAATATGATCGTGTGTGTGTGTGTGTGTGTGTGTGTGTGTGTGTGTTTGTGTGTGTGTGTGTGTGTGTGTGGGTTTGTATTTCTGACCTCCTGGGGACCAGTTTCCTGACTTTTACTATCTTTCTGGGGTCCGAGGGTTCTTGTGGGGACCGAAGCCTGGTCCCCATGAGGGGGACTCCCCTTTTTAGGGTTAGGGGTTAGGTTTATAGGTATGGTGTGAATAGAGTTTTAGTTAGTCTTAGGGTTAGTTATAGATCAGTAATGGTTAAGGTTAGTAAAAGGGTTTGGGTTAGGTATAAATCTAGTTACTAAAATCAATGGAAGTCAATGGACGGTCCCCATAAGGATACCAAAACACACGTGTGTGTGTGTGTGTGTGTGTGTGTGTGTGTGTGTTTGTGTGTGTGTGTGTGTGTGTGTGGGTTTGTATTTCTGACCTCCTGGGGACCAGTTTCCTGACTTTTACTATCTTTCTGGGGTCCGAGGGTTCTTGTGGGGACCGAAGCCTGGTCCCCATGGGGGGGAATCCCCTTTTTAGGGTTAGGGGTTAGGTTTATAGGTATGGTGTGAATAGAGTTTTAGTTGGTCTTAGGGTTAGTTATAGATCAGTAATGGTTAAGGTTAGGAAAAGGGTTTGGGTTAGGCATAAATCTAGTTACTAAAATCAATGGAAGTCAATGGACGGTCCCCAAAAGGATAGCAAAACACACTTGTGTGTGTGTGTGTGTGTGTGTGTGTGTGTGGGTTTGTATTTCTGACCTCCTGGGGACCCGTTTCCTGACTTTTACTATCTTTCTGGGGTCCGAGGGTTCTTGTGGGGACCGAAGCCTGGTCCCCATGAGGGGGACTCCCCTTTTTAGGGTTAGGGGTTAGGTTTATAGGTATGGTGTGAATAGAGTTTTAGTTAGTCTTAGGGTTAGTTATAGATCAGTAATGGTTAAGGTTAGTAAAAGGGTTTGGGTTAGGTATAAATCTAGTTACTAAAATCAATGGAAGTCAATGGACGGTCCCCATAAGGATACCAATACACACTTGTGTGTGTGTGTGTGTGTGTGTGTGTGTGTGTGTGTGTGGTGGGATCACAACTTGTGTTGTACCAGTAACAGAGGAGAGAGTCACTCAGAGGGCCTCATGAATTACACTGTCTCTTCTTGTACAGAAGCCCATCTGTCTACAAACACAAGTGCTGCATGTTTTCTACTAAAACCCTGTTACACAAGAACCATGACACTACAACACTACAACATTACCTGAGTGTATATCCAGCCTCATAAATGAGACACACTATCAACTTATATGCATCTAAAACACTGCAACACTACATTTATAGCAGACTGCTTCAGTGAAATAAGTATACGTTGCACATTTTCCAGTCAGAAATGTTAAAAAAAGACGATTTCAGGATCTTTATCTTCATTATCTGAGCAAAATGTGCATATGTCTGCAGGTCTTAGCTCATGTCCTAAGACGTGCGCGTGGAAATTCATGGTCTCGTTTCTATTAGCCGCCTTATCGGAGAAGCATGGCGTTGCGCTCTGGGATAAGCTGCGAGTGTGAGGAGAGGGGCTGATAAAGCCCTTCATCATCCCCACAGCGTCTCGTGCCCACGTCACCCCCTCGCCACCACCATCACCACCTTAATTAAAAAGTGCTATCATCCAGAGAGAGGAAATAAGAAGGGAGAGTGGGTAGCACTCATCCATTCAGTCAACGGCGAGAAGTGACTGTTCTCAATCTCACTGGACCAAAGGAGAGGAGCAGGAAGTGGCTTTATCAATCACTTTTCTGTTTCCTGCTTTGATGATCAGGATGCTTCTTGCTCACGTCCTCAAAAAAAAAAAACAGTTGGCAGAATCTGATGTACATTATGTTTTTAAGGTAATCTAGTATTTGACTGTATCTTTAAGCGTGCAGTTTGGCAAACGAGGAGATTTTTTTTTAGAATAACGGAGTACCTATTTCGAAAATGTGCTTAAGCCATTGACAAGTATTAAAACTAGTTATAAGAAAGAATCACTGAAGCAAAACAAAACAAGCGCCCTCTGGTGGATGGCTGCACAATATAACTTAGGTCCCGCCCCCTCCATGAGAACAAACATCTACAGACCAAAAATTAAACATACATATGATCATTTGACACAACTATGTTTCTAAAAGATGGTTTTGTGTTTTTCTCCTTGTATTTTTTAAAGGTACTTTAACGGTTTTAGTTATGTTTTTAGCTTTGGAGATTTCTACCATGTTCCTGGTTCTGTTTGATGAAATATAGTTGTGTATTTCTTGAAATGTGCCCTTCAGTTTGTGAAAAGAATTTGTTAAATAAACTCAAGCTTTCTGTTTTTGATGTGTTTGTCTTAAATGTCGTGGTTTCTGTCTTGTTGGAAATGTTCTGATAAATGTCACATTTTCTCATTTTGTTATTGTGTTCTGAACCTCGGGGCTACTGAGGAGAACATGTAGAAGAAGAGAAAAAAAAATGACACGAAACACTGGGAAAAGTTCAGCTGTGTTGGAAAACAGCAAAAGAAATCCAGATATCAGAATTTTTCTGTTTTCTTTCTTCTTCTGTGTAAAATTAAGGCTGCTAGACAAGAAAAATACCCAAATTATCCAGGATATAAACTGAAAGTATAAAACTAATGAGTAAAAAAAAGCATTTTGCCTGCACAAACCAGAAACCTTATTTGACAGCTTAATGTCCCATTACTCATAGAGTCTAAATTTTTATTGGATGATTAATTAAAAACCAACAAACTCTTAAAAAGCACATGAGCAGCCGTAAGCCCTCATCCAGAAACAATAGCTTTTTGTTAAACAGTGCTAAATGAGTTTAAGGCAAGATCTTTTAAGAGCCAATGAAAGCCACATCAAAAGCAGATAAAATCCCTCAATCCTCTTTACCTCCTTGTGTCTCCTCTTTCTTGATCCCTCTCAACTCCTCCCTCTCTAACAGGATAAGTGGCCCATGCTAATCAGCTAAATGCACAGAGCTGGCCATCCCGATCAATGCTTCTTCAATGGATCAATCAAGTAACAGATGGTTGGTGGTGAATGCTGGAAGGGGTGGGGGGTATTGTTGTGTTGGTATGGGTCTAATCCTGAACACTACCTGAGTACAGTATCATGTCTCCTTGTCCCTCAGTGCTCTCTGTAAGTCAAACCTGCACCACTTCAGGTAAAAGTGGAACCAGAATCAAAAAGGCGAAGCTGTAAGTTCAACATCGCTGCAGGAGTTCTGGTGATTTGTTGCTTCACTTTTACAGATTATTACTGACAGCTTCAAAATCCCTTTTTGTGTAAATTGCATTTCTCAAAAAGGCGGTTTTGTCTTTCAAATCCTTCAATTCACCCTAAAACACATGCTAACCCCCACAGCTCCCCTCTAAGCCTGTCCCTGAGCTCCTGTTAAGACCCCCCTCCTATGCGGTTAATGCGACAGTCTGAAAGAGCAAGCTTTGTTTTATTTATCGGGGGGTCTTGTTTTTAATTTCACCCCGCGTGCGGCGGGCCGTTTCCAGGGCTTTTGTTTTGAGCCCGTGACTCTCATACCTTACTGGTATCGAACCAAATGCTCAGTTTGTCTTCAGCTATGAATGCTAATAGGTGACCTTGTTTTGGCAGCTGATACCTCGGAGACCTTGTGGATCAAAAACGCAGAGAAATGCAAAGAACTGAAGGATGGGTTGTCAGAGAGAAAGGAAAATGCAAAAGAGGGAGAAGAAAAACAAGATAAGTGTCAAAAATGAAGATGTTTGTTCATTTAGGATTAAACTAATGGAAGTGTGGAAGATAAAATTGAAAATGCACAACCACCCTCTCAATAAACATGCAAATGAGCTGCTTAATAGCTTGAATATTAATTCTTATGGCAAGAAGTAATTAATGTACATATCACTGATTCAAAGTGGTGTGATTACAGTGCAAGAGTAAAACTCCAGCAACTTCTTCTCAGCCCCCTGAGACCACGTACTGTGTGACTCTTCCAAAACATTTTAAAAGAACCACTTTTTGCTCTTGTAAATGTACCAAGTCACTAAAACCCACACAGAGTAAATCATCAAAAGTACAAACTCTCTGGAATCTAAAAACTCTAGATTTAACTTCAAACTTTCATGAGATTTCATAACAAAGTTTGCAGTACGCTGAGTTCAGCTCTGAAGGATTCAGCCCCACATTAGTTGCATCACCCCAGAAGATAGTGTCGCCTTGCAGCCCCATAATGTGATCCGCTCCCTCAGTCCGATGCCATTTTAACTCCGTGACCTCTGCACGCTTTGATGTTGCCCTTTCTTCTCACACTCTGATGCACAATCCCCCGATCTGCTCTCCAAGTCTTTCAAACCCCTGTTGCTTTGCGGCTTGCTCACTTTTTACTGCTTTGTGCGCGACTTCTTTGCAGCCACTGTTTCTGTCCCCTTGGCACGCTCATTCATTCCCTCCCCTGTCTGTTCTGCTCTACATCGGCCTCTTTTCCCTTGGCATCTGGGCGTAATGTGGTACTTGAAGGGAGAGCATGGAGGCAGCGACATGTGCTGCAGTGTCTTGGCAGAACATGGAGAGAGGGTTTTGGGCTTCTTGCTTGCCTGATGACTGCCAAGAGGCTCACATCTGTCTCTGATCAGTGAGCGTGAGCAGCCAACACACACATTTAGAGGAGATGGGAACTCTGATTTAAACAAGTAGCTTAAAAACGGAGGATGTGCAAATAATAGGAGTGCGATGAACGGCAGTGGGTGGCGTTGTAAAACCTAAACAGTCATCACTGGATCCTGAACGCCTCCATAAACCATCTAATCCTGGTGAAAACCCACAGAACTGTAGACAAACACGAAAGTACTTGAAACTAAACACAAGTGTACAAGAAAACGCAACGGATGCACTTAGACAAGATAAGAGCATTTCCCACAATGAAACTGTTTACTTCTCCCACTATGAGTAACCAGACAGCTATGGATGAGTGAGTGCTGCTGGCTCATGTGTCATCTCTTTGGTGGCGTCACCTCTCCGCCTGGTGACCGCCACCCCCCAAATACTATCCATTCCCACCGACAGCTCCAAGTCTGTCACGATTTCTGCTGATAAATCAACAAGCATCTATTCAAAATAAACAAAGGGATATCATGCTGATGGTCGCTGCTTCTTATTTAAAACATATTCTGTCTTAACCTGTGGGGCTCATTTTGCAACTTCTGGTACTGAACCCGCACTTTGAAGCTAGATGAAAGTACTAAAAATCCCCCAGATCGTGGTGATTTGGGTGCCGAGAGCGCACGGAGGCATTGCAGTGAGTCCCCGCCTGGAGCTGTTCATCCTTTCACTCAACACTCAGACCTGAAAAAGCTCAAAATCCTACTTTGTGTGTGTGATAGAGGGCGAGAAGGAGACCTGGTCGCTAATGAAGACACTGATCGCATTAGGTAAATCCTAAAATAATGGTTTTACGCACGCTGTTTTGGACAACACAAACGTGGGAAATTGTGGGTATTTTTAGTCCAGCGCGCGCACTCAAAACTCTACTTTCATCCTGACGTGAAAATAATTTTATTCAGAGCGTGGGTTTGTTTATTATCACTGATTAACAATCGGGATAAATCAAGCAAAGGACAAGGGAAGTCTCTAATTTCCAAACGCTTCCCGTTTGTAATAATCCTGTTATCAGGAGGGATGAAGGTTTCCGATTTTCTCTATCAAATCTGGATTATCAGTAGTTATCAGTTTGGAAATGTTACACTGGCTTAAATTAATCACAGACTCACATGATGTGAAGTAGCTAAGCATGTGGATTTTTGGTTATTTAGCCACTAAAAAAGCCTTCATATTACAAAATAAAGCTCTATTCACACCACATTTATCAAAATGAGCGGATATGAAAACGCTTAGAAAGGACCAGAAAACTTCTAAACAAACGAAACCCAGATTCTGTAAAATTACTTAGAAATGCTGAAAACCCATTTTGACGATCAAGAACATGAAACTGGGTGTTAATCAATTATTGATCAAATATGTTCCGTGTGTCAAAAAGAAGAAGTCACCCAAACTCACCGCCGTCTCCTCTCACAGCTACATGGCACAGTGCACATAAAAATCCAACCAACCGCGACACAAAATCCATCTTGAAGCAAAAACTTGTCAGCAGTTTTTAAGAGTCCGCTGTTTCCACCTTGTATGATTTAAACGTGTAGAATCCTTCAAAAAAGAGAGAAATACGCTCCCGTTTGGGATCGAAAACCTCTGGAGGGAGTCAGAACTGAACCACTTGAGATCCGTCAGTGTTTTTGTGTTTGGTGGGGAAATAAGCGGCTATATGTCATGGAAGGAATTTAGAAAATAATCGGTGATTTTAAGTGTGTCCATTTGTTGGATAGTTGCCACTAAACCTCCTCCAAAAAGAGGGAAAAACTTCCTGATCTATGTTGTGGATGCGAGGCTTGAGGCTCGTGGACAGTCTGGACAGCAGCTCCGGGGTGCGTCAAGTTCCGATCGAAGCTACCCTTGTCCCTGATATCTCCGCGTCCCCTGCGTATTTTTGCGCACACCTTTGCTGCTTCTCCTGCCCCGGATTCAGTCCCGACTGTCAGACAGCTTTCTGACGAGGAGAATAATAAATAAAAGTAATGTCCTCTTTGCTTTCTCTCACGCACCACCTCCTGCAGCAGCGCTCCTGTCTCCGCTGAAACAAACCTCCGCTCCGCCACCAGCGTGCGTCCTGCGCCTGCGAGCTGTGTGTACAGCATGTGTGTGAGTGATCGCTCTTTTGAGCCGAACAGCTATCGCGTTACAGTCACGGCGCCTGGGCTCCGCCCCTCCCTCCCGTCTCTCTCCCTCTCTGTCTCTCCCCTCACAAACATTCGCACCCACCCCATCCTCCTCCTTCTCCTCCAGAGATGCCAAAGATATAAACTCTTCCACAGATAAGGCCGATTTGAAACACATTGTCATGGTAAAACTGGGAGCTCTCCTGAGGCTGTTTAGAGGGATATCACCAGAAAGTGAGGGGAGTATATGGTGGTGGTGGGGGACTGTCACCCGGCCTCCTTTCACCGCAAAAACACATCAAACATCCAGCCAATGTCAAAACCCTCAACCCACCACAGGGAGGAGAGCCCACCTCAGCCCAGCCCCATCTCAGCCCTGCAATCAGCAGACCTAACCAGGGAGAGAACGGCTGTGTAATAACACAGTAGTGAGCCCAAAATAATCTGCTGACAAAGACTTCTCCAGCGTCCAGCCCATGTGCCCTGCCTGTGGCTTATATTACCTTGTAATGTAGTGAACTGGCTGCATAATGAGCACATGTAGCCTTGCTGGCATCTTTATTTGGAGCAGCCAGGTGCATTCCTAAAGGTCAGGACTCTTGGGAAATTTGCAGAGGCTTTGCATGCTCAGTTTCTTAAAGGGACATAAAGGTGCAAGGACAGAGGACAGTCTTCTTTTTCCTTTCTGGATGGTGAACGTTGTTGACAAAAGGAACCCTGATGCCCTTGATGAAGGTTGTGTGATACATGTCACTGTCTGTCACTTCAATGCACCCTGCAGCTCTGCAACCCTCAATAGATGTCATCAACTTCCAGGTTTCTTTGTCTGACAGTCATTTTAAAACATATCACTCAAAAAATGACTCATTAGGCGAACTCAAATTATTTGATAGCAGTTTTTTACATCCCAAAAAAATACCTTGGCTACATGGAAATTGTATACATTATAGTTTATGGACATACACAATTTGCGTGCAGTTAAAGTATATTTTTCAGGCCATCAAATAATTTGACTTCATCTGATGAGTATTCTTTTTGAGAGGTGTGGCAGCTGTTAGATGTCAATTTTATTGGTTAATCCAAATCTGTGGTTGAGAATCTTTACTGGTATAAACCTGAGTGGATGTGATCATACCATGTTCTGGATGGTTTTTTTTGTATCATAGTTTGACCCCTTAGATGAGATAGACATGGAAAGAATAAAAAAGCAACCAGTTAAAAGTCCTTCATGAACCCCCCCCCCCCCCCCCCCCCCCCCC
>SSNP01000105.1:1628591-1702774 GCA_006937955.1 Pachypanchax playfairii
AACCCCCCCCCCCCCCCCGAATTGCTTAAAGGGTCATTTGATACTCTCCTTTTCCATTTGTCAACATCTCCCTCCCATCACTATCAGCTCCAAGCACCCTCCCCTCCTCCAAACCCAAAATGTTGGGTCAACGCATGGCTAATGGAGGCTGACCTGTGAGAGAGACGGAGGGAATGTTGTGAGTGGAATACGTTTACTGCACACTGGGGAGCTCATACAGCTCACAGCTGTTCAGACCTACACAACTATTTGCTGTACATGCATCTAGTTGCAACCCAACCAAATCTATTTAGATGAAATAATCTGCAGTTGAACACAGCAAGATTAGTGCAGAATAATCTTCCAGGACTTGGAATTAAGAAGAAAACTAAAGGAAGATGTGCAGGATAGAGACCAAGAACTCTGCAAACCCTTGTGATGACCTGGAGTCTTACTTTATCTGTAAACTTAAGTGAAGAAAACTTGATGTTTCTATAATCTTTTACAGATAAAACACAGTTGTTCATATAATCCATAGAGAGAACGCACCACAGTCGAACTATTTAGGTCTGTAGTTTCTAAATGTATAAATTGGTGGTGGGTCTGTCATGATACAGGACTGCTTTGTTGAATCTTGTGCTGAAACTATTGAAGATTTCAGACCAGAATCTTTAAAAAAACATGATCTGTGAGTTACACGCTTTAGTAATATAATGTTGTGAAGAGCTTGAATGATTGTGTCCAGTGTTTATTTTTTGTCTGCAGTTTTTTTCCACTGTAGTAAAAGCCCTTGGTTTTTGTTTCTCCTAAATAATAAAATTATTCTTTATAAAATTAGTTGATCTGCTAATATTTATTGTCATAATCAAAACATTTTGCTTACTGTTCAGGAGTGACAAAAATTCTAACTCGGGCTGTTTTGGACAAATAAAAAATAGTCATATCCAAATCAAGATAATATGCTTACAGATTTGCAGACAGGCAAGCTGGTTTTAGAGTCAGAGCAGCAAAATCAAACACCAGCAGCTGAAACACCTGAATCTTTTCTGCTGGTCTTACATCCACATGCTGTCATCTCTGCTCTGAAGCACAGTCGACACCTGGCTACCATACAGTCCAAATCTTCACCTCAGCACACCTGTGCCGAGTTTACTCATGGGTGGTAGCAAGAAACACAACAGGGTCTTTCTTCCCCGTTACATGGTTGTGTGTGTGAGGCTGAAAGACGGTCTACTGAGCTGTTCTTATCACAACCTGCCCCTCAGACTGACACTATGACTGATAACTCTTCTCTTGTTCTTATTCCCCCCCCATCTCCATCACACACTCGTCTATCTCCTTTCCTCTCGCACTGCACCCCCACCAGTCAGCTGGCTTCAGATTCCAACCTGTGTGAAGGTCTGGCAGCAGGAGGAGCAATCCCGGACGAGCCCCCAAGCTGTTCAGCTCTCTGCATCAACAACAGTCATGACTTTAAATATAAAGGTGGGAGATAAGCTTCACTTCATCCAATTAGTGAGTGTGTGAGTGACATTAAAGGCACATCAAGATTAGAAGTGAGTGTTTTGTCATCCCTTTGGTGCACATTGGATCACACCTCAGCGAATAACATCAGTACTCTCATCATAATTTGGAAATAATACACAGTAATCACACACACAAACAGCAATGGGACACAATACATGTACAGGAAATAGGGGCATGTACTGTAAGATCTGGGTTTTAAAACGCAGCTTGTATCATCCTCATCTTGTGCTTTCATCTTCATGCTGTGTTTTCCTGCTACGATGACCCAATTCACTCGATATCCTTAAAAATGGAAACGATTCTTATCTTCTAACACATATTTGGATGCAGATGCACACTCTAAGTCTCTGTCCAACCTGCAATCGCTCCAAATATCTGAATGATAAATCCTCAAGTGAGCAGAATTTCCTTGATTATAAACGTGTCACATTTTCTAGCGTTTACTGTCTTCCAGAATTAAATTCCTTAGGGGCCACCCAAGTTCTGCACATGCCCCAGTCAGGGTAATAATTACACACAAACACATACTTCAGCCTACTGTACTGTAATCCTCCCTGTGCTGTGGTGGCCCGGACTGTGTGGAAACATCTGGTGTCTGTCAGCCGTCTCGCCACTCTTCCTCATCCTTCTTGTTTTTTTGTGTATAAATGTAATCTTTGCTACTGTCAGTACTAGGAGCAGCTCAGTCATCAAAAAGACATTGAACCTGGTCCAAAAAGGAGACTCACCAAAAAATGGAATTTAAGTAAACTGCCACAAAAAATCTTTGGTCAGCAATGTGAGAAAAATTTGTTTTTTTATCTGGTATTTTGTGGTTTAAAAATCAGTTTGTTGCTTGTACATAAATGATAAAACCATGAATCATTAGAGGATCTATTTGCAATACACTTTTGGGCCCAATGGGGGCAGGCAACTGCATCAAGCTAAGATGGTGAAGAATCTCTAGAAACATGCTCTAAGCAGAAAAAGGTTAGATCTTACTGATGAACACATTTATGTGATAATATTTAAGGAATTTTATTGGAATAATTAGTTCAATTTATAAACCATTCAGCTGAAAAGCAACTGATCAACATTGTTGAATATCATATTTTGACAAGTTCTCATTTTTAACCAGGTCAATAAGATGCAGTGTTTGATTAAGAATTGAGCTTTAGGCGAACTGCTTTGGATCTCGTTTTAAAAATGTTGTTTGCTTGCTTTAATTGCAAGATGCCTGCTCTATTCCCTGATGGCTCATGTTTACGATACAACATCATTATCCTCCGTATGTTGCACAGTGAAAGAAGGGGATGTGTCTCATTCTGATTTTGCTTTTCAGAATCTATGTACAAGTCGTCTGCTCTGTGTCTTTCATCTCCTTCCACTGGCCTGCTGTGTGCCTGTACAGTCTCATCAGAGTGACCTTCGCCAAGTCGTATACCCCCCCTGAAACTCTTGTTTTAGTCTGGAGATCCAAAATGCATTCACATAGGAGGCTTACTGCACACTTTCCAGAGAGTAACACAATCACTGATGAACTGAGCAAATGGAATACAATTTTCTGCTCAGTTTGACTCTTTTTAGTTCTGATTTCTGCAGCTTGACATTAAAAAAGTCTATTCTTATCAGAAGAATTGAGACAAATCCTCCTCAGTATGAATCCATGGGTGTAAAGTGGTCTATTTTAGGGTTCCTCCTCTCCTGTTTCAATGCGGCTGTGCAAAACAGTAAACCCCCAACCACCATTCCTTTTCAAAGTGTTTGCGGGATTCGACCCCTGCTTCTTCCACACAGCAGGAATTAGTCTTGCAAAAAACTCAAGCCTTTTCAAGATGTGTTTCCTTGTTTTTTATCCTCCAGAAAGCTCTAAAAAAAGATCAGCATTCAACAAACTGTAAAAAGAAAACACCGGGGACAAGTGTATGATAATGAGAAAAAATAGATTTTTTTCCCCTTATTATTATTATTGTTATTATTATTACTCAGAGGGAGATAAAAGGTGCTGCACAGCTTGGAGAGGGACTTTAGTGAAATAGAATGAGAAGAATTGTGTTTTTCCTCGACTGAAGTCAGGCACTTGAGCATTAGGTATGCATGCTCTTACTGTAAAATTATGTCACGCTTATATAGTTTTATCCAGCACCGGCTAAATGCATGACTTTTACAAAAGATGTCTTTTCCTCGAAGGATTAAACTGGTCTTTTTCTCATTTTGATTGACAGATACAGGAAGACGGTGTGAACCTGCAACGTGCAAAACCCTAATGTTCCACTTTAGTTATCTCTAGTTGAAACAGAGTAAGATACGAGCCAGAGAAAAGAGAGAATGATTGAGTTTAACTCTATAAACTGATAGACATTTTGTTTCTAAAGGAAAATTCTGCCAGTAATTCAAATTAACTGGAGAGAGATGAAGAGGAGGGACAGATGGGAATATAAAGTTAGAGATGTAAAGAGCCATGGAAGAGATTTGCTTCGCATCTGCTGTGGGAAAAACTGGAAGAACAAAGTGGAAACTTGGGGCATAAACAAGTAGAACTCTTCAGAGAACAAAATTAGAAAAAAGAAAGGTAAAAGAAAGGTAAAAAATCTTTGGGGACAGGCAGCTCCTTTAACGTGGTTTAACCCTGATGCATTGGTAATCTTATCAATATATACTGTGTGTGTGTTAGTGCAGCTAACAGCTAAGCAATTGCCCCATTAGCAAAAACCTAATTGACTTACAGCCTTGTGACCACAAAGGTAACATCTGTCATGTAAGTGAACGCCCCGTGTCTCACACACACACACACACACACACACACAAGTGTGTTTTGTTATCCTTATGGGGACCGTCCATTGACTTCCATTGATTTTAGTAACTAGATTTATACCTAACCCAAACCCTTTTACTAACCTTAACCATTACTGATCTATAACTAACCCTAAGACGAACTAAAACTCTATTCACACCATACCTATAAACCTAACCCCTAACCCTAAAAAGGGGAGTCCCCCCCATGGGGACCAGGCTTCGGTCCCCACAAGAACCCTCGGACCCCAGAAAGATAGTAAAAGTCAGGAAACGGGTCCCCAGGAGGTCAGAAACACACACACACACACACACACACACACACACACACACACACACACACACTTGCTTCATTCATTGAGAATCCCTTTGACACTGACTGACCTTGATAAGCCGCAACAGATGCAAAATAGACTTTATCCTGGTTTACTTCAACTAAAACAGAATATGACACAGTTTTCAAAACAAAAATGTGCAAATTTAAATAAATAAATACAGATCTGGAATAGATTGAACAATAAATCAGCTCAAAATGTTGTTTAGGCCTCTAAAGATCCTACATTTAAATTATTTTGTGTCCCAGAGCTCATTTTAAAACTAAAAAATATAACAGATCTTACTGGTTTTAAAGATTAAAACTATTAAACCGAATAAAACAGTAAAGAGAAAAATGTGTTAGAAGAAGGGAAATGAAAAGCGTGTGTTTCTGGAAAAGTTAGGTGCTTTCCAAATGCTGATTCATGAGACGTAGAGAGGAGAAAGAGAAAAAAACAGAAACATAACAAATCACAGGTTATAGTTTATGGATTTTCCAACAAAGAACAGCCAAGATTGAAGAAGATTCTGCAGAAAAAAAAAAAAAATCCCTGGAAGTAGAGAACTCAAAGCAGCAACTTTCATCAAACAGTTATAAAAATTGGGTCTCTAAGTTTTTCTGTTCACTCGAGGATTCTGGGATAAAAAAGTATGTTATCAGGATAGTAAAAAAGTTAAAGTGGATGATTTTATTTAAGCACTGTTGCATGGTTAATTAGCAAGTCTAAATTAGCGCTAGTTGGTGATCTTTCCCGAGTGAAACCCCGCCCCGATGACTGCTGGAGATAGGCACCAGTTCTTTGTGATTCTTTGTGATTTGATTAAATCTTGTAGATTATTCTGTAAGAACTAAACATTTAAGGTTGTAAAAGCCTGTTTTAGTCAATGAAATTTAAAGAGTAGCTCACAGGTGTTGCTCGTAAAATTTTCACAGAAATCCCCTTCAGAGGATTTTCAAACCACCCTTCAGTCCATTTGATCAATCTTTAGGGTCGATGTTACAGCCATTGAAGTAATTTCCTTGAAACCATCATGAGACCCGATCAGTCAGTTAATGAAGAGGCTTCTGAGATGGAGTTAGGGTAGTTTATCTTCAGATAAAATTAGTTTTGAGTCGTCTTTATTAAGGCAACACACTGGGAAGATTTAAAGGATGTTCATGGATCTGGTTTCAAACATCTGACAATACAGGATCATCTCCGGAAATATTATGGAATCAGCATGTCTAAACATGTTCAAGGTGTTATGTGACATAGAGGGGAACTACAAAATATTATCTCTGTAGTTGTGTGATACTTAAGAAACAGATTAAAACACCAAGAACTGACACATCTCTGGCCTTTCCAAAAAATAACTTTTAAACTGCAAACCTTTTGTCACGCGTTTCGTGATTCACTCCAACTTCAAAGATCTCTCTTATGAGGCACAAAAGACTGTAGAAACTACTTTCCCAGAAAGACTCAGAAATAAATAGGTCATCATGCTTTAAATATGAAGATTACCCCCTTGGTTTCACAGCACACGGGATTAGAAACTCAAATCAGGCGGCAAACGGGAAATAAGAAAGACAGGAAGGCACTGGCAGACAAAGAGGGAAAAGGCTGACAGGTGAACAAGACAAACCTGAGAATCCATCATTATTTAGCCGTGGATATAGAATATCAAATGGAGGACAGGGGACGCCTCCACATCAGCCTGTTATTATTGAAAATGACTAATATATTCTGAAAAGTGAAAGTCGTAGACTGAAAGGGAGATGGATGAGATTTGGAATCAGATGGAGACTGACACTCAATCTTTCTGAATAGCAATCCAATAACACCTCCTGAGTTTCCTTATGGCTAATCAATTGTGCCGCAGCACAGAAACAAATCACCATATCGCCAAGTCAATAACAGTCAGTCACGGAAATAACTCGCCTCAACCGTCAGTGTTTATCAGACTTGGCCAAGTCCCATGCAGCATGGATGAAGGGAAGAGTGACACGATGGTATGTTTGGAATGAACTTTCTGCTTTCTGCAGGGACGAGGGCTGGTTGTAATTTAGATGGATAAGACGTCGATGGGACGGTGATAGTAGGGTGTTATCACACTTGGCTCGACCAGAGGTGAAACCAGGCTGAACCAGAGTCTGACCGGGCAAACAAAACAAACAAGTTTATCAAGGATGGGGGCAGGTCGTCTCACACCTTCACAACAAACAAAAAAGATAAGATAATCAAACTCAGGATGTGTTCTCATAAACTCTGAGGTTATCTATCCGGCATTACTTAAACCACCAGGTCACGTCTGGTTCCAGAACACTGAATTAAAACAACATTTAATCTTTATTATCTAACGTGTGAAGTCATGCTCTGCAAACTGAGAATGCAACCAGGGTGGTCAGTCAGAAACCTTACGAAACAGGAAAGAGGCACAAAGGAACTTCTCCTCACATCAAACCAGGTCTAAAGTCATATAGTAATTTAGTTTATTGGAACATTATAACAAAATAAAGTGACATGCACACAAATAACAAGTACATGTAGATTACTCACAATCATTTCTAATTCATAGCACTAGACTAGAACAAAACCTACTATTAAATGTTCAAAAGGCAGTAGGAAGAAGCAAAGCTTATTTTGATCCTAATCCTCTTTTACATCATTCATATACTGTATATCATCATTCGACTATGACAATAGACAATAATAGACAACAATTGTTTCTAGGACACAAAGTAACAGTAAGAAGGTGTGAAAGAGGCTGGGACTATAAATAAAGAGCCTGATTATAAATCTGAAACGTTTCTTTTTTCACAAACTACAGGTTAAATGGTTAATGGCCTGCATTTGTATGGAGTCTGTCTAGTTTTACACACCACTCAAAGCACAATACATGTTACATGTTACATGTTGGACTCCAAACAGTCCGCCTCCTTATATTTTTTTCCTTCTCTTTGAATTCTTGCTTGTATGTTCTCTCAATGTAAGTCGCTTTGGATAAAAGCGTCTGCTAAATGACAGTAGTAGTAGTAGTAGTACATACACACACAGCTGGATGTACAAACCAGGGGGTTGAGTGTTTTACCCAAGGACACTTCCACATGGGACCAAACCACCAACTTTTAAATTGGAAGACAATCGCTCTTCCCATTGATGAGGTTAAGCATCACTACAAATGGTTAACATTGTAAAAATTGCTTTAATTTCCAGATTTGGAGATATTTGATTGGATGTTAAGTCATTGATGAGTTTAATAAATAGAAAATGATAACTGGAAAGCAAATCCTTCAGAAAACTTAAACAAATTCTTATTTACCGATTAGGAGTCCAAAATGAAAACACTGTATTTGATTCAGAAGTTTTTATAGATTTGGTAGATTGTAATAATTTCTTCAGATCAACAAGTTTTAGAGATATTATTTGAAAAAATCATTAGCATTAAGCAGAAAATAACTTTGTTTTAGCTATTTGCCATTTTTGTCAAGGAAAACAAATGTCCTCTTATGTTCTTATGTGTACAGTATATCTGGTTTATTTTTGTTGCATCAATACATTGTATAAAGTAGATTTTATTTTAAGACTCTGAGCTCTGTCAAACAGCAAGTTTGAGTTTCTATTTGACTATAAACCAACATGAAACTAATCTAAGCTTCCAAAAAACTTGTAGTTCTTTCACAAATGGAAAATGTTAAGACTTGAATTTTACATTTGGCAAAGGTAGATGACAACTTTTCCTTCTTCATTTAACCACCCACATCGGGATCTGAGCCATTTCACCAACTCTCTGAAGTATAACTTTGAATCAGACTAAGAAATATAATTACGTCTCTAAAACGTGACCCTCTGCCAGAATGGAAGGGAAGGAATAACCTGGCTTAGTGCCTTGCTGACCTCACTGTGGCTTGGTCGTTATGGTTTTATGTTAATTACACAGAAGGAAGCTTTCAAGGATTTTATGCCACAATGATGAATTAAACATGTGACTGTTGCTGCTGCCAAATGAGACCGACTCACATCAATTCTGATCATGATTAACAGGATATCTGATGTGTTTTTTACATTTCTATCTGAAGCAGCACATACAATGTATAACTTGAAGTTTCATGTTTATTCTACAGTAACGTTTATTAGATAAAAGGATTTTGTGCAAAAAAACAAACAAAAAAAAACTTCATTTATTACTGTACTAGTATATTTGGAGCTTTACTTGATATAAGAAAATCTTCAGTATAACAGTATAAATATAAAGAAGTAAATGAAATACTAAAATAAAACAAACTTAAAAAAGAGCAACAGAATTCTATAACATCAACAGAAAACCTCATCAAATAAAGCATTAAATAATGTGGCACTTTCCATTACATAAGTAGGGCCAGTTAATTTGTATTTATTTTATTGAATATTTTATTATGTTCAGTAATTTTTAACCCAAGCTAAATCTGATTAAAGAAGCACCCTAAAATTATCCGTTATTTTGAGTTTTCATGGGATTTCCTCAAACAGAGTAAACTTATTATGAAATATATTTAGATTTAAAGCTAATGTGTTATAAGAACAGATGTGATTTTTTTTATCAAAGTGAACATTTAATGACTAACCTTATTAGGTGCGATTATGTTTTCCTGGATGAAATACTGTAGTAAAATTATTTCCATTTGTCACTCAGCTCCATTGGCATTTTCAACAATATAAAAGTGCAACAAAATGTTTAAAAGTTGTGTTTCCTCATCAGTGTAAAGCTTCTAAAATCTGCAGTTTAAATCCGGTGACTGGGGTTTGATGTATATCAGTGTTATCTCTGAATACGGTGGAGATTAGTTTTGTATCTGAGCTGAACTGGAAGCATTTCTGTTGGTTTGGCTGTTCATCACTCACTCAGGCGTGTGTGTGTATGCACCATCTGTATGTGCACAGTGACCGCGTGGGTTTTTTTCTTTATGGTGACGAGGCTGGCTGTGAATCGGATAAGGTTCAGTGCTTGCTAGTCAAGCAGTCCCTTTTAAAAAGGATTGTGTCGTACAAGTGAAGAAAGTTCTCCTCAAAAGTCATTTGGAAACAAAGTGGTGCCTAATTAGCTGAATCTTTTAACTGTTCTAAGTAAATGACTGAAAGAGTTTGTAAAACTTCAGGTCTTTCTAACTTTTCAGTCTTGCAGAGGATAATGGTACAAAGGTTGGCCATGTTAGAAATGCTTTTGAAAATAAAGCAACTGTGTCTTTCATGTGAATGAACCCTAAAAGCTTTGCAAGTCTAATAATGGGGAAGGTAAAAACAAGGAAATTGAGGTGTTGTAATCACATCTTCTGCTCTCTTCTGTCTGTTGGGAGTAATTTTCTGCTTCAGATCTGTCTCTTGTTCTTTGTCAAGTTGTCTCTAAAATGCCCAAAGCCAGCAGCCAACAAGCAAAGAACTGTCAATACAAACTGAGTAAGTTGTCAGTCAAGTGGTCTGTCAAATAAAATGGGCTGAGAGTAAGATACTTCAAAAATATAGACATTACAGTGGTGCTAAAGCTATCCCTAATTTCTTCATATTTTGCTTGCAAAGAGACAGAATTTCATTCAGTTTCTTAGGAGTTCTGATCAGTAGTTCTTCAGAATTTTAAGCAAACTTTTTTAACTAACTTGACTTTTTAACTTTTGCTAACTTTTTTAGGTTACAAGGTCACTTTTTACTTTGGTAGCTTTTTGACTCTTTTTCTGTCCAGTATTTGTATCTGACCATGACAGTCTGTTGGTGTCCTTAAAAGAGACAAGGACTTTGCACATCCAGCAGGACCTTTTGGCACCACATTCTCAAAGTGTCTTGACCAAAAAATGATGTTGGACACATCGGAGTCCAAGTTTAGAAGCGGTTTTGACCTCACGCTGAGGTCCACTGTGTTTTTTACTGAATTATTCCAATGCTTTCATGTCAAAAGCAAACCAGTTGTTTTGTTGACAGAGAAAAACTTGCATTGTGTCCATTAATGAAAAAAAAAATCTAGACCTCTTCAGTCAAACACTGAAGAAACAATGGTATTGAGGTCACAAAATGACAGTCTCTCCAATTAAAACTTGTTTTATGCATATTTCTGCTTTTTCTTCATCACAGATTATTTGTGTGTCCAATAATTTATGGTTTTTAAAACATACTGTGAATAGAGTAGAGAAGTGTCTATGTACATCTGTGGCTACAGATGGATGTGGAAATCAACTTTGTTTATGTGCAAACATTTTTTAAAAGATGATTAATACTTCTGGAGGACAATATACTGTATGTGCAGTGTTTTTAAAATCAGTCAAGAATGAGACCAGGTCTTCTTGGTTTTGGGCTAAAGAGTTATGACTTGGAATCTTAGTCTCTTTAATAACTAGAAATGAGACTGACACATATGATTTAGGAATATGAGGAATTAGAACGATTGATAAAATAGTCTTTTTATGTTTTTAATAACCTATAACTGAACTTATCAAAACTAACCACTTAAAAACTTTTCCTAAAAAACTACTTTAAAATGGATAGTAAATTTTTTTGGGCTGTGATTTAGCTCACTGCATGTATGAGAAACAACATGGGGTGTGAGAAAGATGAGGTGCATAATGAGAAATAAAGAAAAGACAATAAAATAGGAGAGAAAAGAGAACCGTATTTCAAGGAGGACAGAAGAAGCGAGAGAGAAACTGTCATCTCTTTGCTGTAATGGGGGAAAAAGGAGCCCTTCCTGACTGGAGTTGCCATGGTAATGGTTGGCACCTTGTATATGGGTGCATGATTGCATTTGTGTGTAAGAGGGTTTGTGTCTGAATCTGAAAGTGTTTGTTAGTGTGTTTATATCAGTGTGAGTGAAGAGATGGAGGTTGAATTGGGAGATCTGTTTGTGGGATTATCGACACAGCAAACGCACCAGAACGACGTAATCCCCCTTAAACACTGATTAAAAGCTTTGATATAGTTGGTCAAGTCTCATTTTCTTATAGAATACCAACAAAAATTGCATCATCATTGTGAAAAACATAAAATGTAAATCCCTGAGAATACTGTTGATCCAGTAGCCACAGAAAAGCAAGACATTTACCGCCCTCTGAGGTAAACGACTGCAACCAGATTCATTATTTTCAATCCCAGGTTTCTGGGTGGTTACCAGTTAAAGGTCATCACAACAGCTTAAATGTCTTCAGGGGTCACACTTGTTTGTGGAAAAAGAACCTTGTATGTCCTGCTCATTACTAATAATGGTCACGTTGCTGCAGGATGTCACGGCCTGCTCGTGTTCAATGTGCTTTCAATTTACGTGAGTTGGGCATCAAAGCTAAAGATGTAGGTGAATGCTGGCTGTGACTAAAAGAACCCATACAGTAACAGTGTGATGGACAACTCTATCTATAGGAATACATTTCTCACTTTGTGGATGTTTTGTTTTTTTCTTTTCAAGATATATCTTTTAAATGCCGGCAACGTTTCTTTGGATTTTCTACTAAAAAATATCCTTTCTAATTGCATACCAACTTTTCTTAGTAATGTAAACTTTTGAAATAAAACTATTCTATTTAATGTAAAAATACATCGCTGTGAAAGAAAACAGCCACTACTCAGACACCCCAAATTAACAAGGTTATAATAGGCTGATCCTCTACTCTGGGATAAACAGGTGCATGATGAACATCTATTTATAGACAAGCCAGCAAGTTTATTTATCAAGGGCATGAAATATATAAAAGCTATTCAAAATGCTTTTCATAATACAGTTTTAAATTTGAAAAAGCAGAACAAGGTAGGAGGAACTTACTACTATTGAGCAGAAAATCAAAAATTAATTCTACAACAAAATTTGTTTTATTTGGAGATTATTTTGAGATTTAATGTTTGATTGCAAAAACCAAAACAATAAGTCAAACACAGGAACACTGTCATTTTTAAGTGGTTTATTTTAAATCAGAAAACCATAAAGATCAATGAACTATAATTATCTAAAGTTAAGCTAGATTCATGCTTACGCAAAGGCAAATGTGCTCCCACATGGCAGCGTACTGACAGAGCCAGTTTCTGTCCATATTACTACGACCCTGTTGCAAAGAAATTCTATGCCAGGACAGCAGGAGGCTCGTTCAACCGTGAAGTTTGAAGAGGCCTCTTGGTGCTTTATGTGTGGTTCCAACTACGAAAGAAACAAATAAAAAGCAAGGACTTTACGGCCACTGGCATCGCCACAGCTGCCCTTCAGACTTTTTTTAATAAGGACAAATTTTGTCCCTCATTTTCCTCCATCGCTTCGTGCACTCCCCAACCTCCAACTCCAAGGTTCCAGCGATCTCCTTCCAGGAGTTGAAGCTAAATGATCGTACTTCCTCACTTCTTCTGCGAGACATTCCTCGATCTGCTCCATGTCTTCAAGACTGTCAACACTCGCGCTGATTACAACTTTAAAGGGAAGTTACGTCGTGCCGGAAATGATGTTGGGTTGTTTGGCTGACCAATCACAGACGTGCGTCATCTGACGCAGCCATCGGAAAGTTAGAAAATAGAGCGTGACTCCAACCGACCATCCGAAGCAGTTGGAAAGCCCATACGACGTTGTATCATGGCGGTGCATGCCTCCGACACGTCAGAGCTGGGTTAGTATGAATCCAGCTTTAAGGGGGTGTTTTATCTTTTATTGGCACATTGAAATCAAGTAGATTCTGTGTATTTTGCTTCAGTGGAGAAAAGAAAACCTATTAAAAAACATTTACTGTAACTATAGAAACAATGTTGAATGTGAAAGGCATAATTTTTGATTATTCTTGAGCCAAGCGTTTAAAAAGATGAGGACTGAGAATTCAGCCTTGTGGAACTCCACAGCAAATGTGTATGACTGTTTAGATTTATAGGACTAAAGGAGATTATTAATCTAGGAGGTTTTCTTAGCAAGTTACAATGTAAAATATGACTAGTGACAGACAGTTCCAAGAGGATTTTTCTAAACTAGCACAAGTTCATACATAAATATAAGTAAACAAAAAAGACAGACTTACTTATCTTGAAGTCATACATATTTTTATTCACTGACAATATACAGTGGGGCAAAAAAGTATTTAGTCAGCCACCAATTGTGTAAGTTCTCCCACTTAAAAAGATCAGAGAGGCCTGTAATTTTCGTCATAGGTATACCTCAACTATGAGAGACAAAATGAGGAAAAAAAATCCAGAAAATCACATTGTCTGATTTTTAAAGAATTTATTTGCAAATTATGGTGGAAAATAAGTATTTGGTCAATAACAAAAGTTAATCTCAATACTTTGTTATATAGCCTTTGTTGGCAATGACAGAGGTCAAACGTTTTCTGTAAGTCTTCACAAGGTTTTCACACACTGTTGCTGGTATTTTGGCCCATTCCTCCATGCAGATCTCCTCTAGAGCAGTGATGTTTTGGGGCTGACGCTGGGCAACACGGAGTTTCAACTCCCTCCAGAGATTTTCTATGGGGTTGAGATCTGGAGACTGGCTAGGCCACTCCAGGACCTTGAAATGCTTCTTACGAAGCCACTCCTTCGTTGCCCGGGCGGTGTGTTTGGGATCATTGTCATGCAGAAAGACCCAGCCACGTCTCATTTTCAATGCCCTTGCTGATGGAAGGAGGTTTTCACTCAAAATCTTACGATACATGGCCCCATTCATTCTTTCCTTTACACGAATCAGTCGTCCTGGTCCCCTTGCAGAAAAACAGCCCCATAGCATGATGTTTCCACCCCCATGCTTTACAGTAGGTATGGTGTTCTTTGGATCCAACTCAGCATTCTTTCCCCTCCAAACACGACAAGTTGAGTTTCTACCAAAAAGTTCTATTTTGGTTTCATCTGACCATATGATGTTCTCCCAATCCTCTTGTGGATCATCCAAATGCTCTCTAGCAAACCGCAGACGGGCCTGGACGTGTCCTGGCTTCAGCAGGGGGACACGTCTGGCACTGCAGGATTTGAGTCCCTGGCGGCGTAGTGTGTTACTGATGGTAGCCTTTGTTACTTTGGTCCCAGCTCTCTGCAGGTCATTCACTAGGTCCCTCCGTGTGGTTCTGGGATTTTTGCTCACCGTTCTTGTGATCATTTTGACCCCACGGGGTGAGATCTTGCGTGGAGCCCCAGATCGAGGGAGATTATCAGTGGTCTTGTATGTCTTCCATTTTCTAATAATTGCTCCCACAGTTGATTTCTTCACACCAAGCTGCTTACCTATTGCAGATTCAGTCTTCCCAGCCTGGTGAAGGTCTACAATTTTGTTTCTGGTGTCCTTTGACAGCTCTTTGGTCTTGTCCATAGTGGAGTTTGGAGCGTGACTGTTTGAGGTTGTGGACAGGTGTCTTTTATACTGATAACGAGTTCACACAGGTGCCATTAATACAGGTAACGAGTGGAGGACCGAGGAGCCTCTTAAAGAAGTTACAGGTCTGTGAAAGCCAGAAATCTTACTTGTTTGTAGGTGACCAAATACTTATTTTCCACCATAATTTGCAAATAAATTCTTTAAAAATCAGACAATGTGATTTTCTGGATTTTTTTTCCTCATTTTGTCTCTCATAGTTGAGGTATACCTATGATGAAAATTACAGGCCTCTCTGATCTTTTTAAGTGGGAGAACTTACACAATTGGTGGCTGACTAAATACTTTTTTGCCCCACTGTATTGTATTAAGCAAATGACTGTGATTACAAAAATTTACCTTCAAGTTATGATGAAACACACAGCAGCTTGAAATGTGTCAATTCTTTCAATCTGGTTAGTTACTCTTTGACTTCCTGCTGAGTAAATCCAACAATCTCCTTGAACTAGCTGTCATTTCCCTTCTACCTCAAAACCTCAGCCCTTGCAGAAAAGCACTCACGTTCATAAATCATTCACTTGTTTTCTGCAACCTAGATTTTTTTAGACAAATGCATAACAGTCTACAGCCTCATCTACCACATTATCTCCATCTTCTCTGCATTTGTGAAAGGAAGCCCCAGCGTGAGTGTTCAGCCACAGTAAATGTCAATCTCACTGAGGTTTGCAAAGGCTTGTTTGTACAAGGTCACAATAAGCTCTTTTATGACACTTTCAGTACTATGATAATTAGCAGAGGATGGGGCGATGAGCTGAAATGGGATGCCATTTGCCGTGTATGCGTCTGAGTGCTGGTGGTGTCGGGAGAGGATGAGTTTATCCACAATGCACAATGGACTGGCAGCTGCTGTAAATGATAGTGAGGCCATCACTACAGCACACACTAGGTTGTCTGAAACTAAAAGCGTGTAAAAGTCTGAGTGAAAAAGAGTGAGTGGGAGAGTGCAGACAAATTTTAAACCATGTGTAATATCCTTGATGCATTGCTTCATTTAGAAAATTCATAATGAGAGATTTCAGCTGAGTTAAGACACAAAACAGCTCAGAAAAACGTTGAACTTCCAAGTGCATTTTCTTTAATATTAAACAATATCAGGTTTTATGTTAGGAGACTGATTCCAGACAAATTTATTCATCACTTATTTTACCTGGCAGCCCTGGTGTGTATTTAAACCTAAAAACACTTTGTTTATGAAAGCAAAAACAGACCAAAGCGGGAATAAAGTCCAAACTTTGAACGAAACGGTTCTAGAAATGTGGTTGGTGCATATGAGCTGAGTGTGAAAACGAAAATGGTAAGGAGTGTGTATAAACAGTGGAACAAACTGTATCTGTGAATGCTGATGCTGACAGATAGTGCAGCTGCTGTTATTCAGGAGTGGTTGAAACTCCTGCGAGTCAGGCTCACTTCAGTTTGTTTTTCCCTCACTGGTAAATCTGAAATGTCTCTGACACTCAGCTTAAATTCTTTTTTTAAGTTGATGGATGATTTAACATTGGGTGAATTAGCTACTTTAATTTTATTAGGTTGTTTTTCAGTTGAACTTTGTAGGAAATTGGCTGAAGACTTTTTTCATTAATGTCTTTGCATTTACACTAAAAAGTCTGCATTTAGTTAATTCTGAAATATAACTAACAAAAAAAAGAAAGTGAAAATAGCTGCACTGTGCCTAACAATGTGACTCTAAATTAACATAAAACTTCTGCATATAAACAAAGAAATATACAATTAAATTTGTCACATCAGCTACAGTATATTTAATAAAACATTCCTCATATGCTGCAGTCTGCTCAAGATAAAGTTTTTAATGATTTGGCAAGATTCCAGATGCACAATAAACCAAAACAATAGAAGCAATTGCAAGAGACTAAGTATCTGATGGACAGCTGAATCCTCTGCTGATGTAAGGTGATAACAGCACGGATGCCATTAGTGAGGGCCACACAGTCTCCAGCCATTATCTTAGCAATGTCATCTTAACATAAACATTTCGAAGGCAATTAAAAATTCTATACGTGCGTGTGTATGAATCGCTGTCAAAGAGCAATTACTCTGACAATTTTCTCAATGTGGTAACGTGCAGCTCGTTTTCATATCAGAGGAAGCTGTGATGTTTAAGTTTGATTAATGTGTTGTCAGTCGGACGCCTCGTCACAAACGAAAACACATACACACTTGCATGGAGATGAGATGGATGCAAACCAGTAAATGGCTTTAATTGATGTGCTACATTCTCCGTTTCATTATTTACAGGCCGGGCTCATTATTCCAACATTCCCAGCTCTAAGTACACCACAGACCTGCTTCGGTGGGAGAAACAAAAACAAACTGGAGCCCAGAATAGAAGATGGACCGACTTCATCATTAAGAGGAAAATGATGGTAAGTTAGACGTGGGTGGAAGAGAGGTTTACGTGATCTGTCACAAGTATGACAGTTAGTGATAACCGACAGGTCAAATGTTTAGGGTTGACCATCATTCTGAAAATCTGTACTTTTAGTGGAGGTAGTTCAGTTATATGCTTACAAACAATTACAGATACATGTACTATTAAATATGCAAGTTAAATATAACTTAACCATTTAAATCAGTATTTCCCATCCTGGTCCTCAGGGCACTCTGCCCTGCATGTTTTTGATGTGTTCCTTGCTCTAAAACAGCTGATTCCAATGACCAAATAACCTGACAGCTTGCCTTTAACTTGTGAAGAAACATGTAAATTATCCATCAATTTAAATCACTAATTTAAAGACTAATACTTGAAATGAGTGTCTATCTTTTTAAAATGTTTAGTGGCTAGTATGTTTTATGTAATATTATAATAATAATAAAACTGGCACTCACCATCTGTAGTACTTAGATCTTCCACCAGAGGGCAGAAGACGAGTAAATTATTTAAACAGCAGGGGGGTGGGGGTTTGGTTGTTTTTTTTTTTTAGGAAAGTACTGATCCTGTTAAAAAGTTAGCGCTCTTAGAAACAACCAGGCAAATTAAATCTGACACATTTGTCATTATGAGGTTAAAGGCATTTATCAGCTTTAGTTGTAAGATGAATAAATGAATGAATAAAAACTTTTGAACTGATGTCAAAAATAATCACGCAAAATTATCATCTAAATTTTTACACGAAAGCAGAGGTCAAATGTTTGGTCAACTATTAAAATGAGAACTGATCCAAATCTAAAAATCAATCGGGGAAAATTTACTTTTCAGTTTTTATGCCTATTATTTTGCTGACTTTCTTTAAAACAAAATAAGAGAAAAATGTTTGAGATATGGGTGTTGACACGTAGATGTTATCAGAAAAAGTTTTCCAAAACGTTTTAAAAACGTTCTAGAATGCGCCGCGAGGTGGCAGCAAATTGTAGTAGTAGCTCTGTCTTATCGTGTTTTTTTTTAAATTACAGCCGTCTTTTGACAGACTTCAGCTGTCAAATTAGTTTTTTTAAAGGGGGATTTTTGTGTCGGTTCGGGGGCTGTGCTGCACGGGAGAGTTTTTTTGGATGTTTTTGGCTCTTTTTGGCTGTTTCCGGATTTTGTTGTGATGGGTCTCCATGGCAACGGAAGACTTGTTTATCAGTGTGACCAACTGATAAAACTCTCCCAAATCAAAATTAAAGCTGGAGTGCGTAACTTCTGTCGCCCCCTAGCGGAATTTTTGCGTCATTACAACAATAAAGCTGGCGCTTCCATATGACGTAAGCCCAGCTGCCACCGCTTTATCTCTGCCGTTGTTATTCCAACCGGTATCTGTCTTAATCAAGCTTCAAATTCAGTCTGTTTACTTTACCTGGCTCTATATTTGTTTCAATAAATATCATTTCATTGTTGAAAAAATCAAGAGAAACCAGTAAAATATAAAAATACTGGTAAAAAAACCTTCAGAGTTCAGGTTGGATTGTTTACAGGTTTGATTGTTCACTTTAATCTACATTAAACAGTTTGGTGTTGAAATTTATTAGTCAGCTGTTGGGGCCACAATGATCTATTTGTCTTATTCAGTGAATTTTTTCAGTTTTGACACGATGCAGAATCCTGCAATCAGCTACACTGATCTGACTGACTGAAAAACCGTTACACTGGCAAACTGACAGACACAAACTGACAGACACAAACTGACACAGATAGAGACAGAATCAGCTGATCAGCTGGAACTTCGGCGCTCTGGGTTTCATCTGGTGCGCATTTTATATTTTGACAGTGTGTGCGGACCTGCGGACCACTTATGCACCCCTGAACATCAGCCAGATCTCTTCTCTCCACCGAGGAAAAGCGACGCCGATACAAATTCGCGTTTGCCTTCTCCTTCGGTCACTTTCCTTCTTAGCCAATAGTCCCTCTGCCGAACGTCCAGGATCTTTTTTTTTTTTCGTGGTAGGATCCACTTCCCGATAAGTGTCTCTCGGCTGTTTATTTGGACTCTCCGCCATGTCGACCTTCACGTTCTGCCGGCTGCTACGAGACACTGCGTTCTATTTCTTATTATTTTTCTTGTTGTGACATAAAAGACGTAATTTCATGTGCGACAGCGCGGGAATGTCGCAGTCGACACGCAAAGTAAAAATGATATATATTGAAAAATACCGTGAGATGTTTGAGGAGCCGATCGGCTTAATCTGCATTGTGTCATCTCCTCTGATAGTGGCTTGGCTGAAACGGACATCCACGGACATGTAAAAGTTACGCACTCCAGCTTTAACAGTGAAATAACACAGCAAATCCCGCTGGAGTTGAAGAGAAAGAGAAGAGGACGCAGGGCAGGAGTGAAGCCGAGAGAAAAGCGGTGGAGATTTAAACTGTCCAACTGTCTCCAACTGTTGTGATGGGTAACGTCAGATCGCTAGCTAACAAAACGGACGAGCTCGAGGTGCTAACCAGGTCCCAGAGAAAGTATAGAGAATGCAGTTTTATGTGTTTCACCGAGACGTGGCTGCATGAACACATCCCGGACAGTAACGTATCTGTACACGGCTTTATGACGGTCCGCGCAGACCGCAATAAGCAACTCAGCGGGAAGCTGAGGGGAGGTGGAATTGTAGTGCTGGTTAACCAGCGTTGGTGTCATCCTGGACATGTCACCGTGAAGGAGAAGATCTGTACGAGGGACATCGAACTGTTAGCTGTGAGTTTCCGTCCATATTATTTACCCAGAGAGTTTACCTGTGTTATTCTGGTAATGATTTATATAATACCTGGTACCGCTCCAGAAACTGCCTGTGGTGTCATCAGCTCCGTTGTTGCAAGGCTACAAACACAGCATCCAAACTCAGTTATGGCGATCTCTGGAGACTTCAACAACGTCTCCCTCTCTACAGCTTTACCAACATTCCAACAGTTTGTCAGCTGCTCCACCAGAGAAAATAAGACGTTGGACTTATTTTATGTAAATATAAAAAATACAGCTCCTCTGCCCTGCCACCTTTAGGAAGATCTGACCATAATCTGGTTCTTCTCACCTCCACCTCCAAGCCCATCGTTCAGCAGCAACCAGTGATCACAAAAACCATCAAAACCTGGTCTAATGATGCTGAAGGTGCTCTGAAAAGTTGCTTCGAGGCTACGGACTGGAATGTCCTCTGTGAACCTCATGGAGACAACATCAACACCATGACTGAGTGTGTGACAGATTATATAAACTTCTGTGTGGACAGCATCGTACCAACAAGAACTGTGAGGTGCTTCCCCAATAACAAACCCTGGATCACCAGAGACCTGAAAAAGCTGCTGAACATAAAAAAGAAAGCCTTCAGGGATGGTGACAGGGAGTTATTAAAGACAACACAAAAACAACTTAAAGCACAAACCAGGAAGTGCAAGGAGGACTACAGGAAGAAGCTAGAGAGTCAGCTCCAGCAGAACAACGTGAGGGATGTGTGGTCTGGAATGAAGAAGATCACCGGCTTCAAGGTAAAGGGGGACCAGACTGATGGAGGTCTGGACAGAGCTAATGAACTGAACATGTTCTTCAACAGGTTCAGTTCCCCCCCTGCCTCCAGCCCCACAGACCACACACCCTCCATGAGCCCACAGCTTTCCTGTCACACCTCCACTCCGTCACCCTGCAGCTCAGTCATGGACCAGAACATTGCATCATCTTCCTCCACCTCAGAGCACCCAAAGACCTCCTCTGCCTCCACCTCCACTCTGTCTGTGACTTGCAACCAGGTCAAGAAACAACTAGAGAAACTGAACCAGAATTAGGCTGCAGGTCCAGATGGTGTCAGTCCCAGAGTTCTCAAGACCTGCTCAATGCAACTATGTCCAGTTCTCCAGCACCTCTTCAACACCAGTCTGATACAGAAAACAGTTCATGTGCTGTGGAAAACATCCTGCCTTGTTCCAGTACCTAAAAAACCACAACCAGCTGAACCAAACGACTACAGACCAGTTGCCCTGACATCTCACGTCATGAAAGTCCTGGAGAGACTCTTACTGGCTCACCTCAACAAGCAGGTCAGCACCTTTCAGGACCCATTACAGTTTGCATACCGTAATGGGCTTGGGGTTGAAGATGCCATCATCTACCTGCTTCACAGAGCACACTCTCATCTGGACCAATCAGGTAGCACTTTGAGGGTCATGTTCTTTGACTTCTCAAGTGCTTTTAACACAATTCAGCCTGCTTTGTTATGTGAGAAGCTCCATAAATTCCAGGTGGATTCCTCCACAACCTCCTGGATTTATGACTACCTCACAAACAGACCACAGTTTGTGAGACTGAAAGGTTGTGTGTCTGAGATGGAGGTCAGCAACACTGGAGCGCCACAAGGAACTGTACTCTCACCATTTCTCTTCACGATGTACACCTCTGACTTCCAGTACAACTCTGAGTCCTGTCATCTGCAGAAATACTCTGATGACTCTGCAGTTGTTGGGTCAGAGTGAGGGACAAGAAGCTGAGTATAGAGAACTGGTCAGTCAGTTTGTGAAATGGTGCGGTAACAATCATCTCATTTTAAATACCAGCAAAACTAAGAAATGAAATGAAATGAATGAAAAATGAATGAAAAATACTTTATTTATGACTTCAGGAGGAGAAAGAATCAACACAGCAGTATTTCCATCCTAGGAGAGGAGGTAGAGGTGGTGGAGGAATACAAGTACCTTGGAGTTCAGCTGGACAACAGACTAGAGTGGAAATGCAACACAGAATACATCTACAAGAAAGGTCAGAGCAGACTCTACTTCTTAAGGAAGCTGAGATCTTTTAATGTCTGCACCAAGATGTTGCAAATCTTCTATAGGTCTGTTGTGGAAAGTGCAATCAGCTTTGCAGCCATCTGCTGGGGCAGCAGCATCAGAACCAGAGACTTGAAGAGAATCAACAAACTGATCAGGAAAGCTGGATCTGTGCTGGGAGTATCTCTGGAGCCGCTGGAGCTGATTGTACAAAAAAGAATGCTGGACAAGCTGATGAAGATGATGGAGGACTCTTCTCACCCTCTGCACGACACAGGGATCAAACAACAGAGTGTGTTCAGTGAGAGGCTTCTTCAGGTCCGATGCAAGACCGAAAGATACAAAAGATCATTCCTGCCTGCAGCCATTAGCCTCCGCAACAAGAACAGACCTTGATCGTTATTATTATATTATTGTCTTCATTATCGTTTTTATTGTTGGACAAAAAAAAAAAAAACTACTACAACGTTGAATTTCCCTTCTGGGATAAATAAAGTATTTTTCATTTCATTTTAAAACATTACATTGAGAATCTTGAAAATATTTGGCTGTCGGAGGGGCTTAAAATTTAATTAAAAACCTTTTTTTTTGTGTATTTGAACTATAAAAGCAAAACCCAGGTAATAATCTACTCTCTTTTCCTGGCAGTGTTCATCTTATAGAAGCAGGAATACAACTTTCCAAATGACGTAAATGTCACAATGGCCAGAAAAAGCGAAAAAAGCTGAAAATGCAATTAAAGGCAGGAGATTCTAAAAATCTATGTGCCTTTTATATGGTGATTTCATCTGGGTGTGAGTGAGATCACATTATTTTGACAGGGGCGTCTGTGTGTGACAAGCCGGGCCCATAATTGAAGCAGGGTGCTGTGCCAGACTGGCCATTACGGGGCTGAATCTTGATCTAATCCGCAGAGTTAGTGGCCTTAAATAGATAATGCTCCTGTACCAGGGTCCAGTCACTGGGGAGGCCAGAACATATGGTCCGTGTGTGTGGGAAAAAGAAGAGAGAGTGTGTAGATTTGAGCTTCAACGTAGAGGAGAAGACAGCTGAAAAGCCAGCCAGAGACCGAGCAGCATGCCTGTAGCATGAGCAGCAAACTTTCCAGAGAAACTGAGACCCCCAGCTGGTCTCTACTGAGCGGTGTAACTTTAACATCGCTAACAGGAACTGACACTGCGGATCCAAGAAGATCTACAGTGTCAAGACCCGAGGATGATGAAACCGGAGATGGTGATGCAGAGAACAGATAACAGACTGACAAGCAAACAGACTGAGAAACACATGTGGTGGACAGATGAAAACAAACAAAAAATACATGACATTTAGGAGAAACTGCAACACAAAAGGCTCTAAACTGAAGAGTCAGAACACTGGAGTATCTTGTCAATCACAATCCCTTCGACACCCTTGGAGCAGGTGAGTTGTGGTTCAGCTGATCCACTCACCGATGAGTCAATTAAAGGCCAGCGAGGCAGAATGTCACGGCCGCACGGACACTAAACCAGAGGCTTAACCTCCTCACACCGCATCAATACGCCTGTCCAGAGCAGGAAGGAGGAGGACGAGGGTCTGCAAGCTGCTGGAGACGAATGCTCGCTGTGCATTTCGAGCAGTCACCATATGAGATTGAGCTATAAGATCAGTTTTATTAAGGTCTGAATTAGTATGTAGTGCTATGGCTTGTGCTTAATCTGCACAGGGAGCCTTTTTCAAACTTTTCAAACTTAAAAGATCTTATTCAGCATAACCTACTGCAGCAACCAGCAGTCACAGGCTGATCAAAGTATAAGAGAATCTAATAAAAAAACCTGATGCAAAAACCCACTCATGATTGGTTAATCCATAGGCAGAAATTACAAGATGGAATTGGGGTCAAACGTAGTTCTGCGAGGTCATGAAAGCTTTTTGCTATTAAATGATGCATTATTTATTTTCTCATTTGCTAGTTTGGATAATCGTAGATTCACTCCAGGGTTAAAGTTGGTGTAGTGCCTGACAGATGCTTTAATTGGCAATAACAACGTTACTAAAAACTTTTCACAGGACGGTTAATGTAAGAAATCTGTTGTGTGCTATGAAAACAAACCCGAACCTTTAAGGACGCTGAATCTAATCTGGATTTTTGCAGATTCATCTGCCATCAGTGTTTTGTTTTACAAGTGCGTCATCTGACATGTGAAAGCTGCAGCAGCGAGCGACAAGGAAGAGCGCTGACAGCAGTGAAGTTTTATCAAAGTGACTCAACAGCTGCCACAGTGATCTGTCGTGAATCTCCTGATGATCCTGATAGCAAAAACCAAGAAATTCCAGCCCATGTTGAACATATCTGTCATTTACTTGTAGCTTCTAGCTGAAAGTCTTTATTGTAAATCAGAGTTAAATCTGAATTGAATCTTGTGGTTTCAGTCTCTGACGTTGGGCAGAACTTCATAATAAGGCTGCGCAATAAATAGAAAACATCCAAATGTGATGTTACTGAATGATGTTCTGCTAATTTGACAAAATCAGCTGAAGTAAACCTACATTTCATCTACTTCGTGTGACACAGATCCAACGGTTTTGCCATCGTAGTGTATTAAAGCATTACAAAGTCGAGACAATGGCGGTGGGTGGGGCCACACCTTTACCATCACAGTATGTCACTAAAACATCTACATTGAACCACTGTACAAGTGAAAATGAAGGAAAAACAACTTACCTGATGTAAACAACAAGCGAAAATACATTCTTAGTTTCATCCAACAAAGCTTTCAGTGGCAGGACACAGTAAATAAACTTTATTTACAGTGAGTCCTCATCCCAACTGTAGGAGCACAATCATTTTTTAAGCAAGAACATAAAAAAAGCAACAGACCTAAACTGTAAATTGGTTACAAAGGTTAATGCTTGTTAAAATGAAAGTGATCCGTTACATCAGTCCAGAGCAAATTTTTTCTGCTGAAGAAACAGTATTTGTGTTGATACTTTAAATACTTTAAAGTAAAATGATTTCTGACACTTTTTTCACTTTGAGTGGGGTGAAAAACAAATCATAAGTCCAGTAATTACCCTGAAAATCAGATGGTATTTTTGCTCAACATGCTCAAGTCATCCCTAATATTAATACACAACAGCAAAAAAACATCAAACTCCCTGTGTCTGCAATAAAAGGAAAAAACAGTGTGTTGCATATCTGGTAGGATCAGACACAAAGAGGACGACTTGGCACATACAGAGGTGTTGTTCTGGAGGACTGGGATGTGGCTCGTCCTCATGGCCACTCGGAGACCTTCGTCCCTCCGGGGCATCTCAACAATTCATGTGTGTGTCCTTCAGTTGTCAAGTCTGCTTCACCTCTGAGTTCGTTCGTGCAACTTCACACAAGCACTTAAGCCACAATGGCGACTCTGTTCTGCTTCAGTGTATGAAAGTGGATTTCTGTGCGTGATAAGTAAAACTCAGAGGGAATCCCCAGTTCAGGCCCTTAACCTCCTTCTCCCTGTGAACTGGGGTGGGCTGAGATAAGGCATGTTAGGAAAACACTCAGAGGGTGGTCATCAAGGGCAGACCGCATCTCTGCTGTTTATAGTAAAAACCATGAACTCATATGACTAGCTCATTTAGAAGTAACAGATCAAGGTATGACAAGAGTGCAAGGCTGTGCTACGGTGTGGATATATGTGTGTGTGTTCTAATTTAGGGAAAAGATCACACATATGCATTTGGTGGTAGCAAGAAATCTGCCCCCTGTAGGATGAAGTCTGCATAGCATGCAGAAAAAGTGAATAAAATCTAATTTAATTTTATCTATTATTCTCCAGAGGAGTTTTATCTATGCAATTTGTGAAAAAGACTGGCAGAGTCTTTGTGTGTGTGTGTGTTGTTCTCATTTCTCTCCCTTATCATAGAGCTTATCTCTGGACTGCCAAGAATTGGGGGTGAGGAATGACAAGAATGGAAAGAGGAGACGGAGGAGTGTGGTGGAGAGAAACACAAACGGAGGGATGGAAAGTCGGGCTGCAGAGTGAGAAGGGCAGGCAGGCAGGCAGTTGTGCTTTTTGTGAGTTTAGAGCATATCGTGTCAGTTCGACTGTTATGTCTGGAAAGGAGGCATAATGAAGGAGAAGGATTGTTAAAAAGACTGGCTGAAAGTCCCTATTAAGGCTTTTCTTTCTGTATCAGATGACACAGCTGGAAAAGAAGCTCCAAAGTGTCTCAGCAAACTGAAAAAAGCCTATAAATAAACAATTATGCACAAAAATAAATGTGTTAGATGTTTTGCGTAACTTTTTCCCTGCAATAAAAAGATTCTTGCATCAAAACTTGTTTTTTTCCCCTCTCCCTATTTCCCTCCAGCAGCAGTTCTATCTTTATAAAGAATATGAGTCAGAGGTGGAAATCCAGATGTACTTACGGGTCAGAATTCACACACACATCACAAGAGAAGCTGGAGGAAGCAAGTTCGTCTCCACTGCGAAAGCTTCTCAATTAGCCACTAATTGCCTCGCCTTAACGAGCAGGACATTTCTTAGCCCTAATGAAGCTGGTGGCAGGCGCAGATGTGTGTGTTAGTGCTTGTTGCAGTGTGTGTTTTTGAAAGACAGAAAGCGAAGAGAGACGCAGCAGAGATCTAATGGAGTCGGGTCGGCAGCTCATTTTCAGCGAGCTGTTTGGCATTCTCTGGAAGGAATCCGTGGATGGATTACACTGCTGGCTGCTACACTGACTTTCCAATCAGGCCCCACTTTGTCTTCACCCCACACACACCTACCCCCAAATCTAATCCGCAATGGAATGACCATCTTTGCAAAATGAAAATGAGGCCGGAAGTCAGGTGTCTTGCCTGTTTGTTCCAGCTGCGTGGATTAATGTGCGATTTAAAGAATTAAACTCCAATTGCTTTTTAAATGAAGTCGTTGCACCAGAGAGTGATTTGGATTTGGATCGGTATGCATAGGACGTCCTTCTGACAGCAAACGGACACTGTATGATCTATGCAAAGAAACAAGGCAGAACAGAGGAGCGTTGATGTAAACATGCTCTGAGCAGTTTGGAAATACGCTAACAAAATGGCCTTGAGAGTTTAAAGGTCAAACGTTGCGCTGCAGTTTCCTGCCAGCACCAGAACCCACATGGTGGATTTTATTTGTTGGAAATTTGACAAAAATCTACTGGAACGTTTCCTCATAACAGGAAGTTCCATCCAAACTCTATTAGTGAACATGATGCTAGTGATTAAGAGCATAAAATGCAACAGAAGAGACCTCAGAATGAAAAGAAGAAGTTTCACGTGCTGAGTTCCTAGTCACGATTTAAAATGAGTGAGGTCACGTTCACGTTTCAAGCAGAAAGGTTTAACCTAAATACTCTGTAAAGTTCGGTTCCTTATGCAAAACATTGCAGGAACCTCACTGGTTGTGAGATTTAAACAAATCCTGATGTAAAAGTTCAGACAGCTGCAGAGACAAAGGATTTTACAGCACTGCAGTCAGTTGGTGCATCATGCAGTCTGTAAGTTCCACTTGCAGCTCTGTCATCTCCCACACTGTAATATTCCTCTACACAAGCTCTTACCCACCTAAAGAACATCAAAACATTCAGATGATAAAGTTCAAGTACTGTATCTGTCAAAAAATTCAATACATAATTTGACAACCTGCACAGATCTTAATGCTGGGCCTAGAATTAAAGGTGATTTCAGCATCTAGGATCTGTAGGTCTAGTTATTCTGCAGAGGGACACCTCAACAACAGCTTGTCTGAAGAATTTTGTTTGATGCTCAGATTTATTAGAAAAACACAGCTAATTGAAAAATAATGATGTTTCATAACTTTGGGTTTGAGCTGCATTTGGGGAATCACCTGAGTTCATCATATGCTGGTCTCAATCTGACTGAGACTCAGCAGCTTCTAATTTCTCTCGGGTCGAGCCGAGCTCTGTCTGAACAACAGAGGCTGCCCCCCCCACCTACACCCCCATCTTCTCCCAGCCGTTCAGAGCAACGCAACACTCCTGACACATACTCACTCCTCCCCTCCCACAATCCTGACGGCCAAGTAAAACACCTGGCATCTGCAGAAGAAGGGCGCCAATTTCACAGCGGCTGCCAGGCGGTCAGCTGAGCCTCCGCCACACAAGTAACATGCGTGTGTGTCTGTGTGCCCTGGGTGGAAGTGCATGTGGTTCGAGTGTGTCGGAACCACAGCAGGTGTGTTAGAATAAGAGCCATGCTCAGTCTGGTCTCGCAGAAAGAAAAAACCTCATCGCTTCTGGAGACATTTATAACTTTGTGTTTAACAGAACGAGTTAACTGTGATTTTTTTGGTACCTGTGTTCTCTCTGACACTGATGCATTTCCCAGGTGAGTGACTTCATTCTCTGGCTGAAGTCTTCTGTGTGTCAGAGGGCAGAGCTGGTGCTGAGAGCCTGATGGATGGACTCCAGGGGTCACGGACTTCAGCTGTTGTTGGCTGCATCACAACCCAGCGGCCCATGCTGCATGTAACCGGAGAGCGTGGTGCTTTTTGGTGCTTTTCACTAGCAGGAGGGAGAAAAGGACAGGTTGGATGATTTTGGAGGCAGCAGGGATTTGATCAAGAGTTCTCAGCCTCTTTAGGTAAGAAGGCACATAAACAACACAGACTGTTCTCACATCAGCAGGTTTAACAAGGACTCAGTCAAAGAGATTTTAAACAAAAAAAAACACCAGAAAAGCTCAGATTTATGTTACATCACTTGTCAGATTTCTAAAAAATGGAAGGTGTATTTGACAAAAGATTTTTCAGCATCAGCGACCTCAGTGACCCTTATCAAATAAAAAAAAAAAAGTCCTACTTTTCTCCATAATGGGATGTATGAGCCGCTCATTGTTGCCACGACAATGTCATCAACTCTGAAATGGGCTGCTGTGCCAGGAGCAGCAGTGGCGGCGGCCATGTTGCCATGGAGACATCGGTGTAAAAAAGATAGTGACTGGTGGCTCGATTCTGCTGTGTGTGGGCGAGCACTTGTGAAGCTGCCGGCAGAGGCCCAACGTCGCTTTAAGGATAAATACAGCCTAAATTAACGGCACAGCTGAATCAATTTTCCAAAAAGAAGAAGAAGAAGAAGAAAGGAGAGACGCCGAGTCGAAAAACGGATGTGTTTTAAACACGGCGCAAGGTGAAACCGAGCAAGAATATTGCAGAGGGATATGAAATTATTTCCAATATCAGCCCGGCTGTGGAAATTCAATTTCACAGTTCATGAACAATATCAAACAAACACACTGGCTGAAAGCGCGCACTCCAGCTGGAGTGATACTGTATCAAAAGGAGACACAGTAGACAGAAAAGTGAACGAGGCGGGTGAAGGGCAGCCTAACAGCTCATAGTAATCCATACGTTGGCCGATCTCCATATTCAGGCCATTTGAGCTGTACATTAGCCACCAGCTTATTCCTGTGGTCTAGAGAAAAAGGGGCCGGCTTTCTAATGAACTATATAATTAAATGAAAAACTCTGCTCGTCCTCGCTCCGACTGAACTCGAGCACATGATGCCTGAATGAGGGCCGAATTGAAACAAATGGCAGCAGGTGAAGGACGAAAGGACAATACAGCAAAATGTGCCTTTAATGAAGAGGATGAAGAGCAGGAGAGGGGAGAGCAGTCCGAGGTCAAACACTTCAATCTGTGGTGCAGAATCCACACACACACACACACGCTGCAGTATCTACTGTACACACACCCTCATGTGCTCCTGGAGTGTTTTTTGGGAGCTGTGCAGAAGACAGATAACTGCTTCAGCTCTCCACTTTGCCCCCCGAGGAGCACGGCGTTTTGATTGACACATGCTAACAAGCTGAGGTGTTCAACAAGGGCGCTGGCAGAATAGGTAATGTCGAGAGAACTTAGCTGGGGAATTCTCCCACAACCCCCCCACCCCCGATTCACGACATTGAAGAAGGGAAACCTGCACTCGTTTCTTTTTAAACCTAAAACACAAATCACACGCTTTAACAAAAGGAGGATGAATGCAGAGAGCAGATAAATGGCGTTTAAGGAAGAGTCCGGTCATTCTTGAAGTTCAGGTTCAAGATGAAATCAAAGGTCATGCAGTGAAAAAGGGGGAAAGTTCTTCAGTGCTGACATGAAGCATGAAAATATGTCTGTCAGCAAATCAACGGCCGTGACCGCGTTCATTCTGTGCGAGTCTGTTGTGTGATTGAAGGAACAAATTCCTCCTGGAGATGGGGAGATCCTCACACACACGCACACAGACTGTAACTAATGACACAAACCGATAGTGAAATGGGTGTTACGGCCGAGCGCTCCCGACAGCCAGCTCCGAACTTTTGTTTAATGGATGTAAAGTGCAATTAATTCTTGGATATTAAGTTGCTGTTGTTTATTATCACTGGCAGCAAACTGACCACAAGCACTTGAAGGAGTCTGTTTACTGCGCAGCCATTCTCGTAAGAAGAGCAGAAAGTGCTCTGAGTTCTGCTGTCATCAGAACGGGCCTCCTGTAGACCAGCAGAAGGACCTGAAGGTCCCAGATGACGTTTGGAGTTTAGATCCACGTTAGATAAAGAGTTAGATGAAACTACAGAGATTAAACATACTTACAAAAAAAAAATTGGAAATAACTGCAAAAATCTTAAAGATTTCCCATCATGCAATTTTGGTTGAATTGCAGGTAAAAGGACTGTAATAACTGGTTTATTTACTGAAGCTTAAAAACAAGCCAATATAAATGATATCAAAACCCAAAATACCTTTCAAATCACACATTCCCACATGAGCCTCTTCCGGAAGACAGCAAGATTGAGGGTTAAAAACCACTTTAAAGCTCCTGGTAGGACTGAGACGCTGATCCCTGCTGGTCCTCAGATCTGGGGTCACAAGCCCAAGCATCTGGATGACCTTTGACCCCAGCAAAGCCTATAAATACATGAATATTAAACATACAAATGACAGGGATATGTGTGAGAGCAGACTGCTTACTTCAAGTCAAATTCACTAAACACAAAAACTGAGAAAATTCAACCATTTGCATGTGTTTTATTCAGAAAACCATCTTTAAACCAGTGGCTGCTATGCTACTGATGCTATGATGCTAACACCGTTAGCTTCAAGCTTACTTATTTAAAATTTAAAATTCAAACCGTTACGTTACCAACATTTAAACTGTTACATTTGTATTAATTATTTCAGTAACATACCAGTTCAGGAATTGAACTCTCACCCCAAATTTCGGAGGAAGGATTTTCGAAGATTTACTGCGTCTCAACAAATCAGGTCAGGCTTAATCACGTTACCAGCGACGGTTCTGATTGGTCAATATCCGATCGACGTTTACTGCCGTGTATTCACAGAGAATACAGTAATATAAAAACAATAATGATAAAATAGAATCACTCAAAAATAAAATGAAAAATATAGTTTTTACTGATTGAGTCTGACAAGATTATGAAAAAAAGTTTTTAAATGATGTCATATTTCCTCTATAACATCCATATAATCATACATTGTCACAGGTTTTTGACACTTTTTTCGAAGATATATAAGATATAATTGACTTTACAGGCAGATCTTTTGATATTTTTTACTAAAATAAAAGAAAAATAAGAACAAAACATATATAGTCTTTTAAAGTGGTGGAAAATAACCCACACAATTTTCACATAATGAAAATTGTTCATTTTATTTAAATTATTCATGAATCACATTTACAGTAACATATAGTAATGCAATATTACATGCCATTATTGCTGTATGTTGCTCTGCTGGGTAATATACTGAAATTAAAGTACTGTAATTAAAGCTAATTTACATTCACAAGGTCTTATTTGTTGCTACACACCCAGCAGCTTTTCATTGCTTTAGTACCCTGGTGAGATAAACCCAGATTTTATTAGCATGAAAGTCTATTTATCTGATATAAAATCAGCCTTAAAATCCCTGTTAAAAGTACATTTTAATAATGCTTTTATTAAACCGTCTGATCTTGTGTTTGGATGTTTGATTGGTTCCAGATAGAGGCACGTAATTTCCTTCAGTTTTGTCATGACAGGAAGAAAAGCAGCCAGATGCTTGTTCCTCTTCTTGTTTACTCAGCTTTTATCTATTTTAACTACTAAAAGACATTGTATCACAGCTTCCAAAAGTAGAATATGAATAGAAAAATTTATTTGTTTATCCAATGACGAGACAAAAACAGCTCGGCAACTTGTTCACGTTTATTTGTGGGTGGTTGTCGGTTGAAAAATCCCTTTTTTTGGCTCTGAAAGCAGAAGGTCAACCTGATACAGACTCCAGACAGAGCAGCATATGCCTCCTCCCTACTGGCACTGGTGCTAATTAAACATTAACAGATAGAAAAGACCTTCTCCACACACACAATTACACTCCATATCAAGTCTAATTTCACCAATCTTTACTTCTGAGAGCAAATCAGGCCGTTAATCATCTTCTAGTGGAGATTTTCTTTCCCCTAATTGTTAGACGATTCAGTCATTATCAGAACAGCAGATACTCCTATCAGTCATCTTGCAGGGCAAATTCGTCTCTAGATTGTGCACACAGAAATTAAGCTTAATATCCTAATGAATTTTTAAAAAGTGATGACTCTCAGTGTCATCGCAGTTTGACAGAATATTTAAAAACCTGATGAATCTAATAGGATGAAGTATGAAAAACACCGAACAGAAAATGATGTAATGGGATGAACTGAGGCCACGCAGGCTGAGAATCTCAAAATATTTATTGCAAAGTATCTGTAGAAAAAAAAATCACACAGCTTATTAAAATCCAACCGCAACTTATACATTTGATGTATTAAAGGGTAAAATATTTTATTCTTTATTTCATTGCACAGAACCTATTTGTGACAGTGCAAATCAGGATTTTAACATTTTATTAGAACCACAAACACCATTAAATTCAGCTGCAAAGCAATTCAACACTTAAATACACAAGAAAATAAAAAAGCCACATCCGCAAAATCAAAAGCAAAACCAAACAAAACAATCAGCATGAAGCAGGACGTAAAGACTAAAAGACACAAGAAGGGATTTACTTCCTTTTCCTGTTTGTCCTGCTTCTCTTGTGCAACAGCTAGTAAAGTTTATCCCTCCTTTTTCCTCCAGTTTGATACTTGTACAAAATTATTCACTTCCTTCAATACAGAAATTTACTCCATTTATACAGGATTTGGCACCAAGTTTATTCTTAATATCTAAGCAAATATTTTATGTTGATCTTACTCTAAATGATACATATTCTAGGTAAAAACTTTAGTAGCAATAGTGGAATATGCACAACCATCTCCAACAAATACATTTCTATACATTTATATTCTTCTCTGCACCCGTTTAAACAGAATATAAGAGATTTACACAGCGTCTATCATGAAGTTCTTCTGTCTTGGTTCTGGCTGCCTTTCGTCTCCGTTGCGGTAGCGATCTGGGCTGGAATAGCGCTCCCTGGCATTGGGGTACCTGTTAGGATCGATGTAGCGGCCGGGGCTGGCATGCCGGTGATTCCTCCCACCGGTGGTGTCGTAGTTCTGCCGCCCTCCGTGACCCAAGGTGGGCGATGACGGGACGTCCTGCCTCTGCACGGCACGCTGCTGCTGAGTTGTGTAGCGTGGATTTCCAGGTGCCTGCTTGGACTGATTGGAGGACTGAGGCAGCGGCGAGCGGCTGTGGTTACTGGAACCTGGAGGGTCCTGATAGTGGCTCGGATATGGAGGGGCCTGCTCTCTGGGAACGGGGCCCCGGTGGGTGGGATAATCATACGGGTCCCTCCTGAAAGAAAAAAGGCAGTTGTGAGAAAAAAATCAAATAGTGACAGAAACAAGAAGAGCTGCAGCAACTGTCAGAAACTTTTAGTCAAGTTTCACAAACTCATGCTTTCACATGAGAACTGACAGAACAGCAGATCACGAATCTTAATTCTGGTTTCAGCTGGTTTGGAGTGGAGGACAGCCCTCCCTTGTGGTAAGCTTCCTTCTGTTATCCAGTTTACGTGGCGAGGCTTTGGCCTTGGCAGGATCGAGTTGTCGGGGGGACGTGGATGGAGAGATGCCAAGAGATAACAGAAAATTCCTCGTTGAGCGTGTGTGTGTGTGTGTAGGAATGAGTGCGTCCCAGGGGTGTGCAGTAACGAGGCAGCCAGCTGGAAGTCTCCGGTTCCCTCCTACTAGCTGTGGGTGATTAGGGGCTAAACCCCCGGGTAAGGCGACACGGGGGCTTCGGAGCGACGGTGCGAGAACAAGAGGAGGAGAAAAGAAAGAAGGAAGGCTGCTCACCTTTCATCTAGATCCCAAATGTTTTCCATCGTCTGTGATGTTTCCACTGCTGAGTGATAAACACCTCTTTTTATAAACTGGTTTCGGAAAAGTTTCCAATAATTTCATGACTTAAGGAAAGAGTTACTGCAGTTTGGTACTTTTTAACTGTGAGGGCAGTTTGAGTGATAGAATCTGGACTGCAACTACAAAAACATGTCATGTGTACCAATTCCCATAATTCAAACTAAACCTGCGAGCCTTTTCCTGACATTTGGTTTTCAGAAGGAATAATAAGCCCCTTTACACAAACTTAAACTGAAACTATTTCCTGGAGTCTTTTTGTTAAATTCCTTCATTTAACTTCATGGATCTGATCCATCCTGTTAGACACGAGTTGAACCAAACAAAGATTTTAAAACACTGAAATGAAAATCAATCAAACAGAACAGCAAGACATTTACTTCCTGCCCTCCAATGCTGTAGTTATTATACAGAAGCCTTGAGCTTAGCATCCTCCTCGCTCTGTAATCGTATCCCGGCGTCTCTTCTCGGTCCCTCGAGTCGAGCTCAGCACCTGTTGACTGGCCAATTAGAACGAGTCACTCACCACAGATTAGGCAGCACACAGCGCGGTCGGGAGTGTGTGTCGTGCCTCAGAACTCTTCCCCCGAGGGGATTCCTGGACTGTGTGTCTCAGATATGGCTATGGTGTGCTTTGTTGTGGACTGAGAAGTCTGACCACCCAAACAGAGCAGTGGGACTGGACGCCTAGGTGGTCTCGGCACAGAACAGCACCGCCTCGTCAGTCAGCAGGGCACTAAGATGGAGCTCACATCTAAGGCTGGAGATAAGGCGTAAAACGGACGACAAAACAAGAAATCTGAGAGGGTAAAAAATGAAATGAAGAAGCAGACGTGGAGTTTAGATAAAAATCTATTGCTCCTTGTGAAGAGGAGGCGAAGGTTGACCTCCTCATTAATCCAAATTAAAGAGTGGGATGGTTTCTGAGAAGGGAAGAGCTCTACATGGTTAAAGAGTGGGAACACCTGAGTCCTGGATCTGACTCAGAGCCACACAGACACATAATCGGGTTCATTCCCTCACGCTCTCACTCTGATTAATCTTTGCATCATTTAATCTGGCCTAAAATCATCAACAGCACGGCCACATGAATTTAAAGGGAAGCAAAAACCAACTAAACTCTAACAAAGTCACAGATGACGGACAAATCTGCTTCAATTATCACCCCAAAGTTTGACATAAACACCCTAATTAACTCCTTCTTTGTCCAATCAATTTAAACAGAGTAGGATAAACCACCAGGACGAGCTCTGACCTGCACTCAGTGTACTATTTATAATCATCCTTTTCACTCGTAACGGGTTAATCATGTGATATAGTGGTAGTGAATATTAAAAAGTAGCATCCAATTTGTTTTTCTTTACAAGACTTAAATGTCCAAATTCACTCAAATCTTAAACGATACAACCGAAAAGAGACTGGAGCGGGAAAATGATGCTTTTCATTACGTTGATGGTTGTTTAAAATAATGGCATTAGACCATTTGGTTCTCCTAAAAAGAAACAAAGCCGTTCCAGCGTCTCAGCACGTGACTGCAGTTAGATTTGATTTGGTGTTTATTGTTAACTAAAGTCTGTCTGAACGAACACACAGTTGCATAAAAGACATAAAACATGCATTTAAGTTGTAACAGCTCGAGTGGGGGACAAATTTCCCCCACAGGTTGTGACTTCTGACTTTTAAAAAAACATTCCTGATGAATTAAAATGTTGTTCTCCGTCAGCGACGACAATTAGAGGAGCTTTTGCCTGCAGCGCTAATCTTGTTTGAAAAGAGCATGTGACAGCGAGAGACAAGCAGACAGTAGGTGTGCTCGTATTCAGCTGTCGAGTATGTTTCACACACTTTATAAAAAAATTAAGCTAATTAAAAGATCACACGGAAACGTGAGGTTTCCCCGAGCAACGTTTGGATAAATAAATACGTTCTATTAAAATCAAACAACTGGAAAGACTTTTGGGAATGATTTATTACTTGTTATTTATAAATGAAACATTATTTATGTGATAAACAAAAAGTGCAGGAAAACTACATATTACGCATTTGCCATTACTTACCAGAAAATGTTTTTCTATATTTATTAAGTGCTTGTTTCTGTGTGTACACGTTGGAAAACAGCAGCACCTTTTATTTCATTTGTCTTTATTTGGATTTGATGCATTTATAAACGGTAGAACTGGTGGAGGGAAGCGAAGACAGTGTAAGGACAAGTAGTAGTTTGTGTTTAGCAGGCAGAGAGACGGATGAGACACTTGTCTGTCCCTCCTGAGGTCTATATGGAGCAGCAGCGCGAGGTGTGATGGGAACCACAGGGAGAAACTGGAGTGGGAAGCTGTAATGACACGCCGTCTAATACGTCTGACTCACACTCACAGAACATCATCACCATAAACCCAAACTCCCTCTGAGAGCTCGCCAAAGAGTGGAAGAGAGAATGATACACTCCATATTACAACCAGAGGCAATGCATGTTGGGAGATATATGATTACACACTCCATGGTGAAAGAAAAGTGTCCATCTGGGACTGTGTGTGTGTGGGGGGGGTTATGCAGCACCTGCTCCTTGAAAACAGAATAAGGAAATTCAGAACCACATCCAACCAGCTCCTGGTTTTTCATTAGCCACCCCCCCCCCCATGTTCTTGTGGCATTTTTCTGGTGCTAAAGAACATAGAACATATCTTAAGAAAATTAAACTGAAAACTGCATTTCTATGTATTTCTGCACTCAAATCACTGTGAATCAGTAACATACGGTTTGGAAAAGACTGTTTGTGACGTAGTAAAGCCACTCGGTAGGCCACAAGCTCCTGCTTCACTAGCTATAAGCTAACTGTAAGATAGCAGAAGTGCTAGCATAAATGGAGCACTCTTAGAAACACGGAGGCACCCACAGCGCTGAGGCAAACTGCTAATGAGCTACAACCGCTATGCAGAAACAACTTCCTAGAAAGTGGCACAGGTTTGGGGATTCTGGGTAAAAATGCCATAATCCTAATTCAAACACCACTGAGGTGCTTTAAAATAGCTGAAAAGATGATCAGAGAGGGTCTTTAAGGTGATTTCATAAACGTTTGAGTTAAACTACTCTAAATGTCCACACTGGCATCATCAACAGTGACAACAACTCGATTTTCAACTAAACGATTTGTAGGTGTTTGATTCATTCGGATGTTAAACTAACACGTTTCAAATTTTAGAAGTCGAGGAAATGCATCATACATGGATTAAACAGAAAATAATTCTAGAAATACCCGTAACGTGGTGGATTTTTGGTTATTTTAGTGTAAAAACGCTCTCAGATTCTACAAGGTAGAAGTTAAAATAAATTAAATCAGTTACAGAATCCAAAATCATCTCTGTGCACGAGGATGAAAAGCTAATATTGAATGTTGGTGATCTGTGGGCCTTCAGGCACTGCTGAGTTAAAACACACGTTTGTATAGTGGAAATCAATGGCTGGGCTCAGGGACACTTCAGCAAACAATTGTTGGTTAAAAAGCCTCAAAATTGAACTTCAAGTCTCGTCATTTCAGTTAAAACTCAAAAATATTTCATTCATCTGTGTGAGTTAGAAAACCACTTCTTATAAAAGAACAATAAAAAGACGTATTAAATCCTTTATGGATCATTTCAGCATGTCTTTCCATTGTTGGAAGCAGTGCGAGACGTAGACAAATGGACTGACAGGTTTGTCTCCTCATGCGTGCACGAAGAAATGAGTGTGAAACACAAAACTGACACTAATGGCAATTAAAAAGCATTTATTCATTGAATTCATTAATGTTCTTATTCTAAAGATGGAGAACGCACACGGACACACGTGTGAGCACATCTGCCAATTACGTGCACACCTTGCATGTACTGCGTGATAAATATATTAACTGCTCAGCAAAAGAAACAGCTGCCAAACACTTCCACACATGAACTTATTAAAATGCATAAGCACAAAGAATTCTGGGTAAGATGACTCACACTTTACAGGTAATTTACATGCATTTTATTCAGTATTTACTTATTGTTTGTGGATTTGGCCTGAATGGTCTTTAATTATAAACTCATTAGTATATGGTTCATGTTTTAGATTTTTTATTTTCTAGCAGTGCAGTTAAAATCTGAGAGGAAACTGTTAGCCACTCTAGTCCCAGTTAATCAAACCAGCTTCAGTCAACAGCAACGCTGGTGGAAATGAGCTCCGTCCTAAACGGCCCTGTGTTTAGAGTCTGTGCTACGATATCCTGAGGAACGATGGGGGGGCAGCATTAAAGAATCTGGAAATGATGTTTCTGGAAAACGGATTTCAGAGTAAAACAATCTGTAAACATCAGCCTAGCTGTCTAAAAACGATGACGTCATAGCCCCACCCCCAACCCAACCTACACCCCGCCTTCTTTTAATTGCGTTTACAGTCCGTCCCCAGCATGCAAGCCTTACGTACACCTTCTTTAATGTTTATGAAATATTAACAGGGCAAAGCATTTTGTTCTCATGTAGATGCAGATATTCAATAATTATCTCAGTGATTTCATGCTTCAGACAAAGTTTCAATAAACTTTAATTGAGGTTTTCTCTCATATTAGTTTCCCATGAAATCTACTGAAGAGAACTATTGGAGTTATTGTTGTTATTCCAGAGAGAGACAGAAAAAATCCTCTCATGGCAATAAGAGCTGAAGATATTAAAGAGTAAAAGGTCCGATTTTGGACACTGCAGCTGTATCGTGTAATCGAGACGTCCTGGGAGGACAAACAGTTGAGCAAGAGTTGCAGATGGAAACAGACGGAAATCCATTTGGACTTTTTTCTAATTATTTTCCAGAGCACATATTCAGTTCAAAAGTTCTCTCTGTGGTTTTTCCATTTTATTTGAGTTGAAACGGCAGAATATTTGAATTCATGTCGACTCTTGCACATTGTTCTCTATTTGTGGACTGAATGTCTTGCAGATTTTTTACATGACAATCTTTATTTTTCTAAGTGAGCTCAGAGGGAGCGCCGAGGCCTCCGAGTGCATTCCTTTTGTTTTATTTATAATACGCTGATTCTGTTTTTCCTGCACGCAGACCTCAGACACAGTGGGAGAGAAACGACTGAGAGAAATCTAATCAGAAGTGACAGAGAAATGCAGACTGAAGGATTGATGGAATCAGTGGAAAACAGAGGAAGAAGAGTTCGTGTAAACAGGTAGAGCCTCAGCTGTGCATGTGACAGAGCTGGTTGATGCTCCTTCATTTCCTACAGCTGAATCTATTATGTGTCTGAGCACGAAAAGCGTTAGCGCCACAGATGATGCGCCCACGGGTTGGGTCGGGACACCACACAGGAAATCACACTGGTTTAGTTAATCCTGGTCTGATCATTTGTTTTGATTATTTACCAATTGAGTGGGAGGTCACATCAACTTTTAAACCATTTACCCAGCAACCTGCCTTCGAGTCAGAAAAGACTTTAGCACTCCGAGGTCTGGAGAAATGAAATGACTTACAGAGACAATAACTTTAACTGAGTTGGAAGAGTTTTAAAGTGAGTCACTGGACAGCTGGATGGCAGCAGGTTGATCATATACGAAGCAGGACTCGGATTTAATAAAGATGGGCAACAATATGATTTCTCTGCTGACCCAGAAAGAGTCTTATGAATTCACTGGGAGCTCGAGCCAAACAATATTACAGAGCTGAAATGAGAATAAACTTCTGCAATAAATGCAGCCATCAAACTGTCCGAGGTCGGACGAAAATACTTCAGCTTGTAGAAATGAGACACTGGAGAAGAAGGAGTGAGTCTCCACATACTGAGGAGAATCAAGAGGTTTTTAAGGGGAAATGGAGAGAGGCTGATGAGTCGCTCTCCAAACAATAAACAAGAGCCTCCTCAGGATGAACGACCGTAATCATGAACACAGATGTGTCCAGATGTTGGAGGGTCTTCAGAAAACCTGCTGATTGAAGGGGATTGTGAGCCCATCTGGACCTGAATGTGGGTTCTGAGATGGTTGTTTTATTGTTTGCATGTGAGAAGCGTCTCTAAATCAGCCAATAATCAGCTGATGTCGCTGTCCCAACCTGCCCCCTTAATCCAATCACCTCAGGGGTGAGGTCAGGAGTTGTTATGATTGGATAACCAAGAGCCGGGTCACCGTGCTGCTCCAAGTTGGTAATCATGTTAATATTCTCCATATGGCTTTGTGGAAGTGTGTCCCAAAGCGTGGAGCCTATCCGGAGGCAGGGCTACACCCCCGCGTTAATGGCTGCTGGAGAGGGAGGTAAAAGCCAGAGCAGTACTCTCACCCTCCCTGGGGCAAACCTCTCTGTGTTACCACTTCCAGCTTCTGCTGGCGAGCTGCGGTGCAGCAGCCCTCGGGATGCTGTTACAGGCTCCGGTTCAAGGTTTCCTTCCATCACACCTCCTTCCTTTGGTGTCACCCCTTCAGGTTTGGGATGTTGGAACAGTACTGAGACTTCCCAGGACTGTTGCATGTCCAGTTGTTTTGACAATATCGTCTGCTTATTCAATCAAACTCTGAAACCTGTTCTTCAGTTTCTGCTGTTGGTTTTTGGGTCTAAACAGCAGAATACTGATGGAACTAATGACATAGACGTCACGGTCCATAAAACCAGTCAGTATCTGACAGTGTCATTATAACACTCAGACAATGACTGGTAAAAAAAATATGAATAAATTGGCTTTTTATCGTGTTCAGTCAGTAAAATTACACAAACTAAAATCAACTACGTCCTTATCAAAGTGTTTCTCTTCAATTTTTTAAAGGCAAAGATTTCTAGTTATTTACAAACACAATCCCGAAACTCACACATCTGCCTCAACACTTCAGTTTCTCCTCAATTTCATCTCCATCTTCCTGACTCATTCCTCGTTTCTACTCTCCGCCTCTCTCCATATGCTTCCATCTACGAGATGCTTTGCTACATCTCCTGTTATACACACACACACACACACACTTATGCAAACGCTCACCTCCTTCACTCCCAACCCTCCAGCTGCAGCCCCAGCCGGCTCCACACAAAAGGCAGGCCAAATGTATGCTAATGAGAGCCAGGCCAATGGTGGAGCCACACTCATTTTGAGAGGAAATGGCTTTCAATAATGGCGGCCCCCGGGGGGATTTTGCACAAAGTTCAGCTCCACTTTGAAAAATGCATTCAATTCTCTGCTGTGTCTGCTCTCTCTCTCTCTCCTCCTGTTTCCCCCTTTCTCTATAAGAAAACCCATATTCCCTTAATATATTTGTTCCTCGCTCTCCATTTGCTTTCTGCTGCTGAGAGTTTGCAGGAGTCGTGATTTATCGTAGAAGAAAACATCAGAAACAAGAACACAAACATCTGAATCCGAGTGGCGTTCAAACTCTGGCTGCCACGTCTCCTCTGCCTTTGTTGTTGCTCCTCGCTTGTGCTACTGAGGCAAATGTCCCCAGAAACATGTTAATTGTCTAATATGCATTTCAAGTACGACGTCTTTAATAAATCTCCTGTCTAAAAATACTTCAAAAGGGAGATAAACAAAAACAAAGAGGAAATTTATTCAGCCAGTGGAGAGTTTTTTTGAATGTTGCTTGTTATGCACAAATCTAATCAGGTAAGCAGACAATTTGATGGCTGCCATTTTTATTTATTTACAGAGAATTTGGATTAGCAATGAACTTAAAACTTAATATCTTTAAAGCTGGACTGTGAAGTCTTTGTAGTGACTAAGAAATGTTGGAATTGCCATGAAAGAATTAATTTTAATCTAATAATCCACACTTACAGTCAACGCAGCAAACGTTTAATATTTCAGCAATAAATCTTCATCTGAGTTGGAAAAGTTTACCAAAATCTCCAGACTTAAAGTCGACTCATTTCTGCTTAATCAAGTCTTCGTTTCTTTCTCCAACACCCCCCCCCCCAACCAGCTCTGATGCCCGCGCTCCCTGGTGCCTGTCATATCATGAGGGGGCAATAACCCGTGAAATAACTGTTCTCCTTCTCCACGCTCTCCTCCTCTCCATCCCGGTGTCCCCTCTTTTCCTCTCATTCGCCACCTCTCGCTTCGCTCGCGCCGCGCTACTCCACGCTCCACTTGGCAGCCAGGCCGTGAAGATGCCCAGCGTGTGCACGCTTACATGGAAAATACATATTTAGTTGAGGTTGGACAGATGCATGTGTGCTGTATAATTCCACAAGAGATGGGTTAAACAAACAGGAGGTATGGGTGGTTCTATTAAAGTCAAGGTGGAGGTTCTACATCTACGTGCACGTGTGTGAGAGATCCTCCTGCCTGTGCCTTGCTCTCCGGAGAGCCGATCAGTCCTGTTTCTGGGATGAGTAGACACTCCCAAGGCAAACACTCCAGATTTAATTATAAGCTCCAAAGAGGATTAGTCTGCACTACTTGTGTGTCTGTGTGTGCCAGCGCGAGTGGGGAGACACAAAGGGAGGGAGTGGCGAGAAGTTATCCCTTCATTCCCAGCATTGATGGATAAAACACACAAACATAGAGATAAAGAGATTTCACCTGGGTTGTGCGGTGTAATCCAGGTCTATCTCTTCGTACCGGTGCCTGGGTCGGGATTCAGCTCCTCTGGGCGCCGTCTGAAATCAAACAGGAGAAAAGTAGGAGGAAGATTTTAGGCTAAAAATACGATTGCATGTTCAAACAGTGAAAATCAAAATGCCCTGAACCCAGAACCTCCTCACTGAAAGTCATTTAGGCAGAGAGTAAATAAAAAATGTGTTAATGGATCTGTGTTCAAATACCACACGGCCTGAAGCTGAACGTTTAACCTCGCTAATATTTCAGCAGTCCAGTGGAAATGGAACCTAGCGAGCGCATATTTAGTGTTTCATGTTTAGCCTTGAGGTCGTGTTGGAATAAACTGAATCACTGCAACACTGAGACGCTGCTGCGCTCCTTGTCCTCGACAAACGGGCTTCCCAAGATGCTCTGCTGCATCCTCACTATGCTAAATATGTCACCAGCAAGTTCTCATGATCATCACGCACTTTGTTGACCGTCGATTCTCTCAGATCGTGTCGGGATGCAGCTACATGTTAGATGCTGGCGTGCACATGCCCCACATGCTGCCACCATCTTCCCCCCAGGAGCCTGATACACTGTCACCTTATTGATCAACCCTGTTCACACCTGGTACTAACATCTGTCCCAGGTGATCCGATGGCGCTAAATGTCTCAGACCTCCTCTAGATAAGTCAGAATACTTTGAAAATAAAAAAGAACATTTGTCAGATTTTACTGATCGATGGATCATGGATTTTACTGGAAAATGGGCGGGACATCTCACTCTGAATGTAGCATCTCCCTTCATACAAACATCTGTTACAGATGTTAAAGAACCAGCACATCTGGGCAGATGTTACTCCAGACCTCATTGACCTTTGCTTGGTGTTTCTGTCTGAATCCAGTTGAAGCTGCTATCAGAGTCTAATAACTGGATTCTGGTGAATGTTCCATCTTTCTAAACTCGATCAGAGAGACATGAGCTCTCACTCAACCACAGAGTTCTTCATCTGATCCTGCACAAGGAAGTCAGTCCAGACTGTTTGTGGTTCCACAATGTCCTCAGAGGAGAGGCTTCCATCTTGACCTGTCTCCTCTTCCTCTCAAAACTCTCCAAACACCAAAACATTTACAGCTTCTTTAGCTTGTCCTCTAACTACATGTATTATTTTATGGTTACAGCTGCTAACAAACATATTGTAAATGATGTTTACACGTGGAAGAAAGTTTAGAAACTCTTCTATCCAGTAAACACACCAGTTCTAATCAATACAGTTCAGTCAGTCCAGTGAGACACTAGCTATTAAAGCTAAATGCAATACAGTATCAGAGATATATCAGCGTTTCAAAGTAATACAACAGCATTTATTACCTCACACACACAAAATACATTAGAAATGGTCCAAATGGCTCCATATAGACCCGTTCTACTGCTCTGTTTTGCTTATGTGAACTGGTTTCAACCCATTCTGCATGTTAATGTAGCAGTTCCACATTAGCAGATATCATTAGCATGTCTGTGTAATATAAGCAGCTCTAATGTCTGAGTAGGAGCCAGGAAGCAGCGCACATCAGCGCTGAGGCAGCTGTGTGTTTATGCTAACGCTGTGGTAGCATGAAGAGTGTGTGTCTGTGTGTAGTTTTAATGTGATGTCAAGAGGTGAACGCTGTGTGTGTGTGTGTGTGTGTGTGTGTGTGTGTGTGTGTGTGTGTGTGTGTGTGTGTGTGTGGTACATGGGGGCCATTATGCAAAGAGGTGCATAAAGGAGACATTAGAAGCAGGGACTCAGGTGGATGATCTTTTATGTGTGTGTGTGATGTTGAGCCCAGAATAATAAATCTTCTAAGTATCGTGTCCCAGAAACGAGCGAAGGTTTACCAAGAGAATGATGAGTAAAGGAGGAAATGTGTGTTTAGATAACATGATTGAAATTCTTTGTCCATTGATTGTATTAACATAATAGCCTGCAGCCATAGGTCTGGATGCTCCTTTTATTAAGTAACACACACAGACACACAGACAAATTATGGTTGTCTGTCATATGGATGTTTTTCAGGCAGAAGCCCATTTCCTCCTGAATTAGTCAGTCAGCCTCAGCACCAAATGATGTGCCTTGAATTTCTGCTGTGGTGTACACAGGCAAGTAAACAAGGAAAACAAGTCCTGGTCTCACCATGGCAACTGGTAAAACAGCAACGTGAAATTCATCCAGGTTGGATTGAAAATGCAGCAGGCGAGCATCGTGAGGAGGCGGTCAGCGAGCGCCGGCTTCGCGGCTCTAGAAAGGTTGAGAGCGATGAGATGCATTTAGTCACCTCTCGCAGGTTCAGGTCCTCACCCAGAACCTGGTGTCGTCATATACAGGACTGGTATCTGCACAGAGGGTCTTCATGTGGGATGCTGTTTGTAATTCCTCACTAACAGTGAAAAATCCACTGAGGGTTTTATGGTCTTTCTGCCAAATATATATTTAACCAATCAGATGGGCTCTTAATGCCTGATTTGGATGGTTGTGGCTAAGATGCTAAACCACATGAAAAGTGCTTCATCAGTTCAATATTTAACAATAAAACCATAATCAGATGTTTTTATAAACATTATCCAAACCTGATTTATTCCAGTCAGCAGATTTGAACAGTTTTGTATCAGGGAAAGTAAATGAGCTTAAACTCCAGAGAACAATCTCTCTCTTATGAAGTGAATGATTGTGTCAAATCACTGAATGTGCTGCGATTCACCAGCTGCCAGCGCTCTGACAGAATGTTTGGCATGTGTGCGAGTGTGAATGAGAAGAATGTCACTTTTCCCATTTTTTTTTTCTCAGATGAGAAAAGCTCGGCCTTGACAGAGCCAGATCATATGCATTAAAACTCACTCACACACGCTGCTCGGCTTTAGCAGCACAGCTGTCGCATTCATCAGAAGGTTTTGCTGGGGCTCAGGAAATGAATTTCTTAGAGCACTTTTGGCTGTGCTGCATTTTGTGATGTTCGTATATACAATAAACCACCAATGAGAAGTCCAAGTGCTTCCGACACAAAGCCTGAGCCGCGCGTTTCACCTCTGGCTGGGATGCTAAGATTTTCCAAGACGTTTAACTCCGCCATTTCTTCTCGAATAGCATAATTAGCCCCCTGTACTGTCATCCATCCATCCCCCCTCTCTCAATCTATCTTGGATGCTAATTAAGCATGTGTCTCAGTGTGGAGCCTCTGCCTGGCACGCCACGCCAACCTCCTATTGGCAACCTCGCCTCACACGCCCTGCATCCGACTGGCACCACCAGGCGCAAGCCATCCCATGTCAATCCTGAAGATTACTGTGTGAAGAGATGAAATGAATCAAAAAGAAGAGAAGTGTGTTGGCGCACAAAGAAAAACTAACAGAGAAGTTGTAAATATTTGGCTCGTGTGTTTGGGGGGGAAACAGTAAAGGACCTCACAGCTGCTCCAAGTTCTGCTTCTAGACGTTTTCTGTTCATTTACTTTAATGTGTTCGTAAGCTGAATTAAATATTACACCTTCTATCTGCTCTTCATACCAAACGGGTGTGTCTCGGGCAAAAATCGAAGCTGTTGTGAATAAAATGTGAATTTTCTGACGGGTATTAAACGCGTGCGTATTTAATCCTTTTGCGTCGAGTTGACAGGAGAGTTAAGAAAACCATCCTGCCTCCTTAGTGTCATCCTGTTTTCAACGCAGCAGATAGTTGAAATTCATGTTTTCAAGTTGCAAAACAACTTCACTTCCTCCTCAGCGCAGCACATACGGTTGGTAATGGGTGGCGTTAAAGAATCGTTCTCTGAGCTGTTGTTGATGAAGAAATACTAAACTGTCTGTTACACTGATAAACACACAAAAGGAGGAGAAAGAAGTCATTTCACTTTTGTTTGACTTTTTCTCACCCAAAATTCCTAAAACAGCCAAGTCGACTCAATCTAAAGAAAAAAAAAGCAGTTTCACCATAAATAATTACCTCCTTTCTCCATTTTATCTCCTTTTTTAAATTCACACTGAAAGAAACTGTCCTTATAATTTCACTAAATGTCCAAGTGAGACAGCTTGTCGTCATGGAAACCAATTAATAATCAACTTGTTCTTAAAAAAAAAAAAAAAGGTCAAAGAGCCTCTCAAACACTAGTCAAGTTGAGCTCGTTGGCATACGAGATGCTGTCAGATTAGGAGTGTGCGTCTAGAACAGGAGGCTTTCTTGCCCTCCAGTGTACAATAAACACTCCCACACCTGGACCCGGCTCACTCTGAGCTCGTTAGCAGCAGATGGTGTACACACACACACACACAAAGACGTGCACCCACACACAAAGGGACCAGGGGTTATACACACTCGGAGTGGAATGCAGTCTATTTTGGTAATAGGCCAATCTGCTGGTAATTGTCCTCATTGTTAGTGTTTGTTTAGGTCTAAACTTCTGACCTGAGGACAGATTTGCACATTTACTTGCAGTTAGGATCAAACTTTGGTAAGATGTTTGTTTCTTTAGCAACGCAAACATTTATTTATCTCTCTAAATTCATGTCTTAAGGTTTAAAGATGAATTCTAAATGAAGTGATTGTATGAAAACAGAAAAACACGGATCACGTAAAAGTTTTGTGGATTAACAGAATGTTAGAAAATCAAACAGTCGACTGGGTTCTGAACAACCTGTTTGTGTGTCGGTGTGTGTGGTCACGAGTTGTTTATTTACTCGTTTCTGTTCACGTTTTCCTCTGCGGGTCTGTTTGCTTCCCCGCCGCTTGCTGTAATAACATCCCAACACGCCTGTGAGAGCGTGTAGGTGCAGGTCATGCTTCCTTCCTGCTGCGCAGGTAAAACACTGATGCTGTTTGTACAATATGAGTGTCAGAGCACCTTTCAAGTTCTGCACGCAAACATACGTTGTTATAAAATAAATATTTTTCCTATTAAATAATGCGTTTGGCTCTGATATCATCAGGTTAAAGTGTTTCTGGTCTCTTCCATCCAGCCACAGATTTAAAGGTGTCGGGGTCTTCACCGTCACCGCTGACTGAGTCTTTGATGAGTGAATCCAGCTCCACAAGAAACCAAAATGTCATGAGGTTGATGTGTTTGACCTGCAGATGCTTTGATGCAAGTCCAGCTTAGTCTGAGGCCTTGAAGGGTCGCGTCACTGAAATGCAAACAGGCTCAGACTTCACCAGGTTTTAGGAGAGCAGGAAACCTGAACCTGCACATGGAGAACATGCAAACTTCATGTAGAAAGTTTCTAACATGCAAGTTCTTTTGCTGTGAGGAAACAACGCTGCCCACTGAACCACCATGCAGGCTATTCAAGTTTACATAAAACCCTCTACATATTGAGTAACAGAGGCACAACCGTTTCCTGAAACACGACTGGTAATTAAACTCGCCGTGACGCCTTGTCCCCAGCAGCGTTTTCAGATGTTTGCAGCCCCGTGGCGTCTTAGCCAATGAGGTCTCTTCGCCTCAGAGCTCCCTGCCGGCCGCAGATTCATGTAACACTTGATTTCTGCTGTTTAATGAAAAGACCAGTTTAATGTTCCAATTCTGAAAACAGTTTTTTTTTTTATGAACGTTCATGGATTTAAAAATAGAGTCAAAAAGACTTATTTTCTACACGAACTCTCTGAGTTATAAAGTGCCACCTCAGCAGAGATCTGTCCTAACGTCCTCGCCATGAATCCACATGTCGCATCACAAAGAACTTTGAAGAGAGAAAAGCTACGAGTACAAAGGAAAGTGGGCAATTTCGACTAACTTGCAGCCTGATCACACTCGGCAGTTTGCCTCTAGGCCAGAGCTGTGGGGATAAAGACATACACACCAAATAAGTCCCTACAGGCCTCCGTTGGCCCAGATGGAAACGAGCTGAGGGCTGCTGTGCAGCATTGGAATGAAGTGACTTAAGCGAGAAGCACGAGGGAGGAGAACGCAAAAGCCTGAGGGATGAGCTGCAGAGACAAGGACAGAGAGGAGGAGTCCGTGGATGGAATCGCTCAGTATGGAGAGGGAGGAAGGTGAGTGTGTGAAACTCTTAATGTGTGCTGACATGAACATAAAGCTGAGATGAGATTTTAGCTTCCCATCAAATAATGACGCGTGAAGACAAGATAAGCAGCAAAACTAGCTCGGGAAATTTCACTTCATATTTTCTTCTCTTGTTGTGGAATGACTCACGAATTGAATCGAACGACTTATTTCAAACTGACAAAAGCTGCTGTTCTCTGTGAAAGACAGACAGAACCCCGGCGTTCAGGCGCAGCTTAAAGGCTTTTTAACTGCAAACAATACCTCAATTGTACGAGGCAATTTTACTTGTTTCAGAGGTTAAAAATAAATCAATTTGTTTGGGAATATTCATGAGCAATTTCTTCCTGATAATAACGCCTTACTCGTTTCAGGGTGCTGGTGCAAGACACAATTACATTTGCAATGCAGAGCATGTGGAATTATCTCACCTCACTGGAAAAGGATGAAATGAGGACTGAATACTAGAATAAATACCTAATGAGTGAGGACAATCCCTGCAGTCAGACTTTTGGATTATAATTATCATCTCGACCCCGACGTTTTCCCACGGTCGGCTTTCCAGTACCTCGTTAAATTATGGCTTTTTCAGAGTTATTCCAGGGTGCATGATCCTTCACAGGTTGACGACCTCGCAATAATGTAAAAGATTTGCCAGAATGTGGTTGGCGTTGGCGAGGTCTTGTAAGTAGAACATGGCTGACTTCCTGTTAGAGAACGTGCGAGGTCTGCAGTGGTTTTAAGAATGAACAAAGCAGTTTGAAGAAGAGCTTCTAATAAAGGCTCTTTATTCCTAAAATGCTCCATTTGGGACAGACGTCCATCATTAGATTGTGAAATGAGGACAACCGAGTCAAAATCTGTGCTACTTGCTCACACATGCTAAACTTAGCATGACGTCTCTTGTGAATGAGAAGAAAAAAAATCTACAGAACAGAAAACCAAAGAAGAAACATGGTGTTCTCTTTAAAAACACAGAGTGGTCCAAGTTCATGTTTCACTACAGCAGCAAAATAAACTGAAAATAAAGTGAAAGCAGCTTCTGTTTGATGAGTGACGAGTGTGTGACAACATGTTCCATGTTTGGTTGTGGTTTGTGTGTTAATATGAGTTTGTGGTACGTCACCTCTTAAAACTCTACTATAAAACATCTGTAAACCGGCGTCCGCGTGTGCATGTTAGCGTGTTAGCTGTTCAGGCTTGTGCATTCATGTTCAATTATAAACCCAAGCAGGATTGTTTCCAACTTTCTAAGCAATCTGAGAACTCTGACCGCTTGTTTCCCTCGAGGACGACGTGTTAGTGTAAGAAAAGAAGGATAGAAGGAAGGAAGCAGCCAGTATGAGACTGTCCATATGAGAAATCTGCAGGTGCATCCTTAAATACTCAACACATACATACGTGCACATACAAACACACACTAGGGGCATATGCTAACCTGATTAATACTAACATTAGAGCTGCCTCCCTGAGAGAAACACCCCCAGAACAGCTGCTCTCTCTCTTTCTCACCTTCTTCCATATGCACCGACGTGCATCTCAACCTTCACTCACCCACGCAAGGAATGGACATTTTGAACTTTTTATTTGAACAAAAAAACAAACAAACCGATAATTAATCGAATAGCACAGAGTAGAAAATGAGAATAAGCTTTTTAAAACCAGAGTTTGCATGTGAGTGCAGCGTTATTTACCCTTTATGAAGACTGTTTCTTTTATATGTTAGATTTTTTATTAAATAATTTACTGAGAGTTCAGAGAGGCAAGAAGGAGTTGTTGTGTATTCCATCCCTGCTGCAGACAATAAAATCCAGCGGCTGCAGCAGGGTTTAGTAAATTTCCCTGCAGATTGAGTTTTTAAAGAAACAAAAGCCTCCGTTTCCAGGGCGGATGGGCTGATCTATGCATTTGATTGACAGCTACGCCAGCAGGGAAGCAGAAGCACAAAACAAGCTAAATGTGGCTTACAAGCTAAAGACAAAGGAACAATCTGTTAGCAATGGTACCAAATATTAAGATCCACACAAAGCAAATGTTACCAGCTCATATTTCTAATGAGCTGCATCAATAAGCCAAGCTGCAGGATGAGACCTGGATAAAAGAATGACATGATGAAGCTAATTTAAATTGTTGTTTAAAACTTCTGGGTAATTTGTGTGTTTTGTTAATCAGGATGCTTCGTGGCTTGTGGCCCACGTCACCATCAGCCAATGACAGAACTGCTGTTTCTTCCTGAATAAAATGTTTGGACTGGCTGTGAGCCAAAATGTTTGTTGGTCATCTCTGATGAGGATAAGACAACACCGATACTTGGATCTGAGTACTTGCCGATAACGAGTACCAATGCAGATGTCTACCACACAAAAAAAAACGCAATGAATTGGAAGACAGGTTTTATTTTCTTCTCTGCTTGTTACAACAATAAATATCAAATCAAATATTTTTAAAAATTACCACAAAACTAAAATTTCAAGTGGAAAAAATAAACATTTTCTGTGAAATTATTGCAGAGTTTCCACATTTTAACTATCAGTTCATGTTTTGGTTAACTAATACTGGTATTGGCCTCGATACCCGATACCAGTATCGGTATCGGTGCATCCCTACAGACAGCGAGCTGGTTAATGAACAGAAAGGACCTACACATGAAACCGTCTGTTGATTATTGGCATGTTCTTTTCTCTCATGTCTTTTTTCATGCTACATCATGTAGTTCATTATAAATTTGAACACTTTCCAGTCCGAGGTGTGAGGTACGGGCGTGCACGTCAGATAAACAGTCTGTTTTCGCACCACTTCTAGAAAACCGACGGTCAAACTTTGACTTTATTTCCACTGTGTGAGTTTTTTCACTGTAACATCACAGATAAATAAATGTGGCTTCATTAGGACTGTGGGCGCACAAAAAACATTGGGGGGCTTTTGCTTGTGGGCATGATATGATGCACCCCACGCTGATCACCACTCTGTGTGTGTGTGTGTGTGTGTGTGTGTGTGTGTGTGTGTGTGAGTGTCTAGCCATCTATCACGGTGACAGGCGGGTGCGTGTTTACTTAATGATGTGGGGGTTTATTTATGAAGTGATGGCCGATGTGTGGGAGGGAGGGGGGAGAGATTGAGACAGCCTGAGGAAGTGACATTAAAATATCATCAAGGTGATGGATGTCCGTGCACACAACATTAGAGAGAAGTACAAAAAGCAGCTGCAGCGACGGATGACAAGTCGTATTGTGGACTTGTGTGAATGCTGCACTGTGTGTGAGTCTTTTCTAATGACTGGGGTGTGTTGTTCTGTGTGTATATCACTGTGACGTCAGGCCTTGCTGTTGTTTACGACTCGAAAGGTAATGAGTTGAAGGGAAGAAGCGAGAGTTCCCGTGTGCACGCGGGGATCTAAATCTGTTTACTCAGTCACATTATGTGAGAAAAGCAGGTTTATGTAATTAAAGGATCCGATTCAGAAGTTGTTGGAAGTCACTCCAAACACAAAAGTGTGAGTGGAAATTATTTTGGCTCTTCTCACTCCATTACTGATATATCACCTGTTGTAGCTTTTTGAATAACCTCAGTTTGGAGAAAAAGAGTTTATATCTGAGTCGAGAGACTGAAGTGGATTATCACCCTCAAAAATATAACTGTTATTCATATAAACACAATCATAAGTTACTCCAATTGAAGTGCCGCTTCTGATATTTACACCTGCTAATAACCATAAAATCCTATATAAACAGATTTTAAATGAAGTGCCAGCAGACTTGTGAGATTAGCTCCACTTGAACCAGCTGTTAGCGCATCAATTACATTGTAACTAATTTCTGTTTCTCCAAACTGATGTCATTCAAAAAGCTGTAAACTGGGAATAACTCTGTCTTTCATTTGTTTTCATACAGAATTTGTTATTTTTGTCTCATAAACACTGAAAATTAATAAAATGTAATTACGTTGTTTTGTCAAAAAGACGAGACATAGAAGAACATTTTGAGGAAATCCCAAGACCATTATTCGTGCAAGGTGAATAAAACCCACCACCATTTTGATTTGGTTGCTAATGTCGCCCTAATTCTTTCTTTGTTGTTGAAGTCCAATCCAAAATCACACTTTTTTTTTTAAATGTGAAAGTTTCCATGTACTTTCAAACCTTAATTGGCCATCAAGACATTTTGGAAAAGCGATCATTAGCATATAGAGAAAACAGAGAGTATGACTGACATAATTACAAGTGTGACCTATAGACAGACGGGAAACATGGCGGATGGCTCAAATTAGAGACAGATACATGGAAGCAGCAGGTAAGAGCTGAAGAAGGAACAGGAAGTCTTTTTTATTCTGCGAAGAACCTGAGAAACAAAAGAACTACTCAGTCTTTTATTTCCTGGATTTTGTTTACATGTCTTTAACATACTGCGCTACCGATCTCTTACACGTGCATCTTTTTCAAACATATAAACAAACGTCAGAAAGAAAAAAAAAGCTCTCCTGGTTTTGTGTGAAGAGCTTTTTTCCTACTATTCAAGGATACATGTGAACATAAAGGAGCAGCGTGGCGCGCTGGAGGTGACGGCTAAAAGGCTCATCAAACAAGGCCGATGTGAGCGAGCGCCTCGCTCAAGTGCTTCACATTTATGCTCCACTCGTACCACACAGAGAGGCAGAAAATAGCTAAATGTGGAGTGAATCAAACAGTGGGGGCACCGATAACTCCACTCTGTCAGCAGCCGAGGATGAACAACCATCAATATATCATCTTTTCAACGTCGTGTACTAGCGATGGTGTTGCAAAGTGTTAAAGTCCACACCGTTCTGCTGGAGTGGATCAGACAAAACCAGAAATATATTGGATTTATTGGGATACAAGTCACACTTTGGGTTATTTGTTAGGTGTAAATGTGCAGATAGTTTTGAGCAACATGGGAAGCTGCAACAGCTAAAGATAGTAACAGTCCATTATCTTCCATTTCTGTTTTTGTGCAGCTTCCTCAAAGTTTTACTGTTTCCATTCGCACCATGGAAGCAGGTTTGTGTGATTGCAGGTGGAGTGTTTCATTATCGGGCTCCTCGGGGGACAAACCCATTGTGGGTTCTCACTGTGGACCCGACTCCTTTCCTCTGGACAACACCAGGACTTGCTGAGCTTTAATTTTATCAGAATTTTGTAACCGTAAGAGACCCCTTCCAGCATAGGTGTGTGTAATGAGTGATGAAGCCCTGAAGGTGTAGTGAGTGTGTGTCTAATGGAGACTAATTCACAGCTTCATTTCTCAATAAACACTAACTAGAGTTAGCGAGGAGGTGAGTGCAGCTCAAGGCAGGTTCTATCAGCTGATTGGATGAATCCAGTCCATATTCCTCAGATGATTCTATTTGTTTTTTCTCTGATGTAATAAAAACTAAAGCTGTGGAAATGCTTTTGTAAATCGCCATGGGTAGATGCAGAGATTTAAATCTGGATCAAAGTTGGATTTTCTGCTCACGATTAGAAAAATCCGTGTTTAAAAAAACGTGATAAATGGGTATTGATTTGCAGGCCCGGTATGCTGAGTTTGCGAGTGTGCGGAGGTAAATCAAACGATTCCTCGGGTCCGATCAATAAAGGTTCACGGACACTTAACGGTGCAGCCTGGAATGAGAGAGGCAACTGCAGCAATCTGAGATTTCAAAGTGCTATTGGTCTTGTCAAAACAAGAAAGAGAGGAAAGAAACGAGACGAGGTAAACGAAGGAGGGATGGATGAGAGAAAGGCAAGAAATAGATAAAGTTGCAGTATTGAGCTAAAGAATGGCTGAATGGAAATGTCACAGTTACAGCAGATCTCCTCACAAACGACATGATGAGAGCAAACGTGCACGTTTCAAAATGTTAACAAGGAAGCTGAAAATAACCCGAGAAAGAAACAAACAAGCTGGTCTTACAAGATCATCTTCATCTCTTAAAGACTGATACATGAACTAATAGTCTATTTTGAATTAAACTATTTAATAGCTAATAATTATAAAATCATGATAATAAAACTAGCAGCAGAAACCTGTAGATTCTCCAACAAAAGACTGGAGTTTTAAAGGAAAATACTAATCTTGTTAAAGAAGTAGAGCTCTAACATGATATGATACATTTGGAGTTATAGGTTGAAATCTTACTCACCCGTTGAGGGTCGTAATCCAGAAATCGGCGCCTCGCTGCGTCCAACTCCTCGTAACCCGGAGCAGCTCGGGCCTGCTGGTACTCCTTGCGCATTCCGTGGTTCCGCTGATCACTGCAGAGACGATGAAAAGGAGGCGAAGCGTTAGACAACCATTGCCTAAAAAATGTGAACTTCTGCAGAGGTGGAGATGTTCCCCCTCAGCTGGGAGTCGAACAGGTCGGAGAAGGTTTATATTCTCCATAATCTTTTATTAAATCTGCTGGTGTTCTTTGGCTTTCCGATGACAACCCTTGACAGAATATTCACAAAGTTCTGCCTCTGAGAAGACATCAGAGTCAGAGCTGATACTTTCTACAGCTGACAGAGAAAACCCAGGTGGAGGAGACGACACAGAGACGATGTGAAACATGTGATGGATAAGCTTCCTCATTTGGAAGTTACACAACCGATGGGGGTGCCGTCACTGACTCAACTATACACAGATAGATCCACATTCCAAAACCCTGATGGTCCTGCTGAAGTGGATCAATTAAATATCTAAAATCCCCCAAATAACAGAGACAGTAAGGAGATCAGAACAGGACAGAATGGGGACAAAACTTAAAGAGAAACGTTATCAGATTTCTAATACTGACGCTGATGTGATGATCGTTTGCTGTTGGGAAACAAATGAAAAGGAAACCAGAACAAAACGACAAACTCTCGGTTCTGTCACTGAATCTGTAAAACTCCTGCATCTGGATCAGGATTTATTCCACCAAGGTGTGACCTGCAGGCAGATACTGACCACAGCACTGAGAGGAGGAGAGTAAAGCTGAGAGATGAGAGCAGATAGAGAAGCTTCATTAGTGGAGCAACAAGCTTTAGTCTCTCTAGTGACCCCGTCTTTAATTAGAAAATCAGCTTGAGTGTGTGTTTGTGTGTCATTCTACCGACACGCTGCACCGTCGGTCCTTCGGTTTTTTTTGGGGACACAGTGAGAGCTGCGTTTCTGACTGCGCGCCTCATTTAATGCAGCCCGTCTTCTACCCGTCTCACTGGGGACAGACGGCTGAGTCACTCAAACGTCTGAGCTGCAGTATTGAGATTCAAAGTTTCGCTATCGTTCTGCACAAATGTGTCGGCGTTGGCACGAAACTTGGCCCCGATTCTCTGCCACGAGGGAAGAACTTTCAAAAGTTTCTGTGTTGCAGTGAAACGCCACGACAGATACTTCTGTAAAGTAATGATGGATATCTGACGGCGTGTTTGGCACAGTGATGTGCTAATGGCTGCTCTATAAGACGGGTTACTTTTGTTGTTTTTTTAAACTTACACTCACTTTGTGCAGTAACATAAAAACAGTCTCAGAGGGATGCAAGGGTTTTTTTTTTTGGCCCTTCTTCCAACGATCCCATTAGCCAATCCCTGGGCTGGTAATTAGGTCTGCCATTTTGATTGAGCGTACGCGTTGCTCTCCAAATGAAACAACACTGTAATTATCTAATTATGCTGCGGCCTCCATCACTGACAACGCAGTCATATTATCATATTAATGGCTGAAGACAGAGGCTGATCGTGGTTAAAACATTAGTGGAGGGTGATGGAGAGGAGGAGGGGGGTGGTGCTTGATGTTAACAGTTTAGTAGGAGTGTCCTATATACTGTATATGTGTAAAAACAGGCAGGTAAGCTTGTCAACAGATGCTAATAAAAGCTGCTTTTGGCCTGAGGCTCAGTGTGTGAACACAGCTGTTCACACTGTCCATGTTTTAATGAACGGAGTGATAAAAGACTTTAAAAACTACAGCACTGCTAATCAACTGCTGGTTCCTGGGCCAGATTGGGGAGTCCGGATCAGATTGGGGTGAATGTCGGGTCCTTAACTTGATCACAGCTCGTCATCAAACATGAGTCAGATGCTGAAAAGAGAAGTGGACGTTCAACTCTTTCAGATTAGTGTTAAAGGGACATAAGGCAAGATTTGTGAAAAACTACACATGCATTTCCAGTTTATTCAATGCTAATGGGTCATGAAGCATTAAAAACCCAAAATAACGAGGCCATCCGCATATATGTCTGTTGCCTTGGAAACGCTGTGTGCCACATAATGCGCTGCAGTTCGACGTCCGAATTTCCCGCGCAGTTGTAGGGATGTGACGTAAATTGACGCTGCATGCGCGTTGCCGACAGCTCTTGAACAGGAAGAACATGGCCGCCGTGGACTTGGATTCAAACACTGAAGGTATACTTATGGATGTTTCTGCAGCCAACAAACGACCTGCATCCACTCTCACCCCCCAAAAAAGTGGCACCACGAAGAAAAAAAAGACTTTATCAGCGGCATCTCGTGAGTCTAAAAAAAAATATGACCGAAGCCGGGCAGGCACCCGCATAAATATTGGATATGCGTTCGGTTCATGGAGGGAACTTCAGCTGCATTTGGGAGTGAAAACGGATGCTGACATGGCTCATTTCCTTGTGACCAGGTGAGAAAACATTATAGGTCGTGTTTAGAGCCTGATACAGTATGAAAATGATGAGATCAAATCAAATAACAGAGTGGAGAGACCTGACGTGAAGTATGTTAGCCTCCCCGGTGCAGTGCTGTGAAGACGAACAGTCTGTAAAGTGTCTGTGCGTGCTCCCGTACTGGCTTGGCTGGTGGCTGCAGTTAGCCACAGCGCCTGTCGCGGCAGCACTGAGTCAGATTTTGTAAAGCTGCCTTAAGTTCCTTTAATTAAAAGTCATGGTGGTTATTTTTACTAAACTCATTAAACTTTAGAGCCCATCAGCATTCGCTTGGCTATTGATACCGAACCTTAAAAATCATATTTAATGACATTTTCAAAGAGTAATAATCTAATAGTGAAGAATAACAGAGAACTTCCCTGTGACTTTCATTATAAAAGCTGAAAACTAAGTGCCAGACAAGGAAAAAACTAACCAAACGAAGCCATTTATCAACCAAGTGTTTATGCTTTAATATTTCCACCACAGATTTTGATACCACTTATGTGAGACACAGTTTCACTTCAAATATCTTCTTTCATCCATTTTTCAGAATTTCTGACTTTGCAGGTTGATCTAAGGGAGCGCTGAGAAAAGGAAAGGGAAGAAAAAACAAAGAAGAAGGAGATTAAAGGTGGAGAGAGAGAAGTTAGAAGGAAAACATCAGACGGCTGAGTGAGAGTAAAATCAAACAACGGCATTAAGGCCAATATGGAAAAAGAGTAAAAGACAATGTGACTGAAGTCAGAATAAAAGTGTGAAGAAGAGAAAAAGTGAAAATGTGTGGTGTTGGACTAATTAGGAAATGCTGTCGGCTGGTTTGGGGACGTGTTCTCGGTGTGGACAGCTGATTTAAAGGAAACAGACTGGGTGGGAGAAACTCAGGCTGGCAAATTTGTCTTTGTTTGTACTCTGAAACCAAGAACATCAAAGTGTGAGGTCAGTGAAACACTGGAAACAAGCTCAGACAGAAACTCAGTGAAGCTCTAAACTAAAAGAGAAAAACAAAAAAAAGGATTTTATTTTTCACTGTTGGCTTTTAATAAAAGAATATTTAGAGTTTGAAACATACTGAAAACTAAAGTGTTCCTGTTTTTCTCTTCTGAGATCTACCATGAGATTAAACGGAAGAATTTACAGCAAATAACTCATTTCTGTTATTATTTGGAAGGTCTTTGTAGAATCTTGGTGGAATCTGAAGACACGTATAGGAAACAGGTGTAACGATACCACTGTTCAAACCGATACGATACTGATACTTTGATCTGAGTACTTGCCAAAACTGAGTACCAATGCCGATACTTCTACCACACAGAAAAATACAATAAATTAAAAAGTAGAAAATAAAATATTGATAAAAATAACCACAAAACTAAAATTTCAAGTGAAAAATAAAAAAAAATTGTGAAATTATTACAGAGTTTCCATATTTTAAGTATCAGTTTATGGTATCTGTTAACTAACGGATACTGATACGAGTACATCAGAACGTAATAGACCCAATACCAGATACCAGTATCTGTATCGGTGCATCCCTAAAGGAAACCATCAGTTTCTCCAGTAATACAGATTTTGACCAGGATTCCTGTCGAAGACTTCAAGCTCCTAAAACTTTGGATTCCTTTTCAAACTTACTGCTTGAAGACAAAGAAAGAAACTTTTTAATTGCTTCGAGAGATCTCTAATAAAACAGTTTAAAGCGACGGAAGATGGTTTTATCTACAGGCGACTCTGATAACGAGCTGTTTTCAAAGGAACTATTGTTTTAGCTTGTTCTCACACAGACGCTGCCTGACAATGAGTTTCTTCATGTTAGCAGTACAGATGATTTCAGCATCTTTCTTTATTATGTTTGTTTCTATAATGTCTGTTATGTTTCTTATAGGAGAGTGAAACTTTGTCAGTGATGTCACAACAAAGCCAGAAGCTGTAAAATGACCCAACATATCAAGATCTGAAAAAAATCATGTAGCATCATCCTGGAATATTTCAGTAATTAGTCCCACCTGTCGGGAGTGATTTGAGGATTCCGCTTTGTCGGGATGTCAGGTAAACTTCGAGGCGTGTAATTCTCGTGTCGAACCCCGGCAGAAATCTGGGAACACGCTGGATGATGTGTCATTTACGCGCTCACCTTTCGGCTTGTTTTTCTTAGCACAGAGATGGATTTCACAACACGCCTCTCACGAGTCCTCACATCTCTGCACTCTGGCCTCTCTTTTTTCTCTCGCTCCTCTTTCATCTCATCTTCCTCGTTTCTTGCTGGAGCTACAAAGAACTGCCTTCCGGCTAATAAGATTTGACAAGCATAGCTAACCTTTTTTCTCCACAGGTCGGCCTCTAGCAAAGCTCTAATCAAATGTGACGCTCATCAGCGTACACACCTGCCATTGAAGGCCTAATGAAAATGTCTGACAGTAAATTAGGAAGACAGTGCTGGAAGTCCACTGTTGACGGGAAGCGGGGTGGGGGGGGGTGAGTTGCACGCGACTACTATACAGAACTACTTTTTGGGCCAGAAGGTGGTCTGTTTGCATAGATTTTACAGTATACACACTGTAAGCTGTAACTGCTGCCTTTAGACCACACACAGCACTGTTGCTAGGTTACAGCAGTCTTCCAATCTGATATATTACATGTCGGTGGCAGCGTGCACGTCTAATTCTGACCATTTGTGCATGTGTTTGAATGGAAGGTGTTCCAACCTCCAGCCTGACTGACATGTAGGGATTTTTAGGATGAATGTCCTCGTGCCAGCTGCAGGACGGGGACGAAGGAAGACGTTTAACGTGATGCTCTGCTAAACATCTGCTAAAGGTCTAAATCTTTCTGGAGGTTTCTTTAGTAAAGAGCTGAGCTGTGTGATGTGACAGAGGACATCTCAGGATGAAATTATGAATGCTAATGATCTAGTAGAGAAATATGATTCTCCACATGGTGATTTACATAAACTATGATTAGAATTGAAAGAAAATCCACTATATCAGCATATAAGTCATTACTGGGATGTGCAATAAATATTTCCAAGCTCTAAAATACCCAAAACAAAATATATTTTGAATGTTCCTCCCAGTCAAAACTATAAACTTTTATTTAAACATCATTCACACATTAAGTAAAACTTAAAAAACTTGGTCAGAAACTGATTTAACTTATTTAATCACCACAATTTGATTTAATTAATATAACCATGAGGTTTAAAAACATCATTAAAGATCTTTCTCTGGTCTTTTCACACCTTGTCAGAGAAAATTCAACAGAAAAAGGTCCTAAAGACTGACTCATATAAATTATAGATGGGTGACCTATCATGAATGTTGGAGAGTCTGAAACAGAGAGAATCTGAGGGAGGACATGGAGGATGGGGAGAGAAGAGGCTGGTAATGAAGTCTAAAGTCTAGCAGGAGAGCTAAAGTGGTCTAAGAGATCTGACAGGCTGCTAGACTCTGGCTAATTACCCTCCTCCTCTTTATCTGCATCAACTCTTCTGTCACTTCTCCTCTCTCCAGCTGACTCCGCCTTACATGCTATTTTCTCGTCGCTTTTGGCTCAGTTACTCTAGGTTCTCTCTCCAGCGTTCTCTTGTCTCTCTCTCCCTCCGTCTGTTGCTTCTTTCCATTCCCATCTGTCTCCACTCCATGTCCAAACCCGTCTCTCTTCTTTCTGAATCATCCATTTCTGGATGAGATTGGGTGTCTGGGGCTTAGTGTTTGATTTGCAAGTCAATAGTCATTTCTGTCAGAGAGTTTAAGTTGAGAGAAGTTTTAATGTGGCCTGTATTATTTCACACAGGAAATTATAAATTTGCATTAGAATTCTCTCCAGACGTTTTTTTTTCCTCTCTCACATACAAAAGTAGCTGCAAGCGAAGGTCTGAAAAACTTTGGCAGTAATAAGAAGAACGAGCTTGAAGTCTTTGTTGGTCTGCAAATGAACTTGATATTTAAATATTATATCACTTTTCATTAAAGTCAAATACATTTAATATAAATCTACTTTTTTAATGGCAAAAAACCTTTTAAAACTGTTTTCAAATCTGATCTTGTAGCTCAACATCTGTAAAGCTGAAAGAGCTGCAGGAATTTAAAGAAGCATAAACAGAGAACGTAACAAACTCCTCATTCTCTAAATAATATTCTAAAAAAAAAATAAGTAAAAAGATGTTAATATTCATATATTTTGAAGGTTTGCGCTCGTGATGTGACTCTGAATGTTCATATTCACTCATGTTTTATGCATTTGTTTGTCTTTACAGGCCATGAATGTATAAGTGCGACCTTTTTTTTTTTTTTTAAACACACCTACACTCATGATGTTGTTTATTTTTCCAGAATCACACATTTAAATGCTATAAATGCCCTGAAAACAAACAAAAATAAATCCAAACAAATAAAAAAAGACATCAGTAAATGGATAATCAAACCCACCTGTCTGTCTGGTTCTGAGAGGCAGGCGGAGCTCTGAACTTGTTCACTTTAGCGTAGAGTCCTTCGATGTCTTCAGGGTTCGCCTGAGGGAGGCTTTTCTGCCCCCCCGATGGCATCGATGGGGAGGGGGTGCGACTGAGGGACAGCGGTGAGGGTGGCTGGCGGAACTTGTTGATGCGAGCGTAGTTTGGATCACTGTCATCGTCATCCATGTCAGGTAGTGACTGAAGGTCGGGGGTGGTGTAGCCGGACTGGACCTCAGCTCGACGTGGATCATAGCTGTCAAACAGAAACGGGGTGGTGGGGGGGCAGCACATATGAATCTCAATCAATTACTTCACAGCTATAAAATCCATCTCACTCTGTCCTGTATAGTAAAACTCATGATTATTGTATTTATACCCGTCTCTGTTGTCAGGAACTCTGTCCAGCTCCTCTTCACTCAGAACATCCAGTTTGTTTTTCGATCCTTTCGCTGGATCTTTGCTCTTGTCGTCCTTCTTCTTCCCAAACCTGGTCAAGACAAGTCAGACATTTAAGAAAACACGAAGGACATAAATGTATTTGCTTATTTATTATAAGGAAGATGCTACAGCATCTCAATTTGGACTTCCAAAACCTCCATTTTGTTTTGTTTGATCTATTCAGAGTGGGACTTGTGAATGGGATCATTGAACTGCTGCATGACAGCATAAGATCACAAACTCCTTCAGGATGTTCTTGGAGAGATCATAAACAATAGTCCATCAGTTACACCATGTCATCCAAGTCCTAAACAACAAAAACATAATCCCAGACCATCACACTACCACCACCATGCTTGACAGTATCCTTCTTTGTTTTTTTAATATTTGAATATACATAAAAATGGAGAACTGTGGAATTGTTTCCAGACATTTGGAAAAAGCTTAATGTTTTGTGTTTTGCTGTACCTTATGAAATGTTTCTATTGTCTGTTTTATTTAAATATTGTCCTTTTATTTTAGCTGCTTTTATGATCTCAAACTCTGATGTAGATAAAACACCAATTTGCTACACATACTTTTATTTTGGAAGTGAGATTTTTATGCTTCATTAGAATCCTTTCAGGGACTTTTATGAGGAAACAACACACATCATTCAGGCGGCAGAGCTTTATGAGAGCAGCTCTCTAACTCACACATCATGCACCTTGCTTCAGCTTGGTAAATGTTGATATAATCACACACCCACTGAGAGATAAACTCATTTCAAGTCTTAAGAGTTCATTAGTTACTCTGCCTGGAAAAAGACTACTTGGGGTAGAGTTGTCACACGGCATATGGAGCATGAATATTTGAATATTTTTTTTTATAAGAATTAGCCATTACAGCACACTGTGCTATCCGTTTCTTATCAACTTCACCATTATGACTATCGTGAAGCTTTTATTCTCTCATTTAGCAGTTGAAATAAACTCGTCACTTCTATTGAAGTTATAATGAAGCTATACTTCACACTTTCTAGAAATGAACCAAGTTTTTTCTGTTAAATATTTCATATTCTCCCATCTCTCCTTCCCACTCTGCGTTTCCTCTCACCCTCTCCTTTCCTCTGAGCTCCTGCTGAGCCAATCTAATGTCTGTGTTTATCTCATTAACAGAGAGGCACTTCTCATTACTGCTACAGGCAGATACGTGGCCTGAATGCTAACCTGCTAGCCTGGCCAAGCGGAAACCTGGATAGAGATGCCACATCGCCCTGGCAGCATCCTCCAAACCAATTAGAGCTGCTTTCAGATCATATCCTAGGTTCACTTTTACCTGTGTGGGTTGCGAGCAACAGATACAGGTCAGATGTGCAAACCGGTACGTTTAATTATCTTGATTTAGTGTTTAAAAGTTGGTCACACAACTTTCTGTGTGGCGATGCATTTAAGCTAACAAACAAAAAATATGTGAGCTTCTTCTCCCGACAACAATCACATAAATACAGATCCCATCCAAAACAAACCTTTCCAACAAAGTTTTAACAACAAGAATAGCACCGCTCATGCTGGGATCCCTGCTTCAATACCCTGACATGTTAAGAGTTATTTAGCACTTATGTCCAATAAAGTTAGAGGACTGATTAAAAAGACTTCATGAAGGAGAGCTGATTAGTTTGCAAGGGTGCTAAATAGCCCCAAGCTACCAATTTGTGACCAAAACACAGCGGCTTGGAACAATTACTGTCCGTTACTGACAACTAGGAGTAGATTTAAAGGTATTCAGATGTTCGTGGCACCTCAAAGTCCTTTTACTTGGAGTATTTTTGTAAGCTGACTTCTTCAGGTTTACTTAATAAAATGTTTCACATTTGGTTTTATGTATGAAACATTTGCATGATGTTAATTTAATATTCTCTAAAATCCCTGGATGTTTCCATTCTTATACTGCAGTATATTTTTAGCAGAATGCTGTTACTTTAAAAATCCCCATAAACATGTTAGCATTGAACAACTTTACATATCAGTTTTTATTGATTTAAAACTTGTCTGGACTCGTAAAATCATCATTGAGTCCTTGAACAATATCTAACCTGTTGTAAGCTGCTTTTGGAGAAACAGAGATTAGTTCTGATCAGACTCTAAAACTAAAGGATAGTCTGAGTGGATTTTTTTAGAGCAACTTTAGTCTCAAAATTCTATTGCTGTTTTATAAAAATGCTATTATTAAACTTTTTGCAATGCTGTTAACTTTATATGACATGACATGGTTATTATGGGAGAAATGTTCTTATATTCCAGCTGGAAGTTTCCCACTCTGAACAGGAAATGCTAGCTACTACTGCTGCCATTAGCGCTTGCTAATTACTATAAAAAACACAAATAACTGTGTGATGCGAAACTGATAATGTAAAGGTTTGTAAAAAGTGTTTTTTTAATGCGAGATTGAAATTGGGGTTGTTTTAAGACAACTGTTAGCTCATCTGTCAGAGACAAACCGTATTCCACCAAACTGAGATTGTTCAAATAGATTCCAACGGGTAAGATGCTAATTACCACAGAACCCCATTTCTAATTATCTGAATTATCGCTTTAACTCCTCTGTTTTCTTAGTATTTCATTTCTAAACTTGCACACTATCCAGCGCTCCAACCACCAAACTCCTGGTTGCAAAACGCCTGTTTTATTTCCTGAGCCGCAGTCACTGCAGTGTGGGTGTCGAACTCTTATAAAAGACATAATACAACAGCTTTTACGAGCAGAGGAGCTGCAGCCATAACTGCACTGCACTGAGCCGGATGTTTTAAATATACATAGAGCTCCTTTAAGCAAAACTGGCAGCTATTACATTTCCACTCAGATCTTTGAACCATTTTAGGAAGTTTAAGAAACTGTAACATCCCTTCTTATTTTATTTTTCTCCAAGTGATATCACTGGTGCTAAGCCTTTGCTGCTTTAATGTTTTTCCACCTCACTTCCTTGAGATCACTTGCCACAGAAACAGTGTGGGCGCTGCCGCAGCATGTTGGGCTTTTTTTTCCCCTTCTTCTTGGAACTATTTTGATTTAAGCACTCCCACATTATGCAGTAGCCAAAAGCAGACTACCAATTACCTCAGTGAAAACCATACAGAAATCACTGGGAAAAAATATCAGTATTATCCACCTTCTATGCATCAATAGACGTGTAATTACACAATATGAAAATATAGTGTGTGATGGGATAAAATCTGCAGGTTTCCTTGTGGATTCACCCCACCTCCACACGTTCATACAGCGCCTTAATCAACATTCTGAAGGGGCAGAGGTCCACAGTTGGACCCATCATTATATCTGCATTAATTAGAAAGAGCTCTTTTTCTTACTTGTATTGTCTAAGAGAAGATAGCGGGGAAAAAGAAAGGGGGGGTGACAACGGATGAGGGTGGGACATCCAATTAGAGGCATACCTGCCATGAGAGGTGGTTATCCCCCACTCTCCCATCGCCTTATCACTTATTCATCACCAAAGACTCCCATATTTTATTTTCCCACTGCTGAGAGCCAAGTTTACTAAAGAGGAGACATTGTTTTCCTTTTCTTTTCTTATTATGTTCATATTTTTATTACCTTCACACAACTCTTTGTTTGGCTTATTATTAAGTCTGTCACTGCTTTGGATGTGTTTTGCTCTGTCACTCAGAAAACTGACAGTTAATTTCCTGAGTGCCAGACTGTAGAAGACACAAAAGCCTTCGTCTTAAAAAATCCACTAACTCCATAAACAACAGAAACTGCAATTACAGAAGCAATCTAGGAAAAAAAAAAAGCACACACGCACTTAAGAAGACAACTATATACATCAACCTCAGCTATACACATAGTAACTCTGTAGGGAACTGCAAACAGTCTCATGGAATAGGACGTCTCATTAACTTAACATTATCTACCTACACAACCACTCCATCAAATTCTCATTAGTGGGACGTATGGGGTCCGAGAGAGCCAGACTGATCTGGTGTCCCATTTAATACTCTCCCCACTGTCACAGGAGCTACCAGGAACCATTATTAGCGTGTATCTGTCGTCATTAGCCTCCCACTCGAGCAGTCGCCTCAGCCTCACCTCTGCAGCCCCGTGATGAGATGATGATCCGTTCAGCTGCACGCGAGAGTTTCTGATGAGATTTGTTATTACATTTAAACTATATGTCAGTGTATCTGTATTGATCTTAAAATGTTAGAAAGAATCCTGCTTTTCCATACTTTTTGCTCGCCTTTCAATGTCATGATATGTAGTGTGAAGAACATCCATCTTTCTCCACCATCGTACATGACTTGTATTTTGGAATCAACACCATCATTTGGACGAAACCAAGCAGTTGCTGTAGAAACTAGAGACTAGATAATAACTACAGCTACCGTCATTCTCGTTTATGTAGCAGAGAAGGGGAAGAAGTGCACACACACACATACACATGCGTGTGCACACAGAGTTAACTGTGCTCTAATGAGGCTCTGTATATAACTGAGATCACAGCTAGCCAAGTGAGGTGGTGTCACCAACCTGACCTGCGCAATTAGCCCTCTGGGAAAGAGGAAAAAAGCAGAAAAAGAGCAGAAGAGCTGGTTCATACCATCAGACAAACCATTACATGCAATTTTCTTAACAAGTGAGTCAAATTTTTGTCCAAAGTTAAATATCTAATCGGTGCAGACAAGCTGGCATCACAACTGCCTTTTAAATTTTCTGCTCACATCTGTTCATTGCTATAACTTCGCTTACTGCAACTGTGACAATTCTGAAGGTGTTCAGCTGTGTGAGGTCCTAATAAGCTTTCCTATTTGGTGCAACAGGGAGTCAGTGGGTGGCTGGTTATTGTCAGGCATTATAGAGGATGTGAGAATGTTGTCTACTGGTGATGTGGGCGTGTGTGTGCGAACAAATTCTCCTTTTTTTAAAAATTAATTTGTGTGTATGTAGTATGTGTGCAAGGTCACACAAGTCCAGGCTCGATGACACTCTTGAACTCGCCATTTACTGATTGGCCTGAAGCGTGTGCCTATGGACAGGCTAGCTAATATTCGACATGACCTGCGACACTCAAGAGCAGAGCACAGCGAGATCATTTTTCAAACAGAAATGGTTTGGGATCCCTTCTAAGGCACGGGGTTGCACAGAAAAACAGGATTTTTTTAAAAAGTGAATCAGCCAGAACAAGCCAATTAAAGCGTATTCTAGTGGCATAAGTAGCACGTTTACTGTCAGTGCACCCTGGATCACATCATGTCCTTTATGTGCTGATAATTTCAAAATGAAAAAACAGTAATAAAAGCCAACATGAGGTTTTATTATTCTGTATTCAGCAGACTGTGGTAGACTACAGATTTAAAGACAGTATTGCTAGATAATTATTTTTGACGCTACCACAAATTTTACTCCCATACAGCAGAAAAAATGCCTCTCAGACAGGTAGAATTGATCATTTGTATTTTCTTAGTCACTATTGTCAGTTTCAGAGCCTCAATTGGCCATTAAAAGTTTAAGTTCCTTATAGTAAAACTGGGCTGTAACCACTCTTGCGGCCCCCAAAAGCAGCATCATTATAAAACAAGTGTGCACAAGAGCCAGAGATGAGAAACATGCAGCACTACAGCGATCATTTGATGAAGCAATGAAAAATTAAGCCCTTTCTTACTGTACGTAAAAGCCAAAGATTTAGCAGACATTAAGATTTTTTTCTTTAATATTAAAAGAAGGGCTTAAATGAGGACACAAGAGAGAAACGTTTGTAATAAAACATTCAGACTAACTGCTGGAGCCTTGTTTAACAAAGCAACAAATGGACAAAAACCACAGTAATCTGAAACTAGAATAGTCTGAAATTAAAAGCTACAAAACCCTGTAAAATCAAGTCCAATCAAGAAAAACTAAACCAAAAATCAAGACAGAAAAACACTGATTTAAAATTTAGAACCTTCTAGTTCTCTTAAAAAAATCCAAAGAAATCTGAAAATCTGAAGATATATAGTCTTTTATCAAAGCAGTCTCAAACCAGACTGAAAGAACACTCGAGTTGAAATAGATGTAATTAAACTATTGACATACTTTCTGTCTGTGGACATGCATCACCTTCTCAGTTTTACACATAATCATTATTAATTGGGTTGATATTTAATGAAATATCAACCCAAAAATGTCTTCAATGCAGCTTTTTCTGCTATCGTTTTAATATTTGCACAACAAAAATCTGCTTGTTAATAAATTGACAGTGTAAGATTCAGTTTCGAATTAGCATATTTGGCAACAATCACTTGGTTCTAAAAACATTTGCAGGGTCAGATAGTCTCACAACACCACTAGCTCTTACTTTGAACACACAAAACAGAGTATATAGGTCTAAACGTTTGGGGCGAGGGGTGAAATGGGATTGAACTGGGATGTTCTTTGGGAGGAGGCTGCAGCAGTCGGCTCATAGCAAGCTGTTCAATCATCCTATTTGTCTTGGAGAGTCAATATATAAAGAGTTAGAGTGTATGAAATAGAACAGCAAGCAAGAGAAAAGAATGAGTTGAGGCAGAGTAAAGAAATCAAATGAGCATAGGAGAAATAGTAAGAGCTAGCTAAATCGTCTATTTGCTTTGGAGAATGAATGCAAAAGAGGTTATAAAGAAAAGAGTGGACAGATGAGTCAAAGCCCCCGTTAAAGTGCAGTTTAGCTGGGAAGGAGTGAGGAGCTAAGGAATATAGAGAAGAAATGTGGCTGTGTTCAGGGAGAACAGTTAATCAGCCAAGCAAAAATGTTATCACAGTAATTAGATTGCTCTGTATGTATTTGGAGAGAAGCACACATATCCCAGTGGAGTTTCCTGTAAAGACAGATAGAAGAGAGGGAAAAAAAGAGAAACAGAGCAAAAGAAGAAGAGATTAACACTACAGAAAGTGGTGATGTAACACTGCACCTTCTCCTGTTCTGGTAACAAGCGGCCGCTTAACGCTGAGACCAATCGGAAAATGTTTCAGGCTTCAAATAGACGGAATGACACACTCTCCTTAATATTAGTGGAACTTACTTGTGGAAACAGGGATCGGGGCTACAAGAGGACCCTAAAGACAAGGTCACCACTAAAAACTGGCTTTGACTGACAACAACACAAGCAGCTACCTTTTTAAAGAAAGTCCCACATTTGTTTAATAATGCAAAAAAACGTTTGCAAGCTCTTGAATTTTCCCCCACAGGGTATAATTAAATCTATTGGTCGGACTTCCTCTTGATATGCAGTGCAATTCAGTCAAAATCAGCCTCCATTAACAGCAGATATGAGCCGCAGTAGGATGAGAAAAAGAGACAGAAACTGCTCCCGATGCTAATCGTAGATAAAAAACTCACTTAGAAGGCATTAATAATGTAGAGATGCAGGGAGGCAGATGGTAGAAGAGGATATATCTCCTGGTTTATATGTTTAATACTTTAAATCAGCATATCTAATACAAAATAAGAAAGAAGGGGACATACTTTCTAGATATTGAAGCTAATAAAGTGTTCTTGCATGCAAATTCCCTTTCACCAGAGAAGCAAAAACAACAGCAGAAACTGGAGGAATGATTTTAATAACTTCCTTAAATGAGTCTAATTTAACACCTAGATGAGAGAAGATTGAGGCAGACAGGTATGAATGCACAGCAAGTTGTTCCCAGGGGAACTGAGGGCGGATATGGAGCGCTTGTCTTAATCAACGCCTGGCCAGTCTCTGGAGTACTGATACTTCAGTCAGACAAAAGAGACTGTCACGAAAGGGCGAGAGGAACAGAGAAAGGATGCAGAGAAAGGAGGTTGGAAACAATGATGGGGAGAGAGAGGAAGAAATGGGAAAAAAAGAGAAAATGGAGATGAAGGACTGGAATTGACAAGGCAAAAAAGTGAAAGAAAGTCCTATAAATTGGAAAGAAAGAAGAAAGCAAAAACAATGAAGAAAAAAGACGGGAGAGGAAAGGTTATGCCATCCGGGAGCCATCCTGTGAATTATGGGTTTCCCTTTAATTGTTTGCATTCTGATATGGGGCATATTTTAGCCACACTACATAAAAAACCGTCACTCCTGGCAATTTGTCTTGTCTTTCCACTTCTATCAGGGGAGCTGTTAATATTTAACAAGGCCAGTCACTGTGGAGAGACGCTGGTGAATGTATGTGTTGTGTCCTTTTGTGTGGCCCATAAATACAGACCAAAGAAAATGGCAGTGACCTTTCTCTTACCTGGTCTATACGTCAATGTTTTATCCAACGTAAACTGAATCCAAGGAGGAAATGGCATAAATATTGCTGTTTTCAAACTAAATATTAGATGTGAGTAGATAAAAAATGTTGCAAAAAATAGCTGTTCCTGGTATATTTAGCATTGGAGACTGGTTTACAGGCACCGTGGCTCCAGATGACAGTCACTGGCAGACAAGGAAAGGTTAGACTCCTGGCTTCTCTGCACACGCTCGAGACAAGAAACACTTAACCTTCTCTGTCTGGACAGCAGAGGTCATGCTCCCAGCTGCATCGGGGGGCAAAGAAGGACCCAGGAAAACAGCGTCTTCTTGCATTTGTCTGTCATTAGCAGACATCAAATGACAGAGGAAGTCCATCAATCACAAGAGGAAGGACTGGATGGGACAGCACCGATATTGTAGGTGTAATCACTTCCTGGCGCCTCGTGCTACAAGCGGATGTATACCACCGAGTAGGTAGGATCATAAGCTAATTGGTTGTGACTGTTTCCTGTGGCCACATGAATGCGCTTAATTGGTCGGTGAGTGATGGGCAGCTGGTTTTGGAGAATGCTGCTGAGCTGTCTGGAGCTGTTACAAATGTGTCTGCGCTTCAGACGGCGCCCCCCTCCAACCCCACCTCATCCCTCAGGGTCAATTCTGATGTCATTACTCGATAGGAAGAGATGGATCGCGGAACTGATCGACACAAATGGAAAAGGCTCATCTTGCTGTCTTAATAATTGCAGTTTGGGTAATAATTTGGAGTATAAATGAAGGTATTGTGTTTCTCAGCCGAGTGAGTCACAGCAGAAATCAAAATATCTGAAACTTTAATCAGCCAAAAAGATAATTAGACAGTAAAGTCTGTGTCTTGCTGTTTCCTCCAAGAATCGAGGAAAGTCCCAGAAGGAGAAGATAAACAATGATTATGGAGTTTTTCCCAAAATCATAAAACGTGCCGTTTTCTAAGTAGTTTCTGCACAGTCGCAGTAGCTCATTAGCAATTAGTCTCTGTGCTGTGGGCAGAACCGTTGGCACGGAGGATCTCCCCGCCCCTCTCTATTGCTGAGAGCACTCTGTTTATGCTAGCCGCTACCGCTAACTTACAGCTAGCAGAGCAGGAGCTAGTAGCCCACTCAGTTCCTTTTCTACGTCACAAACGTCACATTTTCAGACCACATTTTTACATCTTTTACCGATTCACAACGATTAGAATGCAGAAATACTCAGAAATTCAATTTAGAGCTTAAATTTCTTAAGATATTTCCTTTAGCATCAGAAAAATGCTACAAGAACATGTTAACAATGTGAAAAACATGATTTTCATCAGAGTGAGTCTTTAATTCTTTTTTTACTTCATGGTCAAACTGCTGTGTCCCTGCCATCCCGTCTGCTAAAGCTGTAAAAACAAGAGCAGCTCTGAGCCAAGCAGTTTGGTCAGAGGTGGGTGTGTCAGAGCCTGAAACACATGAAGACATAAAAGCTTTTTGTAGGAGAAAAGAAGGAGGAATTTCAGATGTGTAGAAAACAAAACGACAGCAGTAGGATGAGGGCTGGGACAGAACGGAGGATGCTTGTTGCAACTGCCCTTTTATCAGCTGATATATATGCATGAGGATTTCCTCATCATCTTCACCGTCAATTCCCCGTCCCCCTGATATTTGACTGACAGCTCCCATCAGCCCCAATAAACCTGCACATCATTTCAGGAAAGCTGCCGATCGCGTTGAATGGAGGGGAGAAAACGGAGAGAAAAAAGTTAATTTGTTTTCCGGCGGCTGCTGACAGTGATAGCGCCCGTGTCTGTTTGCCGCCGTGGCAAAGTTGTAAATTAAAAATTGTGCCTCAAAAGTGAGTACAGGAAGCTGCTTCTGTGCAGAAGCTCATTTTACGTTGACAGTAAAAAAAACACTTGGCAGCTTTTCATATTTAGGGCGTCGGGAGTTATTGCAGGGAGAAAAATGTGCACAAATCTGAATTATGGAAGCAGAAAGAAAATAGTTGTCACTTTATTCCTCTGTGAAGGAAGAGTTACTGTTTGGCTGTTAACAGTATTTCAGGATTGTGGCATGAATGAAAGATTTAGGAACAGTAATGAAAAACTTTGAAACAAGAACAGCTTCAAATAGTCAAGACTGACTTAAATAAACACGAGGAGCTCAATGTGTCTAGAAATCATGACGCCACAGTTTACTGGAGACTCATCGCCACTGTAGCAGCAAAGTGTGATGTGTAGATCAATGATGCATATCACCATCACCTCATCACCTTCACTTGGTCCTGAAGCTCCTTACCAACTAATCCACCCTCGTTGAGGACCATAATCTCAGACTTGTAGGTTAAAACCTGGTTGCAAACTGTTCCAGGACCTGCTGAAGGTTCCGGCTCGATGACATTCTCTACCTTTGGCTGAACACAGAAGTTCTGTTCGTACATTACAGACCAAAAGTTTGGACACACCTTCTCATTCAAGTGGATAACGGTTATATACACAACCACAGTGGTCAGCAGTTTTGTGCATATAAGCATTTTGTGTATTTATTTGTCAGTGGTCATCAGGACTGTAAACATGGTAGTGGTGTTTGGTATTGATAATAAATAATTAGAAATGATGTAATGATGCAATTACAATATATTTGGGTAAAAGAAAGTGATGATTCGGCCACAAACAAACCGGTGAACAAAACACTCAAACAAAGTGTGTTATACTTGTAGAGCGTAAACACTATGACACTATTAGTGACAGAACAGACACTCGTGCCTGGACACCAGGGCAGCCTAGTTCCAGATAGCGACAGTGTGTGAGATTCAGTGAGATGCATATACAATACCTCAACGTGTTTTGTACATATGTCTGTCGGTGCTGTGCACATAAGCGTATGGATTCTACACTCACCGGCCACTTTATTAGGTACACCTGTCCAACTGCTCGTTAACACTTAATTTCTAATCAGCCAATCACATGGCGGCAACTCAGTGCATTTAGGCATGTACACATGGTAAAGACAATCTCCTGCAGTTCAAACCAAGCATCAGTATGGGGAAGAAAGGTGATTTGAGTGACTTTGACCGTGGCATGGTTGTTGGTGCCAGAATGGCTGGTCTGAGTATTTCAGAAACTGCTGATCTACTGGGATTTTCACGCACAACCATCTCTAGGGTTTACAGAGAATGGTCCGAAAAAGAAAAAATATCCAGTGAGCAGCAGTTCTGTGGGCGGAAATGCCTTGTTGATGCCAGAGGTCAGAGGAGAATGGCCAGACTGGTTCGAGCTGATAGAAAGGCAACAGTGACTCAAATAACCACTCGTTACAACCAAGGTAGGCAGAAGAGCATCTCTGAACGCACAGTACGTCGAACTTTGAGGCAGATGGGCTACAGCAGCAGAAGACCACGCCGGGTGCCACTCCTTTCAGCTAAGAACAGGAAACTGAGGCTACAATTTGCACAAGCTCATCGAAATAGGACAATAGAA
>SSNP01000105.1:1702784-1751912 GCA_006937955.1 Pachypanchax playfairii
GCTTCCAGCACCTTGTTGAATCTATGCCACGAAGAATTGAGGCAGTTCTGAAGGCAAAAGGGGGTCCAACCCGTTACTAGCATGGTGTACCTAATAAAGTGGCCGGTGAGTGTATATTACACAGGAATGTGCCCAGCAGTTTGGTGCATATAACCATCGTCCAATGTATTTAGCCATTACATCACAATCTCATGCTTTTCTAATAGGAAATAATTTCTACTCATTTCTGATATTTTGTGACTGTTTCCAACAGTGTGAGATACCCACCCTGTTCCCCCGCAGGGAGAATGAACTCCAAGTCTTTCCTTCAAGCCTTTGGAATGTGTATTTAAGGCAGGCTCTGATTAGTAAGCCATAACTGCGTCTCTCATCAAGTGTTGCAAAGAAACTTGTCTTGTGGCTTCGCATGCATTATTTAGGATGTGGAGATGAATAGCGATGTGATAATGCACAAACGATAGGTTGGTCCTGCGGGCAAGATTCACGACCTTATGCATATTTTACATCAAACTAGTTGAAGACTCCACATCAACTCAGCTAAGAGTCTTAAGTGCTGGATGAATGTTAAAATCAAAGCAATTCACCTGAAGAGTATTAACCACCAGGAAGAGCTTAAAGTCACTACGCAAACATGTCAGAAGGATTTTGGTATCCCGCCCAACACGGGTGACATTTGGAGCCCTTACAAACACTTTTCAGGATGTTTTCCTTCTCACTTCAGATCCTTTTGCTTTCGTCTTTGCTGGTGTTTTTCATCTATTATAATTTGTTAAACCACTGTGTTCTGGTTTTAGTCCTTCAGACAGATGTTTTGCTGACATTCTTGATTTTTTTTCTGACTAAAAATGAGCAGCAATTAAAAAAAAAAAAAGCCCAGAAAGAGAAACTCCATAAACCCAAAATAATTTTATCTGACAAAAGTCTCTGGAATGTATATTAGCACACCTAATTATAGAAAAAGAAAGACTTGTGTGAATCCATGCAGGACTTAAAAACTATTAGCTTCAAACAGTTAACTGCTTCTTGCAGGTGAAGTGAGAAAGAAATATTCACGAACCAGTAAGTAAAGAGATAAATGAGGTGAAAAGGTAGATGAAGGAGAGAATCAAGACTGCAAGAGGTAGGAAAAAAAAGATGCTGAAGCTAAAACCGTGGGGCCGAGAGAACGAGTGGGAGAAAGAATGAACGTACAATAACAGCAGTAATCCATCAGAAATCACGGAGCAGCCAGACGCTCGGGTTTGACATGGAGACTTTAGCTCTGCAGAGCGGCCCACCAGTGACAACCTTTCAACTCTGCACATTCTGCAACTTTGCGATAGGATAAGAGTGGAACGGATGGCATTAATTGGCTTGCTTCCCTGTCGGATTTCACCAGCACAGCAAACAGAGCAGGAGGAATTGTGTGTGTGGGGGGGTGTGATGCTGTATGTGGATTTGTAAACAGCAGATCAGGACTGCAGCTTTCATGTCCCTTAAACTGGTTAAGGTTGGTTGTGTGCTGTCAAAGTAGGATGACAGCGACACTGATCCTCACAAAAAGAGAGTGAGTGACAGGAAGTGGGACAGACAGGATGTGTAAGGACCCAGCAGAGCTGATGGGGCGGCTCAGTAATGACGTGCCCAGCGTTTGGTGACATTCGAGTGTCAACTGTGAAAAAAACCTCCAGAGCTTCAATCTAATGTTACTCAGGAACAATCAAAGTGAGTTAGTTACGAGTTCTATCCATCAAACTCAGTCACTTAATGTAAACACATCTAATTCCAACAAATAGTCCTCCATCAGAAGACCCCTGAACTGGTCGGCCTCTAGGTCCAACAGCAACATGCAAAATGGTTAGTGATGTTGAAAGGAAACAGAAGAGCAGCCAGAGTTTCCGAGCTAGAAGACAGCTTCCATCCCTGAGGCAAATTTCCAGGCAAAGACTTGGACGTAGTCTGCTGAATACAGACAAGATGAGCAGTCGGTGGCTGGTTCTGAAGGGCAGTGCCATTTGTCTTGGCTTATTTAGCAATCAGTGAGACAAGATGCGAATGGGGGCTTTGAGAGGCTGCTGATGAGAAAGAGAAGAAGGCAGATCTGATGGCGTCGTGCAGCAAAGGACACAAACAGAAGAGACTGAAATTTCTCATTTGACGATTATTTTTCCCCACAAACTAAATACGTTTTTTATTGCTACATTTTATCTCACATACGAGCACTTCTACAACAAATATGTGATTTGCAGAGGTCACCTTCCACCCAACTATTTGCAACACTCTTCTGCAGCCAAACACAACCTGCTTTTCAAACAGCAAAGCAGCTAAACTAAATATTTACAGCCGCCGAAAGGACGCGGCCGACATCCAACATTTGCTGTGCAAGCTGTCGTTGCCCACATTTTCACCGCTGTGGTAAATTGAGGTCATATGTTTGTAATTTGCCCTTTTTTTTCTGATGCCTCCATTGGAGTAAAACACCATTTGAGAGCAGCGATCAGCTTCAGTAATACTTTGACTAATTAAGTCATATTTCTAGTTCGATCAGGTTGGTGAGATAAAGGCCAGGAATGACGAGCCGGCAGCGTGCGGAGCTACAATCTGGAAGCTTTTCATGCACTTAGATTAGAAAGAAAGTCTGGATCAAAGAGTTTCTGGTGACAGTGTGTGTGTGTGTGTGTGTGGGTTGGGGGGGGTGCAGCTGGTTTTGGGTGAGATCCATTTTTTCATGCCACTAAGCTTTCAGAATATACCTCTGCAAACAGCATCATTATCTGGCTGGATTTGCTTGAAATGTTGGTGGAACGTCCCTCCTAAACAGCAGGTGTTAGTGCAATCAAGAGAAATTAATTACAGCTGCGGGAGTGACTGCAGAAGAAGAGTTTACAGGAAGTACATTTTTGAAAAATCATGTTTTTCATGTTGTTAACATGTTCTTGTGGTATTTTTCTGATGCTAGAAGACATATCTTAAGAAATTGAAACTCTAAATTGCATTTCTGAGTATTTCTGCATTCACATCGCTGTAAATCAGTAACAAACTAAAAAACGTGTATAAGTAAGAGTGGATTTGTGACATAGAAAAGCCATTGGGTGGGCCACAAGCTTCTACTCTGCTAGCTGTAAGCTAGCGGTAGCACCAGCTTACAGCTAGCTGTAGCAGCACTAGCATAAACAGAGATGCTAGAGGAAATATCTTAAGAAAATTAAGCTCAAATTGGATTTCTGAAAGTTTCTGTACTCAAATCAATGTGAATCAGTAGCAGATACAAACATGTGGTTTTAAGAAAAGACAGCGTTTGTGATGTAGAAAAGCCACTGGACAGGCCACAAACTCCTAGCGCTGTCTAGCTAGAGCTAGCAGGGGCGGGAGGAATCCATCGCACCTACGGTTTTACCCACAGCACAGTGGCAAATTGCTAATGAGCTACTGCATCTATGCAGAAACAACTTCCTAGAAAACAGCACAGGTTTTATAATTTTGGGTAAAACCACCATAATAAAAATTTCAAGATTTAGAGACAGTTGAAAATAACTTAAAAGATGATCTGAGTGGGTCTTTAAGGATGGTATCCGCACTTACCACTCAATATACCATAAAAAAGCATCTTTACAGTTGGTTTCACTAATAAAACTTACCTTCAAAATGTTTCTGCCACACAGACTAACAGATGGTTGATGAGTTTTATTAACTGATTGAATATCAGGTGTAAGAAGGAGAAGAATCAGGTCAATCTGAACACGTTTAGCTGCTGGCTCATCTGCAGTCGAGCTGTTCTCGCGTCCTTCATGCAGCTCTTTGCATCCCTGCCCTCCTCTCCCAGCTTCACCGTGCGAACATCTCCTCCATTACTGCCCTTGACACTGTGGCCGATTGGATTCTTATCAGCCATCTGTAGTCCGACGCCCGGCCTGTGCTATCTCTCGTCACAGCCTAATTGAATCCCAAGTGTTGGAAGTGTGGTGATACACTGACCGCGGCGTGTTACTGCCAGGAGATAAGGATTGCTGCTGGAGGATGGGACCACCACCAATCACAACGGTGGGACAGGTTGATAAAGGGGTGACAAGCGTTTTGGGTTGTAACTGTGTCTGTGCCACTTGAGTTTAGATTGAGAAATAATGGATCTTCATTACTGGGAAGGTTGGATCATGTGACCCCGCTGGTCTGAGCGGGTGGATTTGTTGAAAGTAGAGCAGGTTGTTCAATATTTAGCCTGTGAGTTTGTACCAGCTGGATTAATCTCAACCCAACCGTTTCACCGTCTCGCTCATAGCTAAAACTATTTTAGAGATCTCCTACCTTAACAGACCAAATCCTTTCTTCTTGGTTTTCTTCTCCAGCTCGTCACCAGAATCCTCAGCTTTCTTCTTCCCCTTGCTCTTCTTCTCCTTCTTCTTTGCTTTGGTTTTCTTCTTCTTCTTCTGTGTGTCGTCTTCGTCCAGGTCCTGACGAGAGGAGGTACTGGCTGGCGTTTCGTTGCCGGAGCTGTAGTCAGACAAGTCGTTATCTGAGGAAAGGAGGGTTATCACAGGTTAACCGACCAATAACTAAAATAAATAATTATATATCTAATAATCAGAAGATGTGATAGAAGTTTTTGGAGTCTGCAAAGTGAAAACTAGTTTCTGGTTTCCACAAAGTGTTTGTTTTCAATCTCACATGGAAATCACACATGTACAAGTGGTCACGAGGCGCAGCAGAGAATGAAAGTGCTGCTCTAAGACATAAAGTTGTTCCTTCTAAATTGCTGAGTGGATAAAATCATGTAGCATTTCATTAAGGCTGTACTTGGGCTGAGCACCGTCTCGTTTCTTGGCAGGCCTCTGGCTCTTTCTGAGTGCCAGTGCGCTATAAAGCCTCAGGGATGAACATCAGCAGTGCAATTTAAAATGGATATAATGCCAAGAAAAGATTTCTATATTATCATAGCAACAGTATTTGGAACAAAAGCCACTTTCCCTCCAGCAGATGATTCGTTTTATCTCCATTTTGAAAATGCAGATCGGAGGTCCTACCATCTTCTGAAGGCCTGTCGTAGGACTTGTCGATCGCAATGCGGAAACTCTGGTTGCACATTCGCCCTCGGACCATGTGAGGCCGCGGTCGATGGATTGGAACCTGAGGTTGGAAATTCTGCTTAGCCTCGGACACGGCGGTCTGAAGGCTCTCCAAGGAGCTGGACTTCACAAGGCCGAGGGTGGGACCCAGAACTCCTCCGGATGCCGGGTCTTTGAGACAAAAAGAGACATAAAAAAGTAAAACACCTCAAAATGCACATTTCGGTAGCAAATATACACGCAGCTCTGAAAACAATGGTAGTTTTACAGCATCCCAGAATCCCTCTAATGCACGTCAACTCCCCTAATTTCCTCATTTTTACACAATTCCAGCTAATAAAATAAAAAGATTGGAAAGAGGAGGAGGGAAAAGGAAGCTTGGCTGAGATTTGCTCCAAATTAGATATGCAGCTGCTGCTAAAATGAGACGGAATAATCTTATTGAGATCATAAGCTTTTAGCAAAATCCAGCCAACTGCTTACAAAACATTCAACTTATACACATCTCGAGTTCTGTTTCCTTATTTAATTAAAGGGCATGTGCATTACACTCTCTGAAAACTAATGCACCAAAATTTAATTTAGGATAAGTTTAGTTTATGAAAGAACTGAAACCACGTTTCAGAGGAGCAGCAGAAGATGCAAGTCTTACTTTAATAATTCAGGATGTATGTATGAGGTTACACGCATCACTTAAACGCCATATAATCAATCCCAAATCCTGTTGTTTTAAATTATCATGTAATACTTTATATGTAACATTTGGATGAGTCTTCATAGAGGAATCAGAATTGTGTAATTAGGTGATGTTTTTTCAGATTGTCTCCATCTTTTAAAACTTTTCTTTGCTTTTTAAAAGTACTGATGCTCAACAGTCCGACTTCTTAAAGGTAAAGTGCACAGGGCTGGTTTAAAACTTATGCACAGACATTTTCCCCCAAAAAACTGTTTTTTTTTTCTTTTAATAAATGTGGAACAACAAACCCAGAAAAGTAAATCCATGAAGATCAAATGTAGAGAGAAACACAAGAAACCTGACGAGAGAGCGTGAAAAACAGACTCGACAGAATCAGAATCCGACGGGAGAAACACGAAGCAGGAAAAAATAAAGCTGTGAGTAACGTGGAGAGGCACGAGGGGGAGGAGGGGAGGAGGGGGGGAGGTGAAATGCCACCAACTGTCCTCAGGTTTGGCTTCTTATTGGAGTGAAGAAGAAAGAAAGAGGTGATGGAAGAGCAAGTGAAGGCCACAGCTGATTCAGCAGGGGACTGGAGAGTAACAGGAAAGAGGCGCCAGGAAATGAAGAGAAAAAAACACAAACTGGGAGAGAAAAAAGAAGGAAAAAAGTAAATGTCATGGAGGAAAAAGGTTCTGACATTCAGACTCTGGGAGAAAATGAAGGACAGGTGTTGAAGAGGGTGAATTCATCTCAGTATGAACAGCAGCTCTTTTAATCTGAACCTCTATGGGAACGACTGGCGTGACGCCTCACTGATCTTTACAAGACGAGAAAATTACCCTGAAACAACCTTTAAAGAAGTTCCTTTCACCTTTTAGTCAAATTTAAAACTAGGGATGCAGATACCATGAACTAATACTTAAATTATGGAAACACTGCAATAATTTAACAGAAAATGTTTATTTTTCACTTTAAATTTTAGTTTTGTGGTTATTTTTATTAATATTCTATTTTTTAGCAACATTTGTTGTAACAAGCAGAGAAGAAAATAAAACCTGTCTTACAACTGATTGTATTTTTTGTGTGGTAGAAGCATTGGTACTCGGTATCTGCAAGTACTCAGATCCAAGTATCAGTATTGGTTTGAATAAAGTTGTATCGTTGTATCGCTAGTTTAAACTAAACGCACCTAAAAGCAACAAGAAAAGCTTTTGTGGACCTTCTCAGCACTTTGTGATTGACAGATGATGTGCCACGCCCCTCCACCTGCTGCTGTGACAGTGGATGTAAATCGACACACCCTTTGTAATGGTGTGTGTGGATGGCGTGTTTTTAAAAAGTTAGCCTACCCACCAGATATCACCACCCACCCTCACCGGGGAGGACTTTCTCACATCACGGCTCTCACTTCTAAAAACATTCTTTTTTGTCATTTATGAGGCTTCGAATCTTTGAACCAGAAAAAAATAGGTGAGAAGTGAAACTGAAGCAGCGATGGAGTCAAAGGAAGAAGAAAACTAAGCCAAGTGTCGCTGCTTTTTAAGTCCTAAATTGACTTTCTGAGAGGAAGTGGGATTTATGGGGAATAAGGGGTTATAAATAGAGAGGCGGGAGCGCTCAGGAATAAAACGCTCAATTTGAGAGACAGGATTTGTGTCACAAATGTAATTACGGCTGTCCAGCTCACAGCCTGATAGAATTAAGCTCCTTGCCAGTGCACTGCAGCAGCACTATACCAAGAAAGTGTGTGTCTGTGTGTATTTATTACAAAATGTGAGAATTTTGTTCCAAATGAAAGAAAAAAAGTCGTCACAATCCTGCCTGTATGAGATAGCAATGTGTGTCCTTGACCGCTTTAGATGGAATAGAAGAAGAAATATGAGCAATTCACTTTTTGCCGGAGCGTGTTTGTGCTCATTCCATGCATGTCAGGCGGCTGCGGCTGGAGGTAAATGAATAATGAGGGTTTAATAGGATGGACGAGATGGTTGAGTGTGTGTGTGTGTGTGTGTATGTGGGGGGGGGCTATCATCACCAGTTCAATCCAATGGAGGGTGAAATCAGCGTTTATCACATATCGCTGCCCGCTGTGCCAGCAGATGCTCTTGCAGATCCGTTCGCATCATGTCCGCCTGATTGCTGCTGATTCAAGCTGCTGCGCATATTTGACAAACAACCTAACAGCCAGAAAGGGTCGAGGCGACGGGCGATGCCCTTCACAGCTCCTCAATCTGAGATCAAGCTTTAAAATCACTATTTCACTCAGATACGCTCCTCTGTTGTTCGCAAATAGCAGGTTTCAACAGCAACATTTACAGAAAAAAATCCCATGAGGTGAATAACTCAAAAACTCAGATTAAAGTTGTTACACAATGTTATCAGATTTCTGTTTATGCTGAATATCAGTTGGAAAATCAAGTGTTTCTGCCAAAAAGTCAGAGTTTCTGGGAATAGACGGAGCTCAGATATTAGCAGAACTTCCAGTGAACCTCTGGAGTCATAGTACCAATAAAACATGTTAAAGTATCAGTACATACTCTGGCAGGTTGTTCTGACCCGTGAAACAACTCGTGGGAACGATCTCAGCCAAAGTTTAAGTCTGATGTATTTGAGACTTGTTTTTTTAAAAGATCTGGTTAAATTTGCATCACAGATGTTATTTAAATACATCCTGTTTTTTTTTTCCTGAAGTTGGGAGCTTGTTTCTGTCAGATGTTCAGTTCAGGACTGAATAAAGCTGCTATTAACCTCTGAGTCTGTTTTTAACTAAATATTCGACCAACAGAATTAAAACGTAAGTTAAAAACATTTAAATCATCGTGATTACATCATCTAAGAGTCGTCTATTTTTAGGGCAACACCGTGACGCTGCAGCTTTACAATTCCAGCACTGTTTACAATGAAACATGAAATATTGATTTCAGGATTAGCAGGTAACTTTCTGGAAAAGCAACAGAAGCAAAACTCAGAGGGCAAAAAAACTTGGAAACAAAGAACCTTCCAGTAGATGTTACCTGCTGTCTAAAGTAAACATGTTTGTACACTACACACACAGACCCGGTACATGACAATCTGATGTCCCAAGCAATCCAACATGGCTGCTGCTGTTTCTGCATTAAGCACACAGTCTTTGCCTTGAGCGTAGCTGCAGGGTCTCATTTCACTGAGAGGGACTGAAAAAACTAACAACTACTGATAACTACTGTCACACATCTGCACCGATTACAACATCTATAACTCCTACTTCTTCAGAACGGAAATGTAATTGTTTTAAGTCTGTTATTCTTCAAACCCTCCAGGAAACAGGCTCCGGTTTAAAGGTTAAAGTGCAGGAAGAGACTCTCGGAGAAAGAAGAAGAGAAAGGCGTGGCTACGACACAAAAAAACTCATTTCCTCAAGATCCTACAGGTAATTCTACAGGTTGTTGAATTATGATTGAGCTCTTCTACACCCCTCAGCAGGATGTTAACACCTGTCCTCTGGACTTCAATGCGTTTCCCATCAAGCAGCTGGGAAGCAAACTGGCAGAGAGGTTGCCACGGCGACAAGAAAGCACCCCTTCAATCAAAATGGTTGGGGTTGCTGTGATGGCAGCGGAGGTAAGATCTCTGAGGGTCTAATGGTAACCAAGGAGACACTTTAACCAAAAGACAGGTTACTATTCAAGTTAAACACGTTTTAATCTCTCATCTAATCCCAATAAAATCTGTAGCTGTTGTTCAGGAAACCAGTAAAACAGGCCGGGACCTGCGGGTCGCTGTACAAACACAATGCTCACACAGAAACAACAACCTGAACGCAGCGTCATGTCCAAAACACACATGATGAAGACTGATCTCCACCACTGCTGCTGTTTCAAGGAAAGATATATGATAAGATTTAACTTAATCTGAGTGTAGCTTATGGAACTGAAATCTGTTTTACTGAAGCATATCTGTGTTGATACGGTGTTACTGTATGATGCTCACATCAGATACAGAGAAAAACACTTAGTGATTCCCACTCAGTCCTAATTTCATCAGTTCCTGAAGATGGAACGGGTCAAAAACTGGTTTAAAATGTCTTTTTTTTAAAACTATTATCACACAAGCCTGATCAACATGTTACAGAACTGTTTTATCCCAAACGACAGGAAGGAAAATACAAACCATGACTTGTCATGTACGTTACGCTGCAGCTGACAAACCTGACCCCCCCAAATCAGATAGCTTCATACAGCTGCACAGCAAATAAAAGCAAATCTAATTCCCGTTACGGCCAATCAAAACTCTGCTTCACTTAAAGAGCAGTTCAATCATTACGCATCCTCCCGTCGCTGTCTGAACGCACTCAGCTAGATCACAGGAAGCTGGATGGAGGCGTTGCTTTGGCAGTAATTGTGTTTAGCTGTTCAGACGTATGAGGGAATGCAGACATATGGCTGTATGTATTTAGCTTCCACCTAGATGAATAGCTTTAATAACTGGAGGAGACTTAAAAGGCCATTTCATAATTACTGCCTAGCTGTGCTGGATTGCAGCTCAGCTGAGGGGTGACAGAGTGGCATTTGTAAATGTTTGGCTGAGGAAATACTTACACAAGGGATCTGAGACATGGAGGAAATGTGTGTCATGGCAAAAACTGTGAAAAACTGTGAGTAAAAGCAAAATAAAACTGGGACTACAGAGTTTATAGTTCCATTTTCTATAGCTACAAGTTTAGCTGTTAGCCAAGACGGCCACTGATGGAGCGTTCCTCTGGTTTATCAGGATAAAACATGTTTATAAATGAATAAAAAAGACAGAAAATATATGGAATTGCAGCAAACACAATAAGTACACACAGAGCTTATCTGCTTCTGTGTGTGCGTATGACGAGTGAGGCTGAGTGGGTGGGAGTTTGTGCTGGATGAGCTCCCAGGTGAGCTGTAAGAGGGCAGCCTGCTGCCTGAGGAGACGTTAGACTCTACGGCACAGAACTGGCAGGATGAATCAAGGAGTATCTGTTCATTACTCCTCAGGCTGTCTGCGGGGTGTTCACATGCACGTTTAGCCTCACACACATACACAGTCTGAAAAACCGGTGGAAAATGCTGGGCTGGGTCTGACTCGGTAGAGGAAACTCCAAGACTGGAGCATGTTCACCATAATCACATAAGACTGGAACAGATCCAGCTGCAAGGGAGCGAGGGGGGGGGGGGCTGATCCTAAAAAAAGGATCAGTCTGTTGAGAGAAAGACAACCAAAGCGAGATAAAGAGAGGATTGGATGTAGAACAGAGAAGAGGAGAAAAAGGGAGAAGAGACGGCGTTTTGGGATCGGAAGGATGCTAAAAGTGGGGGTGAGGCGGTGACTGCGAGCAGGGAGATGGAGAACAGTCAGGAGACGAGCCACCGGGAAGAAGAATGAAAGCAAAGAAAAAAATAGATCTCCACAGAGGATAGAGGGTGGGACAGTTTAGTAAACGATGGAGAGAAAGATGAAATGAAAAGAAAGGGGGGGGGCAACTCGGAGCAGATTCAGCCGGAAAGGCAAAAAGGGTTTTAGCCAGATTAAAGAAGCCAGGCCGGCCTCTTAAGACCATCCACCTAATGAAATATGTCAAAGCTCATAAAGAAACGGCGAGGCCATTTAGAGAGGCGGGTAGCCATGGACGAATCGGGCAGGGCGCGGCGCAGGAAGCTGGGCAAAAACTCTGCATCAGCAAAAATGAAAAGCACCCAAAGGCCCTGTCAATACGCATTACCCCAGACGTCAACCGGAGAGAGGATGAAAAGAAGAAGAAGAGAGAAAGAAAAGGATCTTTATTTATCATGGACACTGGAAATACAGAGATAATGATAAAGAGAAGACCGGGGGGGGTGTGGAGGTGTGGAGCGGAGGCCACCTGGAGCTCACAGGGACATTTATATTCAACAAGCTTCCTGTTACAGGTGACGTTAAAACACTGTTGTTTTAATTTAATAAAGTTTCCAGATAAAAACGTTAAAGACTCGAACCGTTTGCAGCATTTCTGCATAATTTCCTTCAAAGAGATCCCGTCATCCAGCGTGACGTGAAACGCAGCAGTTTTTTTGTTCTTGAACTATAAACACTTGTTCTTCCAGTCAGACTATTAGAGAACAACAGCTTTACAGCACTTTGATCCACCGCTGTGAGGGAAAAAAATCCAGAGCGTCGATGTGCCAGTTTACCTTTAAAAAGACATCTCTCAGATAAAATGAGGCAGAAGTGAGTGTGAACAAATAACTGAAGCAATTGTGATGTAATACTGCTGCTGTCAGCTGCGTGAGGATTGAACGCCGTGAGCTTTCTGACCTGGACGGCTATAAAGCAGCAAGAGCTCCAACACTAAGTGCTTCACAACTCAAGTCTGTCAGCTGGAGAGTGAAGAGAGGGAGAGAAGGATAAATAAATACAAAATAATGAGAGGAAATCATAAGAAAAAGGTAAAAATGATGATGAGAAAATCAGAAATGATGGAAAAAAGAATATGTTAAAGAAAATGGGGAAAAATGTGATGAAACCATGAGAAAGAAGAAGAAGAATGAAGGAAAATTAAAAAAAAAAAACAAAAAAAAAAACAGAAAATTTGGAAATTAAAATGATTAAACACACTCACCATTTCTCTGCCCCACCAGTGATCCGATGTTGCTCTCATCAGCCACTAGGACAGACAAAAGAACCACAGAATCACACACTTATTCCCCTTTAATACACAAGAAAATATTCAGAAACACAAAGCAGCAGCGTGCAGGTCATTCCCGCTTTGTGCTGCTTCATAAATGCTTTACTGGTTCATAATGGTGCTAGAAATGAATCCAGTGGACGGACGAGCGACGGCGCGCACTGTGAGAGGAAATGAAAAAGAAGCAAAGTACAAGAAAAGCAGCAGAAAAGAACAAAAAAATTGGATTGTGTGAGAAAATGAGAGCAGATAAAGACAATGAGACAAATAATAACAGGAGGAAGAGAACGAGCAGAAACCCCCACCGTGCACCTGAAACAGGACCAGCCACCACAGGCCGAGCATCATGGGATACGATAACAGGTTTTCATCAGGCTGCTTTTCCTCTTAAATAATCCTTTCTATTTTTTATGAGGTCAATTTTCCCAGCAGAAGGAAAGAGAGCAAACGGAGCAGATCGGAGATGTAAAACTGCATGAAGACGTAAATAAAAACCAAATCTCTGGTAATAAAGACCAAATCAAAAAGGTGAGTTCACAACAACCTCACATCTGTTAGAAAAGACAAGAAATATGATCCCTGTGAACGTATATAAGATTAAATAAAACTATTTGAAAGTTTGGAAGTAAAAAAGTTCTACAGGCCAGATGAAGCGGTAGATGATAAAAAGCTTCTGTTTCTGTGGAAGGAAGATAAAAGTCTGTATGACCAGCAGTCAGGATGCTCTGCTCCTGCAGCAGAAGGCGAGAATATTAAATCATTCTTTAAACCTCCAGTTAGATACTTTATACTACTATAAAAACACATTTCATCTGTTACCGGGTTGCTGAGTCATGTGGTTTTACTCATAGTGCAGGAGGACGTCTGCAGGAAGCTTCCTGTGCTTTAGCATTTAGGCTAATATCATTCATTTAATTTAAAACGATGAGTCTGTTTGAAAACATTGAATGAGTCTTTGTTTACTGAATGTAGAGAGCAGATTACAGCTTCCTCAGTCCTAAAAGGTCTGCAGTTTCCAACCACTTTAAGCTTCTTAAAGTCAATTCATAGTTTCTAAAGCATATTAAGTTTTTAGACAGATGAAGACATTAGTGAGAGAAACTTATGTTTCCCATCAGATGTCCTTTAAAATCATGTTTGAGTGGGTTTTTTATGTCTCATACGCTTTTATATTGAAAAACCTGATTCAGAATCCAGAGAGTTCAGTTAGTGATTTATCTCAGCGAAGGAGAGCAAAGGATTTATCTGAGTTAGCAAAAGCTCTGAGTCAACAGACGGTTTGCTAAGACATCGAGGGTCAACCGAAGAGCTGCTCACCTTCTGTCAAGTGGTGTTTAATAAAAAAAAGCTAACCTGTTCGGCGCTGCGGCTGGAGCTCAGATACATGTGACAGCTCAGACTGACATGTCTGGACCTCCTCTGAGGAGGAAAAACACACTGGTCTCGTTGAATAAAAAGCGTCCTGGCAGGGTCAGTGTGCGAGGTCTTGTGTGCGTTCACGGCTGCTGCCATCTTTACACAATCACACACACAAAGCTCAGCTAACTACCTTATTTCATCTCTGGGTATTTTAGAGAGGAAAAGGATGAAAGAAACCGGAGAGATAACACTGAAAAAAGAGAAGAAGAAGATTGAAATGGAGAAAGGCCAAAGATGGAGATAGAAGTCATAGAGGGGTGACAGATAGTGGCGGGTATTGGAGTGGGTCCTCGATGGGATAGAGTGAAGAGACAGAGTGTGTGTGTGTTTTTGCGTGTGCAGCAGTGTGTGCAAACCACCCTTGTCCATAATGAAAGCCAATCAGCTTGGGTGGCAGAGGGGTGTGCTGCAGGAAGAAAGCCAATCCACTGAACCTAATGAACCGGGATTGGAAATCAGACGGAGGCAGAGAAGAAAGAAATAGATAGAAGAGTCTGAGAGCAATGAAGTCATCCTCCGAAAAACAACACTGTGGAAGGAAAGAAGAGTTTAACAAAGATAAAGAGAAGGCTCAACTAACAGCAGAGACGGAGGAATAAAGAAGAAACATGGCCGATTTTATCAAAACAAACAAAAAAATCTGAACGGGGAAGAAAAAAAAAAGATGTAAGAGTCAGTTTAAGTTAATACAAGGAAATCAGCCTCTTCCTTTCCACTGTCTACACACATACAGCAAACATGTTCTCCCAATTCGCTGGAGAAGCCCCGGCTTACGAGTTCAGGAGGTCAAATCCCCTCGGCTGGGGATAATACTTAAAGACCAACATATCACAACAAAGAATGTACTGATAAGCAGCATATGACCGCCGCTGTGGCAGTCTGCTGTTCCAACCTCGGATGACAGAGCAGTTACTTTACTCCATCAGAACATGTAAAGTGATGCGTGTGCGATGGCGAGCTCACCCATGTCCATGCTTTTGGACGCTCTGTTGCGAGGCACGTTGTCCTTATCGCTGTAGAAAGCTGAAGGGATGTGGGGCTGCTTGCTGCAAAAACAACAACTGATCAGTAGTTATTAACTCTCAGCTGATGAGTTATGAAGAGTTTTACTTCCTTAGATTGAGTCCAGAAGGATTTTTTAGTTACATTTTCAGGTTTCAGTCATTTTTCTTTTCAACAGACTCCTTTCACATCACCTGCAGTTAACCCAGATCATTTGAATCATGCTTGTGTGTTGTAATAATTAGAGTAATGACTTTTCTTTATCCCATAAGACACATGCAGAGCGACTTTACGGTATAATAACTCTTGGCCCTGCGTCTGGTTTAATGATGTAGGTTTCTGCACATTACCTGCGGTGTGGGGGAGAGAGAGGCAATTCTCTGTTCATTTCCTCCACAGAGCCGGGGGAGGGAGGAGGGGGGAAGCCGTGCTCCACGTTGTCGCTGTTGCTGTAGCGACCATAGCTGCCATTGGTGGTGGCAGCGGGAGCTGAAGACACACAAAAAACATACAAAAAGGTTGTTTTTCAGGATGGAATCAAAGCTCCGGTTTAGGGGAGAAAAAACAAAAGGTTCAGATTTTTTAGTTAATTTTTAACAGATTTTTTTTGTCTCCTTTCCTTTGATTGTAGTGGCGACATCAGTGCAAATAAAGCTGAGGAAATTAAACCGAACGCCAGCGCTGAAGACAATAACCGCTTAATACCAGATGAATGGCTGCTTCTGCTGATTGTTACGTATTGTTTAGCTAAACACAAGATGTAAATTTAAAAAAAAAAAAAACAACAGCTCTTTAGATGAAAATACTGAAGAAGAACAAGCTTCAAAACAAGAGAAACACTTTTGATGCATAATCAACTAAACAATGATTTATTCCCAAATATTTGCAATTCTTCCTACATTTCCATAAATTGTAAACCCCAAAAGTGCACAAGCCCCTCCTCTACTGTAAGCCGTGATGAAGACATGACAGTCTCTCCAGCTTTCTACATCCCAAAGGACGAGAAAGACAATAGATTGAGGTAAATAATGGCTTTAAAACTGCTTTTTTCCCCCTTTTATTCCTCCATGTTTTTTATTTTCTTCCTTTTAACGCAACATTCATGCTGCACAATGAGCTTTATGCAAATCCAGCCCACTTAGAAGCTGTTTCATTGGAGCAATGATTCCAAGGTCAGATCTTTTTGCACATGAAAAGCAAGCATCAGAAAAACATAGTTAATGACTTCCCCCCCCCCTTTTTTATATGCCTATAAATATGCAGGAGAAAAACTCAAAGGAAAGCTGAGAGAAGATGTTGCAGTTTGTTAAAGGACGACCTGAAAGAGCTGATCGGGTTTGGAGTGAGTGTCAACGTACCAACAAACCCAGACAAACAGTCTGTGTGTGCGCAGTCGGCTGTAGATAACACAAGTACACAAACACTCCACTTCAAATGAACGAGCGTGTGGCGTGTGTGCGCTCACCACTTCCAGCGTGTGCGGAACTGCCGGCCGTTTTTGGAGCGTGACTCACGCCGTTCATGGTGGACTCTGGGTTAGGAGTTCTGGTGGGTCCGGGAGGTCTCTGATGTGCGTCGAGGGCCAGAGGCTCCTGTCAACAAAGAAGACACTCAAAACTGTGTCGCATGAAAAATTGATGCTTCGTGCAGCAGAAGATTTAGAGTTAGTTCATTTATTACCCACAGGCGCCTTTTATTCTGGAGTTTTAGAAACACTTAATGTGTGTAATAATTAAAAACTATAGCCTGTAAACCTATTTTCTTTTTAAACATAATCTAGAAAAGATTCCTCCAATATTCAGACTGGTTTAGTTGTTGTTTTTAGGAATCAAACCTAAAGTTTCCATCGGATGAATTTCTGCTTAAACTTTTATTAATGTGAAGTAAATATTGTTTTTAAATCTGAGGTTGTTTACAGCTCGTCCTAAAGGGATGGTTCAGGCGAGGCGTCGATAAATGCCAGCAGTTCTTTTATGTCTTTAAAATCTGGAAAATATCTGAATGGTTTGCTGGAACAAAGCAGAGAACACTGACAGGTTTATTATCAAACAGGAAAATGAAGAAAAGCTTCTTCTGGTCAAAGAGACTGGAACTCCAGCTGTCTCACACTCACTGCTTTAAACAAAACAAAAAAAAAAAGGTTTGAGACAGTGAAGTGTAATGAAAGATGTTCTAGTAGCTTCCTGGTATCAAAGCGGTGGGTGTTGATGCCTCTGCAGTGTCATGAAGCCTCTGGGGTATCATTAGTAGAAAGCACACATCTTAATATACCACTATATCACTCTGCTGTCAATCACACCGAGTGCAATAAGAATTTACACACAAAGTTCTGACAGTCCTTTCTGAATGTGTCAGCGACACATAAATCCTATCACAGCCCCCCCCCCCACCCCCCCATCCCTCCGGCCATCCCTCCATCTCTCCATCCGTCCCTCAGCCTGAGGCCTTTGAAGCAGTGTGGCAGACAGGCCGTCAGATAACTTAATCCCGTAACAATAAGTAAATGTGGTGGTGGGGTGTGTGTGTGGGGGGGGGGGGGGGGTCTATTTGAGCAGTCAGTCTCAACCATCAGCTGGATACAAAAGGTTTCTCTCATAATGTTTTTAGTTTTAGTGAGCATTAGTTGTTACACTTAACAAGTTTGTTATATAAAAGCAGTAATTAATGTTGCCAAATCACTGAAGCGCCTGAAACCCAATTAAACCTCCGTTTCCATGACGATTTCTGATTCACCGCTGTTTTCAAACAAAAACATCTATCGATCATCAATGATTCTGGTAGCAATACATCACAACACGGGTCACAGGACGTAGAACTTTACATGACAGAGTGTTTTATACAATAGGACTTCACCAGATTCGTGTGATGACATCTCATAAATTATTTTGCTAACAATCCTTTTCCACTAACCTGACACTTATCATGTAAATACATTAAAATGTCTCATATTTTGTCTCACAGATTGAGGACCTGCAGTTTTCTCTCAGATCTCCCCAGATTCAAACTCCCCTTGGCTTCCAGTGAATCAGTGCTTAACATACATAAAACACTGTAAACACACCCAAACTAACATGTGATGATCAGATACTTCTAGCACTTATGGTTCAGGAATATTTCCAATACGACTAAACATTAAGACCTAACTTCTGCTGTGTTTCTGTAATCCTGTCTTATTAAGAGTACCTTTAGGGAGAGAGACAGGTGTGTGGTTACCATGGTGACCCTGATGGCATCAGCGTTAACGTTTCTGTTGAACTTGCTTGAACATTTTATCATAATTTGATTTATATTTAAGACTCAATTTCTTGCATTTTGACAAAACAGTGTCCTAAGCAGAACAAATAACATTTAACTGTTTAATAAGCATCTAATGATGCATAAATTTTTTCTGAAAATCACAAACTGAATTACAAAAGCAGCGAACAGAGCACATTGATATGCTAAAGAAGCTAATGTATTCTTATATTTATGAGTAAGGATTTAAAGGCCTATCATTAAGCTCCAGACACACACAGGGCTGCTGAAGGCTTTTTACTTTCATTTGTTTAATCAAACAACGTTATAGAGTTTCCAGACTGGCTGTTAAAAGATGAGAGAAGCACTAAGAAGATACATCTTGAACTCTGAACTGTGTTTCAGAGCATTTATCCCCAATTCTGAATGACTTAAAGGCAAACACACATTGTGAGTGAGCGATAGACGAGATGTAAATGCAACAAATGTGCAGGTCGAACCTCCAACCCTTTTGTTTTCCTGTCAAGCTTCTGAAATCCTATTTTACACACATGGAACAATGCTGTGTGGAAGAAGAGGAACCAGAGTGCAGATAACTAACATGTGTGTGTGTAAAATACATGTATCACTTAGTGATGTGAAATCAGGATTCTATTAATGAACAAAGTTTGAATTCTTTGATTTGTCTTAAAGAAAAAGACCTATTCTCTTATGAGCAGAGGAATCGCCGAGTTTTTATTTTTTGATTTGCTTAATTCTGATCTTAAAGTTATAAACACTAAATATGAGACAGTGAAGATAAATAAATCTGAAGCTGCAGACTTGAAATTATGAGCTAACGGCAACAAACTTCACATATTTTAGGTGTCAGTCTCATTGAATTAATGCATATGTAACACTTACGTGCAGTCGTGTACAATTCCTTGTTAAAGTTTTGTCACAAAGTATCTTAATTATCTCTCAATTTGTTAACAATTGACCCTCCTTTTATTCCCAATTTAGATTCCAACACAGAGTCGACTCATTTTGTTTCACCCAGAAACTAAATCAAGAAATAATCGAGGTGAGTTCCAGATGTGTGCGATGACGTTCAATTCCTTCAAACATGTTAAAAATTCAAGTCACATCTTGATTCGTGAGGAAATGGAGAACCCTGCAAAGGTTTAAGACATGTTGGCTTAAAGCAGGAACAGGAAGGGAAAATAAATAATATTTTACAGACAGAGTGAAGAGAAGGAAGAACCCCAAAAGAACGGCAGACAGACAGGCATGCAGGAGGCTTCAGACTGGCTTTATTTAAAGGAGGAACAGAGCAGCAAGACAGGAAACAAGAGTACATTCCTTTAAAAAAAAACACAGGAAAATTAGGCAGGAAATGTCAGTACAAAATGTTACAGAGAGGCAGGAACAAGAAGGAAAATCTGTCTGGAATTTAACAATCAGAGTTGAAGATTATTTTGACAGAAAAGTGGGAGGAGTCAAGCATTAATAGTGTCACAGTTAGCAGAGAACTTCTTCACATGATCAGTTATTTCACAGAACACATGAAACGCCACACACGCTGTATCAGAGTCCATCTGAGGGCCTGATCTGATGTCTGGTTAGAAGACGGTTGTGTGTGTAGTTGTGTAATTGTGTGTTTGCGTTGGTCTGTGGGGGCGGGTCTCCGTACATCTGCCCTGCCATTGCTCGGATGTTTTTGATGTAGATTTGTGAGCCGTCCTCGTCCAGTGTGCGACTGCGCATGTGTCTGTGAGCGTGACGCCGTCTGTTACCCTGAGGGTCAACGGCGCTGTGCGTGTGTGTGTTATCGAGCCTGGCATGACCCCGTGTGTGGTTTAAGTTTCCATCTTCAGGCCTGTTAAAGCTGCTGAGTGATGGATTATTTGAAACAAACTCCGATGTGTCTTTATCATCAGAGTACTTTTGTGTTAAACCTCGACATCTGTACGCCAGGTTAAACCCGTATGTGTATCTGGTGTGCGTCTCCCCCGGCCGCTGTGTGTAACGCTGCCTGTGGCTGTGGGACAGCGGCTCAGACGCTCGCCTCCTGAGCGTGGGGAGGAGAGAGGACGAGAGGCGAGGTACTGATGGTCGCTGCTGGCAGACGTCACCCACTCGTACCTGATTGTTGGAGGCTGCGTGGACGTTAGGATGACTGGAGACGTTTGTCGCTGCGCTTGTTGCCACATTGCTGCTACGTCCCTGAAAAAAAACAAAAACTTCTTTTAGACTGTTAAATTATTTTATATCATATCATATATCACGTCATTTCAAGCCTGACTTGTGACTGTCTTTCATTAGATATATTTCATGCAGAGAGAATTCAACTTTTTATGACTGGAGTTTGGAGTTATATTCATTTAAATGAGTTTGTAACAAGATTTGCCCCCTTTGCAGATTCAAATGATCGTGGTAAAAATTAGAAAAGTTGCTAATTTTGCAGCCAAAACTGTGGTAGTTACTTCTAAAGTGAGTGTTGTTTCATAATACATGAGCTTTCCTGAATGTCTCATATGTTACACCACATCCAATCAAATGGTATGGAAACGACCTGTTTCAAATTAATATCAATGAAAAATTTTAAAGAAGCTGTAAAAAAGGTTTACAGTTACTATCGTCCAGTTTTCAGGTGTGTTTGTACCTGTTTGGGTGCTCGGAGGACCACCAGCTGGATCGTGCCTCTGACGTTTCCTTCTGATGACATGGACTGTCTCAGCGTCTCCATGGCGCTGTAATTGGAGCGGCCGAGCAGCGACTCGCCGTTCACCGCTATCAGCTGATCGTTGACGCACAAACGACCGTCCTGTTGAGGAAAAGATGATGATGCGTAACTACTAAACAATTAGTGTCTTAGTTTTTAAATGTAAAATGTAGAAAGATGCTGTAAGTTTTCTAACATTTATGTCTGGAAAATGTTGCATTTTCATATGAGAAAAACAAGCAAAGACCATAATGAAATAGAAGGTGCAGACCAGTTGTCCATTATCAAGTTTTAAAAGAATGAAAGACAGGAAGTAGAAAAACTAGAGAAGAAAAAAATGAAGTTTTGTGTTAAAAGGGGGAGGCGGAGATGCAAATGAAAGAAGGAAGTGAGGAGAAAACTGTGGAGTTAGCAATCTACTGAGAGTGGGAGAGCCATGATAAATACATAGAGCAGCTAATGGAATAGCCTCCGTGGGCACTAAATCACTTGTAAGTGTTTTAAATAGCAGCCTCTTGTCGAGAGGCGATGCAGAATACTGCCCTGCAGGGACGGAGAGAGAGGAAGGATGGAAGGGACCAAATCAGGAGAGAGGAGACAAAGTGTCCTGTGAGTGGGTGTGGACTCATGAAAGTCTCATGATGGTCAGCACTGACCTTTGACCTCTGAGTCATTAACAGGGCACCGCCTGGTCTGACCTCAGTATATACTTAGACAACACGAATTCCAGATGGTCAAAAAGTGAAACTGTTGGATTTTTTAGCCTTGTCTGATTGTAAACACTGTCAACACGCTACATGTATGTCTGTATGTGACTCTTCTTTTTGGTGTGTTACAACATCCTTTTCAACTTGTTGGACCTCTTAGCTGCTTTTCATTAGCATCACGGAGACGCGTTTCTCTGCTCTTTAGTGCTGAATAATCCTACTTTCTTCTCTGCTTCCTGTGAGCTTCATCCCTCGCTCTCTGCTGTCTGCCTCTTCTCCTTCATGTCTCCTCTTATGTGCTATCTCGTCCCAGAGACCGTGTTTTGTCGCAGCTTGCCGGAGGTCTTAGCAGGCCTTTCTGTCTGAACGCTATCCGCTTAGGCAGCTGTCGGAAAACTACTTCTGAAGGCACTTTTGGGAGCTTCCACCGCCGCCTGACCGTCCTGATCCCAGACCAGCCGTTTATCTACAACAGCACACTCGTCTGTGCTCCCCGCTTGTCACGCGGAGCAGATCTGGGAGCGGGAGAAGTTCTAACACGTGCGAGCGGCGGCCAGATATCGAGGCCAAGTGGAGGAATCTCCAAAGTGCTGAAATGGGATGGGGTTTTTTCCTGATGCACTCACAAGTTGAAGTGAGTGCTGAGTGATAAAGATAAGACGCAGCGCTGCTTATGTGACGAGGCCACTTGAGGTCAACGGGTGTCAAAGATCAAGGGAAGCCAGAAGGACTCGGAGAAAGACGGGAAATGAGGCAGAGGAGATGAGAGGAAACGGAGAAATGCTGAAGAAAGAAGCGGAGGTGCAACAGTTCGACATCCTGACTGCTCAGGTTTTCCATTTTAACTAGTGGATTATTCACCGTCAGCTGCTGCGGGAATGTTTGGCTTTGAGACACAATGCTGCAAATTGCATGTTATGAATGCAACATATCAGCTTTATTAGACCCTTTTGTGAAGCTTTGGGTGTCATTTGTTTTGTGTCTGATAACATTGTGCTCATCAAGTTAATGAGATCTGAGAGAGCAGCGCTGTCGCTGCACATATTAACATGCTACAGACAATAAAGAAGAAATATGAGCCACACAAGTGAACCCAAAGGTGCAGCTGATCTATTCTGGACTTTTTTATAGGATTCTGTGTTTTTATCTACAGGAAGTCGTCACTGACTGATGAAAGAAGCTGATTTAAACCTTATAAGCAGCTCCTCCATTGATGATGGACTTGATGAAGATTCCCATGTCCTCTCCAGTCTCTTTAGACTTGTTCCCCTTGAGGCTGACCCCCAAGCCGGCGGAGCCCGTCTCATTGAGCGGGATCTCGTACATCAGCTGCTCCCTTCCATCCTCTGACATCTGACTGCCTGCTTCTTCGCCCTTCTGAAAAAGAAGAGGATAAAAGACGAAGGCTGTAATGTAAACGAGAAAAAGCCTGTTAATGCTTAACATCATAGACGCTGCGTATGATATCTGCTCAAGGAGCGCTGCGGCTGATAAGGTGTGTGCCAACAGTACATTGATTATATTTAACATTAAAGGTAAGAGAATATAAAAGAAAGAGTAGAGAGATGGATTAAATGGTGAGATCAAAGAGAGGGAGAGAGAGAAAAAGGAGAAGAAGGGGAGTATTTGGAAAGCAGTGAGAATAAGAAGAAAGCTACTGTAGGGAGGTTATTCCATTTAGAGATGAAAGGCACAGATGGAGAGCGAGTCATTTCTAAAGGAAACATAATAACCTTTTCATACCTCCTCCTGGAGCACGGGGGTGGGGGGGGGGGGATCAGGGGGCAGAAAAAAGAGGAGGAGGAGGCGGAGGTGGCACAGAGGAGCATTTAAAAGTAATAACTCTTCCCTGAGGTATATCCACTTCTTCTCTCACTCAAACCCTCCCCCTTCACATTTTATTCAAATCTCTGACTGCTTCTGTACATCCGTTTTCCACCTGCTTCTTCTTCATCCTGCAGGTCTCTCCTCACATCTTCCACACGCCCACCCCACTCGTCTGCTGCCACTTGATGTGAGGAGGGAAAAAAATGACTAGAGTGGAAGCAGAACTGCTCAGAACATGATAGAGGAAACAGAAAGTTGGAAAATAAAATGACTAATTAAAGGATGGAACTCTGGGGGGGGGGATTGACCCTCTACTCCCTCCTCTACAACCAGGAACTGCATTTGTTCGTGTGCTCATATGAACAGACTCCGTTTTGCATTTCCACTTGTTGAAGAATTAAAGATCGTTGCACGCAGAGCGGGATTGCTGAAGCCTTACATCAGACGCCTTGAACCCCCCCCCCACCCCTTCCTCATCATGACACCAGTCTGAAGGACAAACCATCGTTTTGGTCAAATTCACAATTACAAGCGTTCACTCCTCAACCTGAGGAGTCACCCGAAATTCCTGCTGACAGCTCTATTCTGCTCTGATTCATCTTAATTAAAACCTGTTGAAGTCTTTGAGCTGAGAGGGAAACTCGGGTTTTAAAGTGTGACTCAGAGCTTCACAGTCTCTGAAGTTAATGGAGTGAAAGAAAATGATGGTAATCTGTGACACACTGATCCATTTACTGTCTACGATGCAAACTAGATGACAAGTGGGTGCTTATTAAGTGTAAACTGATGGACTGTACGATGGCTGGAACAAGAATTCATCAGGCTTAAAAACTGATAGAATTGAAGGTTCGATAAATGAAACATGAAGAGATTTAAAAGTCACTGGTTAAAATATATCTGTGTAATAGAAAAACTCCCGGTATGTCTGATGCTACACGGGGACGTTACTGTGTGTCATCTCAGGCTGGCGTTTGTTAAAACCTCGAGACATTAAAGAGAAGATCGGCTTCACCCTGCCTGACAGACACTCGAGACAACACGTGCGGCTTCCTGAGAGGTTTTTAAATGCCTTGGTGAAAGGTGAAAGGTCGCTAAATGGAAGGTCTGCTTGCTCTAAAAGATTTGAACGTTATTAAACGGAACAAACTCTGTTTATTTATTAAATCTTAGAAGTTATTTACATTGATTTACACAACAAAGTGACTCTGTGGTGGTCCGCATGCAGCCACACAACCTCCGCCTGGAAAATCCCCACTAATGCTCCTTCCTTTGGGGCACGTTGGGCCCTTGGGGTGGTTGGGACCCCTTGGCTCCACTCTGTGACCCCTCCCCCTCACTCCAATGACTCTTTAACAAGCTTTTAGCTAAGAGTGAGACCACCCTCTTCAACATCCAAACGAGGAAGACAAAAAGGAGCTTTTTCTTACCCCTGGGTGGGTGGCGAGGAGAAAGGGGGGGTGTACACAGCGATTACACACACAGGCTTTTGTCGCTGAGGATTTTTAAAATGTGGGGTTTCAAAGCAGAAGGAGGATTAGCAGTGAGAGCGACATTCAATTAAGATGAGATCTCACCGCGCATGACGGCGGCGATGGAGCTGCCAATTAATCGCCTTAATGTCTGCCTCCTCGCAGCTTTAACACCTTTACCTCGCCGGGGAAACAAAAACTCTGAAGGATAAATCGAGTGTACAAGATATTTAAAAAAAAAAAAAAAGCTTAAAGAACGATTCTGAAAGGGAAAATACAGTGAAAAGACGACGGGATGAGCTGAACAAACAGCCTTCCTGTGATTTGACTCAGGTTTGCTGGCAACAGGGGGTCACCCATGTGCAGAATGACCCCACCATCCTGTCCCTGGCACACACTTTCACTCTAACAAACAGATCCACCATGAAAAAACAAAAACCTGCCCGTCTTCATGTGACAGAAGAGCGAAGGAGATGCTGACAGGAAGGAAACTGTGATTAGAAGTTATCACTTTTTAATTACTTTGAGAGCGTGAAGGAGCAGAAGAGATGAGGGAGAAAATCACCAGCCTTTTGTGTCCTCGTAATGAGGCTAATTTACAGGCTTTATTGTTATTCGTTGGACTGAAAGCAACTGCTGCTTTCACTGAAACGCGAGCTGCTCCCGGATCGTCAATACCTCCCTCAACCCAAACCAATCAATCAGCTGTTCAACTAGTTCCTCTGAAAGTCGACTTCAACTTTTACAAAATAGATCAAACAGATACTCTACGAGTTGGGATGAGAATCTGGCAATGAACAGAAAAACTTTCCTTTTAGTCAGAAATAACAGAGTTTAAACTCCAGTAAGTTTTTTTTCTTCCACTGACGCTTATTAGTTACACTTCCTGCAGAGCTTCTTAGATGTGAATGTCAGACTAAATCATGTTTATCAAATTGTTATAATTAGTCCCAAATTGTTAGAATTTAACCTAATTTTGTTAGCAGTCATTAAACTGAGAAATCTTCAAGTTCCAGATGATTCTCACAAAATTGTGTCGACAAAAGAACAAAATGCTGCAACGTTTGATGAAATTGAGACCCATCGGTTACGTTTCGCTGTCGCCACCAGCAGCAGACCTGTAAGACTAGCATAACAGATTTAACACTGTTTAACAATGTTTTTTTTTTTGAATTTGTATAAAAGTGAATTTTCATTCAAATTGGGGTTAAATTGATTGGAATAAGAAGGTCATGTCAGTGAAATATATCAAATATCACCCAATTTATTATATTGGTTACTCAATTACTACATTTCTAAGAGCTCTGCCTCTTTAACAGGATTAACACTTTCCTCAATAACATCCTGGAGTAAATTGTAGTAATATCTTCCCTCCTAATAGCTAAAAAAGAAAAAAAAAATACTTTAAATCAGTTTTAGTCAAAACCAGGTTCAAAAGTGAGAGAGATCCCAGTTTCCCCTTCAAGTCTGACCCTACCTGGACCGTACAGGTCAGCTGTAGCTGTTTTACTAATACAATCATCTGTTCCTGCAGGAGGGAAAATTAGACTTTGATTGATGCTATTAGTTGAAGTTTTACACCCATTATCTGCAGCAGCCACATGAAGTCAGTCAAGGACAACCCGTCATACTGAAGCAGCAATTATTCTCAACAGCTACTTCTTATTAAGCTGCATTTACAAGGAAATTTACATCAGATAATAACTTATACCACCAAAGCTGTAGACGCATAAAAGCCCCTTTTAAATGATGTCGCAGTCCCTAAAAACATGAAGATACGTGTGTCAGACACGAAACACACACGTACTCGTAACTTGTAATCACAGCAAGTACGCCTTCTTTTATTTTTGAGGTATGTTTTTGGTAAATAACTGAGATTTTTGTTGCTGCTGGCTGTCAATCAGCTGTATGTGATGACTGAAAGGGGAATTTTCCAAATCTTTGACCCTCATTCGAACTAAAAAGATGTTTGAAGGTGTTTTTTTTCCCACGGTAACAACTGACACAGTCAGTCATGGAATGTTCACCAGAGACGTGACACTCATCGCTCTTTCACAGTCCATGTGTTTGTGTGTCGACATCCTTTTCTTCTCGTCAGTAACACTAAATGAGTGTGTGTTAATGTCTGTTAAAGGAACACACACATCTTCAACTGTTCATCTTTAATGTAGAAATGCATGTAAGTGTTGGATGGAGGCTGCCGAGGCTCTTCAAAGTGAACTTGTTGTGCCAAAACATTAATGAGGGTGAACTATTTTTGGAAGCAGTAACTTGTTTAAAGAAGTCTGCTGTTTTCATCTGAGTGCACTTGTGTTCAAGTTCTTATCAAGGACTTGGAGTGTGTGCAGCTGATTGAGGTGTGAATATGCATCAGTCGCCACTCGGTGCTTTGAAGTAATCATAAGAACCACAGAGGACGAGAACAGAAGCTCACAGACGAAAACATCTTTTACAAACTGGCATGTTCTGTATGTTTAAATGTGTGTTTCCTGATTAAACGTCCCCCGTGTGGCACGGTCGAAATGTGTTAGCGTCACAGCCCTCACGCTGACCTTTGACACGACTCGTAAATGGTCATTTAACAACCGCCAGCGAATGCAGACACGCTTGCATGTTTCCTGCAAAGCTGCTGTGCCTCGTGTGTGTGACTTCCTGTGGCGTCGCTGTGTCAACAAACCAGAGCTGGACAGGAAGAGTGTGTCGAAACAAAAGGGCACCAGAAAGGAGAGCTCGGCTCCTCTGGGAGTAAAAAACACAATGTGAAGGAAAACAGACAACGATGAAGAGAACAGGTGAAGAGCACCCAGGACACGTGTGTGTGTTTGCCTTACCAGCTCCCGCGGCAGGAAGATGTCGTCCTGCCGAGCCACAACCACATACACACTCTCTCCCTGCTTGGTGCTGCGCAGCATGGCTACGAGTTCCTCCTGGGTACGGCCCGTCATGTCTACACCGTTCACCTACACACAGAGTAGTGGATTAAAGTGAAGTGTATTATCCTCCACAACGACCTGAGGATCTTTAGTAGCTCCATGGAGAACATCTTTAACGGTTATTGCTCACAAACTTCATGTAAAAGTTTAACATAAACATCTTGCTAATAATGATGAGGCTTGTTGTGTTTTCTCCACTCGTACCTCTACAATGCGGTCTCCAGGCTGAAGCCGTCCATCTTTAATCGCTGCGCCTCGTGGGAGGATATTCTTAACCAAAATCGGGCCTGGTCCATGGACTGTGGAGTCCCTGGTTACCACGGTGAAGCCCAAACCCTCGGTGCCTAATGTTAGAATAAAAGCAGCATGAGTCACGGTGTGTATATCAGACATTTATGACCCTAAAAAGCAAATTAATCGTATATTTCATGACTTTTCTTTCCATTTAAATTGATTTTTCCTTTCTTTGTCTAAATCACCTGCTGAACTCAGTCTGCGGCTTCAGCATCATCTTCTGCATTAACTACTATTAAAGTGCTCGTTTCTCTGGGGGGAGGTTGGCTGCCCGGCTCAGCATCAGAGCCGCTGAGTGCAGGCTTCTCTCTTAGCTGGATTAGACAGACTCTGCCTTTAATTTCACGTGTGAGCACGCCTATCGATGGCTGACAAAGGGAGGTAGAGAGAGAACTGGGTAAGAAGTTAAAAGTGGAGAAAAGAGAGGGACAGGAGATCCTTTCCTGGCCTCCCCTCCCTGAGGATGTGATTTCAACAAAGATTCTCCCTGAGTTTGTGAGCTTATGTTGACTTTCTGTGTGTTTTCAAGACACACACACAAGCATAAACCATCAACCCCTCCAGAGCCTCCTCCTTCTTCCTCTTTCACGGCCCCACAAGCCCCAAGCCATGAGTGAAATGTGCCACGCTCAGTCTCAGACTGTGTGTGTGTGTACGTGTGAGGGGGAAGCAAAGCCACCATGGCATACTAAAGGCAGTAAAAGATGCTATCTGGTCTCCAAGCTAAGCCTTTGCCTGCCCTACATTAGTGCACCTAAACCTCCCCGCCTGCCAATCACGGAGAGAAAGCGCTTGTTGCCGAGGGAGAGGGTGTTAGAAACCCAATAATACCCTCTGCTCTGATCTTGCATCAGGTAAAAGGGATAGAGGGAAACAAGGGAGAGGGAGAAATCAAACAAAAGAAGGATGGAGGGAAGAAATGAGATGGATGAAAAGAAAGAAGGCAACAATAAAACAGTAGTGAATGGGGCTTTCAGCCTAAGCTGGAGAGTGAAGCCCAATTTCTTCCATCCTTTCATCTGCCTTAATCTGGATACCTGTACTGAGCGTGTGTGTGTGCTTGTAGTCCAATTACAGCAAGAACAGTCTCTTCACCGTCATATTAGAATCCCTTCTGCTCATATCAGCACTCCAGCATTAAAGGATTAGAGGTAAGTCAGCTGATTTCTCACAATAATTCAGTCTGTGTTAATATGGAAAAGCTTCTGAAGACATTCCTGTAGAGGACTGTCTTCGGTTACATCCCACAAACCAATGACCAGATCCAGTAACCAGGACAACGAAACTGATGCCACAGTTTGACATAATAACATTTCTGAGTTGATGTAACAGATAATTTACCTTTCTTCAGGTCGATTTTTATCCTCTTTCCCGCCTTCTTGTTTGTAAGGTTTGATGGTCCGGGTAAAGCTGGATTCTTATTGGCCAGAGGGCTCTGGTTGGTGGTCCTGGGGGTTGGGGAGGGGCTTGATGTTGCAACTGGAGGTGTGGGAGAAGTTTTCTCAGACTCGGGTTCAGACTCGGGCTGCACTGCAGCATTCTGCAAACTCTGCTCTGGAGTCCTTGAACGCGCTTCTGGTTTCTTTAGGTCAACTTTGGAGTTCAGTTTGGGTTCAGGTTGGTTTTCGGTTTGCGCGCGGATGACCAACGGACTCCTGGGTTTTGAAGGGGAGTCTTTACCATCACCAGTAAAAAGCTGACCAATCAGGTTCTTTTCATAGCGAAGCTTGTTGGCTACGGGGACGACCTCCAGACGGATCGGAGACGACGACATGGCTTGTCGGAACAACTCCTGAGACCTAAAACAGAAACATTTAGGAAATATTTACTTTACTAGTCCAACTTTTAAAGAGCCAAAGAAACAAAGATGAGTACCAAACACTGAGGAGCCTGATTGAGGCCTCTAATGGAGCTGTGTTTCTGTTTGGATGAAGAACAAAGCCACTCCTCCAGCTGGTTTGGGACACGCAGGTCCCCATCAGATGGGAAGACCTTAATGCAGTCCCCCATCAGCTTTAATAGACTATATCACCAAAATGAACAACGTGGCAGGATAAAGGCAGTGAAACTGAACTATTTAGTTCCAACTCACAGAAAAACAATGGAGGAAGCAGATAAAATAGTCATGATTATTCTGAGCAGAGGAAAAATTAGAAAAAGAGAAATATGACTGTTTTAATGGAAGATGTGGTGAAACTGGACTGAGCAGGTTTGTTAAAGTTGATAAATGAGTGAAAGTTTGTAACAAGTGAAGTTCATATTCACACAGGCTGCATCAAATATTATTTTAGCTCAAGGGTTTATTAGCCCTCTTAGGCCCCGCCCACTTGTCTCCAGATATTTTTACAAACTGAGCTGTTCTGCTGTATTTGTTCCTCCCGTGAATACAAACACATTTACACAAATGCATTCCAAATAGGAGATTTATCAAACTCTGTTTATACACACGGTGCGTTACATTCAATAAAGATCCAATGAGAATCTGATTTATTCATCACACTTAATATCCAGAGATTTTCTTCTTTTTTTCCCAGACATGGTGGAAAGAAAAAGAACAGACGAGGCGAGGAGGAGAGCGTTCTCATGCACAGTTGGCTTCAGGCAGATGGTGCAGCCACGTTTCAACAACTCAGACTTGTGTTCAAGTTTTTGTTTGTGTATTACATACAAGACTTAAAGTGTTCAACATATTGGAACTTGCTATGGCTTATTTGGTTCCACTATTTGTAATCACTCTGATTTCCTGCCAGGTTTACGCTGCATCCATCGTGATTCTGGTATTTTTTTATATCGTAAGGAAACTAAAAATCTAAGCCCAACTCAGTTGATTCAAACTAGCGTTAGCAGATTCTTATTTTGTGTACTGATAGCATGCACACTCAACACCACATGATGCTCACTCTGCAAAGGTTTTGTCCTGGAGTGGCGTGTCGTTGATTTGGACGATACATTCGTCCTCCTTGAAGAGATTCTCCTTCCTGGAACGGCTGTTTGCCTCAATGTTTTTGATGTGGAGTCCCAGAGTCCTGAATGAAACAGAAACACAAATAAATGAGGGTTAAAACAGATTTTTTAAAGAACATCACCATCTGCCTGTCCTTATGAATGTCACAGAACGAATCAGCCTGTGTGTGTGTGTGTGTGTGTGTGTGTGCTCACCGTCCACTCAGAGAGGAGGAGTACGGAACCACGTGGATACCCAAGGGGCCCCGATCACCCGGGAACTCAACCGTCTTCGTCAGAGTGCTGCCAAGAAAATACACAAGAAATCACATGCAATATGTTGCAGGCAAATATAAATACACAGATACAGTAAAACACACTCGCTCCTCATTTACATTTTCCTCTAGGCTACACAGAGAGGAGTACAAATTAGCTTATAGGTAGTCCTGCCAAACATCCTGAAGGGTGTGTGTGTAGAACCAGGACCCAGGTGGCTACTTCACCTCTTATCTATCTACTTCACCGCTACCCAATCTAGCAGGTGGACAAAAGGAAAGAGCAGGAGATAAAAGGGAGTAAGATAGAGGAGCAGATCAAGATGAAACAGAATGAGCTCCTCTAATAATCTCTGCAGAATCCCAAACTCTTGCTTTTAGTACCAGATAAACAAGGACAAAAAAAAACCTCCAAAGCACAACAGATAAACAGGATATCTTCAAACAGAAGGATAAACACCACGTCTGATCAATACATGTACATTTCTACATTCGTTCTGGACCAAATGTGCAATTTATATAATAGAAAAACTCGTATTTACTGATTTTAACAAGCTATTTTGAATTTATTATTTTGTTTTTTTCCTATAGGACTGAAGTTAAAAAAGTTTAATGTCACAGATCCTCAAATAAACACAAAATTTACATCTTCTCATTCAAAAATCCTCTATTTACATTGGTAAATAAAAGCTGATAATATCTAATTATTCTTGTTTACTCATTCTAAGCAGTAAATTTTTGACCCTGTGAAGTTTGTATTTTATTCTCCTTTGCTGACAGAGATGAAGAACCATGTTCTAAAGCTGTGATTTAATCATTTACAGTAAATAAAATTTTTGGTTAAATACATTAAGACACACATTGCATGTTTAGATATCTGTTCTGAGCATCCTCCATATGTAACTTTAGTTTCAGGTGGGAAAATACTTGTTGTGGTGATTTATTGTTGTCATGGTAACATTCCAGGGTCCTGAGAGGAGCATGCTGCCAGTGTATCCACATCATGGGGCTCACACACATCAGCATGACCTGGTTATTACAAACTGGAAGTAAGACATGATCCTGGGAACTTGCATGGTGATGATGCAGGAGAACGTCTCGGGAACACTGGGTGAGTAACAGCATCATAACTGGAAGGTTTCTCAATTTTGCTGCAATCAATCAAATTCTAAGATGCCGTGACGATGTCTAAGATAACATCTGGATAAGATAAGGTCGAAAGTGGCTCTGAGTCTTTACAATGTGTTGGCGTTGAGCACGTTCTTTAAAGCTTAAAAACAGTCTTTAATAATTCTTTTAATTCAATATTTAAAGCTAAATATTAAATGTATTAAATTGCTACAGTAACAAGAATCCAAGGACTTGGACACAAAGTAGAAACTTGGTTTGGACAGAAAGAAGTAAAAGTATTGATCCTGCAGCAGAATCCAGTCAACAGGGACCATTTTTACCAACATGAATCCAAAACCTACAGGGTGAAACAAAGAAAAACATCATCCTGGAGAATGTGAGCTGTAACGGATGAGACACAGCTGTCCGTTTTCTGCCTTCTTAAGCCTTCAGAACATAATGAAGAGTTTTCTAAAAAAGAGCTGCAGCAGATGGAGGCTAAAGTTTCCTGCAGTGTTGTCTCGAAGCTACAAAGCAAACAAAATGAAGCTGTCTGTGTGAGCTAAAAAAATATAAAAAGATAAACAAAAAGCAGAGAAGATCAAGGTTTATGTTTCAAACCCAAAGACTAGCTGGAATCATTATAACACACTCCTCTGTCACTGTCACACAGCTCTCGTTAACCTCTGCCAGGGTCACACATATACTGTACATCCACACACACACACACACACATCTTATTTGCATCCTTATTGTTACATGTATTGCGTGCTCACAAACACCATCAGTCACATTCCTCTAAATTGAAAACTCACCGACACACACACGCTTCACATTTCCATCTCTTAGACAACACGTTTCCGTGTGAATCACGCTCGTGTCAAACCCGTGATTTGCAAACTCGTGCAAACAGTTTGAATCAAGTTGTTATTTTTTTAGTGATGATAAACAATCAGGCCTGAATCGAACATGAATGATGTAAATGCACAAACATTTAGTGTGTGATGGGAAAAATAAACACATTTATATTCATATAAAAAAACTGCTGCACAAACAAGCTCATCAGAGGCAACCGTAGCTTGTTAGCGCTGCACGCTAATATGCAGAATAGCTCTCCTCATCCGTTTTAGCATCCCACTGACAAACAAACAAACACAGGCGTTCCACTGTGGGGAACAGAGAGATGAAAAGAGCAGTGAGACAGATGGAGCTCCCACTCGTGGTCGACTTCCTCAGCGGTGATGGAGGCCGAGCGTCTGACAAACCTGAGGCCGGGACCCTGGAAAATGTGTCCTCACTCACTCGCTGCGGTTTCTTCTGCTGCCAGCCATCTGTTATCATGGCAAACCATCTTTGACAGCTTTGCCTCCATTGTTTCTCAGTGCTGTCAAGACACCACTGTACTGTAAAACAGTGAAAAATCACCATCTGTCACTGCAGCCCAGTTTCCCCCTCTGAGCACCTGTGATTCCCTCCAGTTCTCTGTAAGAGAACTGTTGTCTAATCGGCTGCAGAGGACGTGTAAATGTTGATTTGTACCCTTGTTAGGGGCTGGAATGTTGCCATGGTTATTGTCTGACTGACAGCTTGGAGAAAGATGAAAGATACAGCTCCTATCGAGAATCTCACATGTGCAATCAAACATGTGGGACATTGTTTTTATATTCTTATGTATTCGTTGCAAAAAAAAACCCCAAGTTTAGATGAAGTAGCTGCTTAGACTAGAAAAAAAATAGATTTTTGAGTGATTAATTATAATAAACTGAGAAGGAAAAAGGAATTTTGGGATATTGAATTAGTTTTTTTTCAATTGATCAAGATGATCCGACTCCAGTCAGCAACTAATCAACCTGTTAACAGAGTCATTATGGGAGCTCATGCCCAACACCGTTTGAGTAAACAGCCAATAATCAAACATCACAGCTAGTCATTTTCTGTTTAAAGCTGTTAAATTATTGCAAAAAAACAAGTAAAATCTTCTAGGGATGTTGTAAGTAGATATTTATGGGATCACTTGTGTCCTTTTAAGTAAATTTCCTCCTGAAACTGGGAACAAACTGATGTTTCGGTAAAAAAGGTGAAGATTATTTTGTTTTGTTGAAGAAAAACGGTTCATATGAAGAAACTCGAGGTAAAAAGAAGAATTAATATTCTTCTTCTATCTGAGCCTAGAACAACACACACACACACACACACACACACACACACACACACAAGTGTGTTTTGTTATCCTTATGGGGACCGTCCATTGACTTCCATTGATTTTAGTAACTAGATTTATACCTAACCCAAACCCTTTTCCTAACCTTAACCATTACTGATCTATAACTAACCCTAAGACTAACTAAAACTCTATTCACACCATACCTATAAACCTAACCCCTAACCCTAAAAAGGGGATTCCCCCCCATGGGGACCAGGCTTCGGTCCCCACAAGAACCCTCGGACCCCAGAAAGATAGTAAAAGTCAGGAAACGGGTCCCCAGGAGGTCAGAAATACAAACCCACACACACACACACACACACACACAAGTGTGTTTTGTTATCCTTATGGGGACCGTCCATTGACTTCCATTGATTTTAGTAACTAGATTTATACCTAACCCAAACCCTTTTCCTAACCTTAACCATTACTGATCTATAACTAACCCTAAGACTAACTAAAACTCTATTCACACCATACCTATAAACCTAACCCCTAACCCTAAAAAGGGGATTCCCCCCCATGGGGACCAGGCTTCGGTCCCCACAAGAACCCTCGGACCCCAGAAAGATAGTAAAAGTCAGGAAACGGGTCCCCAGGAGGTCAGAAATACAAACCCACACACACACACACACACACACACACACACACACACAAGTGTGTTTTGTTATCCTTATGGGGACCGTCCATTGACTTCCATTGATTTTAGTAACTAGATTTATACCTAACCCAAACCCTTTTCCTAACCTTAACCATTACTGATCTATAACTAACCCTAAGACTAACTAAAACTCTATTCACACCATACCTATAAACCTAACCCCTAACCCTAAAAAGGGGATTCCCCCCCATGGGGACCAGGCTTCGGTCCCCACAAGAACCCTCGGACCCCAGAAAGATAGTAAAAGTCAGGAAACGGGTCCCCAGGAGGTCAGAAATACAAACCCACACACACACACACACACACAGACAGAGACTCTCAGTTATGAGACGGTTTAATCCAGTCAGGCTGTCAAACAAAGACAGGAGTGGTAATTCCAGTCTCCATCATCCCTGCACTCTATCCAGCTACAGCATGATCTGTCTGCTGGCGTTACACATGTTACACATGTTCAAGTACAGACTTACGTGAAGTGAACCTTGTTCATCTTGGGTGGGGGGCTGTTTGTTGCCAGTCTTTCCAAGGCTCCTTTCAGTATGTTACTGGTTTCCTTTAAAAAGAAGAAGAATTCATTTAAACAAATCAGTTTGATGCATTAAGATTTTTACACAGTCAAAGTAAACAACCCACTGGACGAACGTCAAGAGGCCTGCCGTCAGTAAACAAACCAGTCTGACACCGCCATCGATCACCTTTTCCGGTGGCGAGGAGTAAATGACCGCTGCGCTCCGAGCTCCTGCAACGCATCGCCGTCCCTCCTTCACTCTATTTACTGTATATCTCTCCCCCTCCCCCTCCCTCCATCACTGACCTGTGTCAGCCGAGGCTCTATTTATAAGCAAAATCAACAGCCCTGGGGCAGGCGAATAAAAAAGAAGACGGGGAGAAATGTGGGAAACTGCAAGATAGCGAGCGTGTTGAACAAACACGACTGAAGGGAGAGACGGAGAAACTGTCCAAAATCAGTGAAGACAAGAAGGAGCAATTAGGTCCTTCTGCCTTGTCACTTTCATTGTGTCAGCAGTACTAATGACTAAAAAGCTCCCGCCCACCAGCCGACTCCTCAACTACCCCCCCTTACCCACCACACCCAGCTCCCTCGTGGACCCTCTCTGCCACACAGTAAATACATGCTTCTAACACTCCCACACTCCCATCCACGCATTCAGAAATTTACTGCCAATATTACAGTCACATGTCATCTAAGCATAGCTAAAAACATCAAGGAAAAGTCACATGTTTATGGATTTAGAAGCGTATGCTGCCTGCACAAATAGTGACCCACTTATCTGGGCAGCGTGAGATTACCCCACAATGGAGCGTGCACATGTGTGTGTGTGTGTGTGCGGGGGCAGGACGAGAAGCTGGAGGTTTTATTGTTGCGGTACATCTTCACTGCAACGCCATTAGCAAAAGCACAGACGTCTTCCCCCTTGATGGAGATCTACAAGACTGCAGGTAGAAGAACATAACACAAACACAGACGGACTTGTTGTGTGTGCAGTTTCACAGGAGCTGAACCTTCATAACGTGTGTGTGTGTGTGTGTGTGGTATGTTATACCTGCTTCTCTACAGGAATAAAGTGTGTGTCATGTAAAACATGACATGTGACAACAAACTCAGTGTCTAACAGGAACCTGCTTCTTCTGCATGCTTCAACATAGAGATCAGTGTGAGTCTCATCTCTGACTGAGCGGTTTAGGATGTTTAGATGTGGTTTAGATTCCCCACTTTCAGCCAATCAGCTCACACCTTGACTGTGTTCTACATATATCGATTTGGGTCTCCTAAAACTCTGATTCCATGTGAAAGCGAGGCTGAAACAGAACTCCACAACAGGATGGTGTTTGTCTCAGTATATAATTAAAGGGCATCTATTACGTTCCTTTATTTATAAAGAAAATGATTCTTTGAAGAATGAGTATATTGTACCTTTATATAGGCAATATTATGTCTTCTATAAGAAAGGAACCTGCATTCAGTATATGAGAGGTGAGTATCACAGCAGCAAACTCTGCTTTGTGTTAGCAGCATCTCGTCTCGCTCATTCATCAACATGTGTTTTATTAGACTTTAAATATATAAAATAACTACACATAATTTCTGAACTGTCTGGCTGCAGGTTCTAAACTGTCTGGCTGCAGGTTCTAGACTGTCTGGCTGTAGGTTCTAAACTGTCTGGCTGCAGGTTCTAAACTGTCTGGCTGCAGGTTCTAAACTGTCTGGCTGCAGGTTCTAAACTGTCTGGCTGCAGGTTCTAAACTGTCTGGCTGTAGGTTCTAAACTGTCTGGCTGTAGGTTCTAAACTGTCTGGCTGTAGGTTCTAAACTGTCTGGCTGTAGGTTCTAAACTGTCTGGCTGTAGGTTCTAAACTGTCTGGCTGCAGGTTCTAAACTGTCTGGCTGTAGGTTCTAAACTGTCTGGTACTAGGTTCTAAACTGTCTGGTTGTAGGTTCTAAACTGTCTGGCTGCAGGTTCTAAACTGTCTGGCTGTAGGTTCTAAACTGTCTGGCTGTAGGTTCTAAACTGTCTGGCTGTAGGTTCTAAACTGTCTGGCTGCAGGTTCTAAACTGTCTGGCTGTAGGTTCTAAACTGTCTGGCTGCAGGTTCTAAACTGTCTGGCTGTAGGTTCTAAACTGTCTGGTACTAGGTTCTAAACTGTCTGGTTCTAGGTTCTAAACTGTCTGGCTGCAGGTTCTAAACTGTCTGGCTGTAGGTTCTAAACTGTCTGGTACTAGGTTCTAAACTGTCTGATTCTAGGTTCTAAACTGTCTGGCTGTAGGTTCTAAACTGTCTGGCTGTAGGTTCTAAACTGTCTGGCTGTAGGTTCTAAACTGTCTGGTCTAGGTTCTAAACTGTCTGGCTGTAGGTTCTAAACTGTCTGGCTGCAGGTTCTAAACTGTCTGGCTGTAGGTTCTAAACTGTCTGGCTGTAGGTTCTAAACTGTCTGGCTGTAGGTTCTAAACTGTCTGGCTGCAGGTTCTAAACCGTCTGGCTGTAGGTTCTAAACCGTCTGGCTGTAGGTTCTAAACCGTCTGGTACTAGGTTCTAAACTGTCTGGCTGTAGGTTCTAAACTGTCTGGCTGTAGGTTCTAAACTGTCTGGCTGTAGGTTCTAAACTGTCTGGCTGCAGGTTCTAAACTGTCTGGCTGTAGGTTCTAAACCGTCTGGCTGTAGGTTCTAAACTGTCTGGTTCTAGGTTCTAAACTGTCTGGCTGTAGGTTCTAAACTGTCTGGCTGTAGGTTCTAGGTGTTTCACCACTCCTACGTCACTTCCAGTGTTTTTAGGAGTGTCCTGGAGGACCTGGTTTTTGATTGGATGGATTAAACTTGTATAAAGTCTCCAAAAACAGTCTTTAATTAAAAAGTTAATTGTTATCTTAAACTGGATGGTTTTTAACCAGGAAGGTACTTTGTCATGACATTATATTACGTGTCCCTTTTGTATAGAATAAATTCTGAAAATGTTCTTTTTTTCTGCCTTCAGGTTCACTTCAGTTTCAGAAAAAGAAATGTACAGTACAATTCTTAGTACTATGAAACAAGATCTATTTGTGAGTGATTGAAGTAAAGCTTGTAATTACAAAAATTTTATACTTTGTTTTATTGCTAAACTTTTCACCATTACAATAAAAAAAATTAGGATTTAAAACGAGATGTTTTGGAAAACGTTTGGTGACATTTTCACACCTTCACTTTGTGTTTACGCATCAACTTGTGACTCTCACAAGAAAACCTTTTAAAAGCTGATGAATGAAAACATTAATGGCACAAATAAAAGGCCAGTTTTTGGTGGTTTCATTTCAAGCGACCGTACTCAGAGGCATTTGGATCTGATGGGATGTGCAACTCCACCTTGAACTCTCAGATAATTTGTGAAACCTGTCTGAAAACCCCGTCTAAGCACGACTAACAGGTTGTCTGCTCTGTTATTGTGATGCACGCCGTCATGCGCGCTCCTGTTTGTTGTCAGAGGTATGTTGGAGTGACATGAGGTGTGCAGACATGTGAGAGATGAGATGTTTGTGACTATCTGTGTGTGTGTAAGAGAGCAAGGTTGTTGTCAGACAGATGAGTAATGAGGTGTGCGTTTGGTTTTGTGTATTTCCTACATGTGCTGCAGGCATCAGCGACACGTCAGGCAGCTGGGAAACCGTGTGAGTGCATCTATAGCTGCATGGCAGAATCACAGCCTCGGTCCATGACCATCATCGTGAACATCACGCCAGCTAACTGGCTGCCATGCTCGTACAATTTCAGATATGTTGGAAAACACAGTCACGCAAACATGCTGTGCAAACTTTAGATAAAGTACAAACTGAGACACACAACTTCCACCTGAGAGCAAGTTTTTAGGGCAAAAATCAACACGGGAGTTTTTGTTTCATATAAAATACAACATTTCTGCAAAGTTGCAGCTGTAATCAAGTCAGGGAGACTATATTAGATGGTTACGGATCTGCTGAGGCAGAGAGATCACAGTAAAATCATCTTTTTGTTCTTCCGCCCTCAGCAAACCTAAACAAAGAATCACTGGCAGAAAAAAAAAAAAGAGCAAATACAGAAACAAAAAGGTGAGAAAAGCAAAAAGGAAAGAATTCAGCAGTTTCTACAGTTAAAATTAAAAGTCTCATTTATTAGGCTCGAATGTAGTAGAGTTGGAATAAAGACTGTATGTTTATCACAGCTGAGCCTTTTACCAGTTTCATTAACTCCATTTTTCGCCTTACTGAAAAGGTACGCGCTGACTGAAGAGCAGCAACCTTGGCTTTCAGCATTGAAGCAAGTGAAATCAATTACAGAGACAGGATGCATATTCATCACCATATCAGGCTGAATTATACTTTATCTAGCTTTCAATACCTCCTTCAAGATAAAAGGGATAAGTGTTCTGAATAAGTAAGTGTGTGGAGACGTGGGAGTGGAGGTCGGCGCGGTGCAGGAGTGACTACCGAGGGATAGAGTATTGATCACGATAGGCTTTCAGGCCCGATATGCCTACAAGCTGTCACGACCTCTGACCCTTTCAACCACGAGCACTCGGCCAAACTACAACTTTTTGTTGATCCAACTGTCTGGAGTCTTGATGACATTGTTCAGATTCTGGTTCATTCTACCAGCTGATTTTCTCTTTAGCTGTGTTTTGTTGGACTCGGTGGTTTTTGGATGTTCTAAACAGCTGCCAGGATATTTTGAGACGCGTGTAAAGCCCGAGCTGCTCGCTCAGGTCGGGCTGCACAGTTTGAAGCACGTGGAAATATGGGCTCTGTCATTATGTTTACTTGTTGCCCGCTGATGCCTGTGTTCTGCTTAGTCACCGCTGAGATGAGCGCAGCAGGAGCGAACGACAGGACCGTTTCTCATCACGCCCTCCCAGAGTTTTCCTCTCACTCACACAGAAACGGACTCGTGTGACCTCATGCTGCCTCCGTCCTGCCCGTCACACATACAGACACAGAGGGACGAGAAAAAGCAGCAGAAAAACCATCCTAATGGCAGTCTGTCACAAAAAAGAAGCACAGAGCTTTTAAGATCTTTTTAAAGTACAGCCTGAAGCGCAGACACAAGCCAAACTCACCGTTCTGCAGCTGGAAACGTATTTTTAAGTTTCTCTCTTGGCTTCAATAAAAGACCCGAACATTTATTAGAAAAAACAAACCCAGCTGTTTTATTACATCTCAGGTATTTTGTATGGTGATGCAACAATACCACTTTGTTCAAACTGATACAATACTGATACTTGGATCCGAGTACTTACTGATACTTCTATCACACACAAAATATGCAGTGAATTAGAAGACATGTTTTATTTCTTCTATGCATGTTACAACAAATGAAAGAAAAAAATAAATTCAAAATTAAAAACTAAAATTTCAAGTGAAAAATGAACATTTTCTGTGAAATTCTTGCATATTTCCACATTTTAAGTATCAGTTCATGGTATCAATCGATACTAATAAGATTACATTAGAATGGTATCGGCTCTGATACTCGATACCAGTGTTGGTATATACATAATTTAGTATATTGACAGTGTGATACTCACTGGTTCAGGAGGTATGCTGATTTCATCAACAGGTGGCGGTGTGGGGGTCTTCTCCTGGGGAGGGGCCAAAACCGAGTCACTGCTGCTCCTCACTAGTAGAGGTGTATCTGTGACGGGAAAGACGAGCGTTAGAAACCAGCTGTGTATTTAATCTACAATCAGAAGATCTGAGGCTCGGGATGTTCAGGAGATCGTCTCCAGGAAGCTGAAAGAAGCAGTAAATACTCAGATTATCAGTTAGGAGGGGGGTGGGGTGGGGAGGGGGCTCCAAGAACAATACAGTGGAGGAAAAATGTATTGTTTAAAAACTTTACCTCTTTAGGCAATATTTATTTTAGGATGACTCTACCCTGGAAGAAGAAACTACCCTATGATTTCAGTGATGCATCCAGCTGTTGCCTCCACGCCCCCTCCCCCCCACCAGCTCTAACATGGCCAGGTCCAAACATCTGAAGAGGATCAAGTTTACATCCTCGTGCAGAGTCATGCTTTTAGTTTCCACCCCAAAGCAGCAGGATGGTATTTTAGGGTACAATCCAATGTGCTTTAAAAGAGAAGAAAAATAAAGGAAGAAAACAAAAAAGCTGAAAGAAATAGTGACGGAGGAAGAGACCAAAGCCTCGAAAACTGAGACTCAGAAAGGGAAATTCTCCTCTTTTCCTGTCATCAATCTCTCTTTGGAGGGTCAGTGACAGGGTCCTGGTTTAACGTGGTCAGAATAAAGAGAGCGGAGGGGGAAACAAGTGGGTAAGAAGGAACTAGCAGGGGTCACAGCATGTGTGTGTGTGTGGTTACTGATTAAAGACAGATGAAAAATGATGATTCCAACCATTTCTGACACACACACAAATACACTCTGTGTCCCAAACAAACTGAACCACATGTTCGGCCAGTTCGCTGTCCCTTTCCTCATTTTTACTAATTATCAAAAACTAGCAGGTCGTCTCAGGTAGATCAGGTGCCATTTCAGGTTTTCCTCCTCTATTTTCTCCTCCAGGGAAATTCAACAAACAGTTAGTGGGTGTTAATATACACACCAAACCTAAATAAGCTTCAGAAACTTGATTTCCCTTTAACTACATTTCATTTCCTTGTTCCCTTTTACAGAACATCCAGATTCTTGTTTTGACTTTAAGTGAAAAAATGTGGCCTAGAAAAGCAGAATTTGTATAAAATCCTACACGGGAGCTCCACAGTCAACTGTATTTGCTTTTGATTGAACACAGAAACATCCAGAAATAAAACAAAGAGAAACTCTCAGAACATTCATTAAAAGAGAACTCAGTACTGCTGTTTCCTTTATTTTCTGTGTTTTCCTATCTGTTAATCTGCTGTGTGTCTAAACTAGGTCGAACTCTCTGTAGATACTGATCATCATTATTAAAAAGCTTCTCAGTGAAGGTGTTTGTGAACACACTGATGTTGAGAAGCAACACAACAAACACAAGTATAAATGTTTGAAGACGTTGATGATCACAGATAGATATGAAGATAAAACTTTACCACCGGTAAAAATGTTGTTTGCTACAGTATCTGAGGGCTTTTCAGGTCTCGCTTCTCTCACTCCATTTCAATGTGCACATCACTCTGCTAGCACAAAGATCACATCATCGGTCACTTCCTGCAGACCTTCAGATGGCCTTCAGAGAGCTTCATGGAGCGACTTCCATGGCTGAGCAGCTGGAACCAAGCCTTATATTACCAAGTGTAATGGATGAGTCAGGGTTTGGCTGTTGCCGGGACAACGGGACTCCATGAACACATTGTGCAAAGTGGAAATCCTGGTGGTGGAAGGATTATAGTGTGGGGAAATGCATCTTAGTTCCATGAAAAAAAAGCTCTTAATGCTTCAACATACTGAAACATTTAGGACAGTTTCCTGCGCCAAACTTTGCTGGAACAGTTTGGACCAAGATCCAAAGTCCATAGAAACAATCTGATACCAACACTGATTCAGATCTTCTAACATCAAATGTGCTTCTGAAAAAAATGTTCAAAAACTCTCATAAACACTCTTAAAACTTGTGGAAAGTTTTCCCAGCAAAGTTAAAGCTGTTAAATCTTAAAGACCCATGCCGATGAAAATCATGCTTTTTGTGGTGTTACCTTTCTTTGGGGCATTTTTCTGATGCTAGAGGACGTATCTTAAGAAAATTCAGCTCAAAATTGCATTTCTGAGTATTTCCACATTTAAATCGTTGTGAATCAGTAGCAGACACAAAAATGAGTGTGTTTGTGACAGAGAAAATCCACTGGGTGGACCACAAGCTCCTACTCTGCTAGCTGTAAGCTACCGGTAGTGCTAGCATAAACAGAGAGCTCCCTGCAACATCCTAGAAAAGAGCACAGGTTTTGTGATTTGGGGTAAAAATGCCATATTCCTACATTAAAGACCACTGAGAGGCTTTAAAATAGCTTAAAGGGAATCTTTAAACCTCACAGAATAAGAACGGGAAGGTATTAAACTTCATGTGCATCGAGAGGAAAACAGACCAATGCTTTTGTCAGTATAGTGTTTACAGACACTTGGTTATAATTTTAAGAATACTGAAAGATGAAGTGATATTTTAGGAATATGTGAGTTACAGAAAAATTATTTAAACCTCAATCTGGACAAAGTTTCACGAAAGACTGGAACAAACTACTTTTAGCTCTAAAGCTGATTTAGATGATTGTGGCTGAACTGCTGAGTGTCTCCAGCTTCAGAACAAGAGAAAAAGTCCTATTCAAGTCTTTAAATAGACACTTGAGATTTTTTTGGGGGAAGTTTAATTCAACTAAAAATCTGGACATAACTAGTTCTGCACGAAGGCAGTTGAATTTTCAGCTGAGATCAATAAAGTTAGAACAGATGCTGCGAGGGGAAACAATATTGTGCAAGACATCTGCAAAGACTTTCAAGAATAAGCAGCAAACTGTTCTTACAAATCAGTTTAGACATTTCAAAGACCGACGATAAGTGAGTTATCGTTATTATGAGATACTTTATCTTGTGAAGCATTTCATTTTATTTAGAAACATAGAATATGTGCTCACAGTAAAAGGAAATCCGTTCAGAAAGGCCTTGGAAAGACATACATGAGTGTTTATTTTGTGCCTTTTCGATGATAACCTGTAAAGTTTTCCATCAAACATCAAGGACAACAGGTACATTATGCAATAAATTCCCTTCATGGACTGCAGGGCAGCATGTTATAGTCCAGGATCCAGAACTTGTTCCAGAAGCTGAATGTTAAACATATTCTAAAGTGACTGGAATGGATTTTCTACAAATAGGCTACATGAGTGAGAAACTGCAGCGGTGAGCCACCCACACACTCTTGTTCTTTACTTCAATGTCAGCGGTTCGACTTTGTAAAGTGGCCGGGGCTGCTCCATGGTCACAGTCAGGGTCCATTACCCAGCCGTCAGCCCCATAAATCCTCCTCCATTTATCTGCAAAGTCAAATCCCACTCTATCAATCCTCCCGCTGCTTAAAGAGTCCCGGTTCTCCAATCTGACCATGTGAAGGAACCTGAGGGTCACTGGCACTGACCTCTGACCTGTACTGACCCCAGGCGGGTCAAGCGGAGCCACTGAGGGGCAGGGGTATTGATGAGAGTGACATGTGACTCTCTTAGGGCGGCCACCTTTCAGATGACCATAAACAAGATTATCCCACAGGAATTCTTAATCAGGAGTGAGTGAGCTGACAGAACAGAGACAGAAAGCAATACGCTAATGAGCTAACGAAGCTGTATTTTTCCACTAACACCATCTGAAACTGTAACTTACCACCTTAAACATAATTCTTTGTTTCATGTCTGCTCACTTATAAAGAGGCAGGCATGATCATAACACTATCTGATTGGTCTTTGTAAGTAAAATGTGTTAATAATAACAAAAAGCAGGGCGAATAGTCCCCGTTGCAATGCTAAAATGGATAAATGGAGAGTTCAGTGCCATCTAGTGGTGAAGTTTTAGACTGCAACCAACTTAATAATTTCTTTAAACAGGGGTGTCCTGATCCAGATGGTTTTAGATGTTTCCCTGCTTCAACACACCTGATTCAGCATGTCAGCAAGTCTCACAGACGCCTGTTAATGACCTGTTCGTCTACTCGAGGCCTGGATCTGAACACCACTATCTTAAAATCCTGTAAGAGAAATTGTGGCCTCTAAAACAGTTACCTCTCATCGGCTCCTTTAATAAATACCTAAAAAACAGACTTGAAAAGGTGCAACACGTATCAAAAACCAGATGTAAGAAAGCAGGATGGTGTAAATGTGTCAATGTTTAAAGCACGAGGGAATTAACTTGGAAATTACAACAAACAGGTTTTTATTTGTGTGTCATTCTTTCAGCATATCAGATCATTATGAAACAACATTTTGGAGACTATTTTTAGGAAGCACAGCTTTATAATTTGATGCTGCAAAGATTCATGATGAGAGTCAAAAGTTCTAAAAGTTGGTAAAATAAGAATAAACAGAAAACAGTCATTTAGAAACAAAAACTGAGGTAGTGTGTAAAATGCTAAATTCCTTTCAGCAGCAAAAACTTCAAGAACTTCTCTAAAAAGTTTGTAGTTTATTAAATCCTGTTGTTTTTAGCTTGTTTTGACATAATGAAATGTGTGGGCTGTTTTTACTTTTTACTCAAACCATATTAGTGGAATATTCCATGAAAACATGTTGATTCTCTGTTTGCTTATTTTTATGTAATAAAAACTTTATCACCATTTTTAGCAGAAAACCACCCATTTAAAGATTATAAAAAGAACAGAGTTTAGTCAGTAAGTAAACAGTCATGTGATTTTAATGGTAAAATAACTCGCAGTCTGTATTTTGAAGTAATTGTGTTTGTTTTCTGTAACTCGTGTTCCTCCTTCAGAAGGACTTGAAAGAGACGGAGAGACCAAATAGTCCAAACTGTCCACCTACAATCACAAGACCCCGCCCATAAAACTCAACTCCGTGACCACTTCAAGGCCAGGAAGTAATCACACGAAGAAGCACACCCTGCTTTTTATTTATCCGTCCCAGAATGCATCTGCAGCGCTGGAAGTCTTTGGATCACGTTCCTTTATGTGAAGAACGTCCTCTTGTTTTCAGTTATGTGAGAGTTACGCAACCCTGCAGCATGAGCTCATTACCAGGGCAGGATGAAGACAAGGCTGCATCGTGTGTGTGTGTGAGAGTTAGAGTACACACAACGAGTGCAAATGTTTACCTCTGAGTTTGCATGTGCAAGCAACCATGTGATGGCTGTACATTTACCACAAACACAAACGACACTCTGCTTCTGTTTGTGTGTGTTTTTGCGGGCCGGGGCGGTCTTGTTTTTCTGGCAATCGATTGAGCGTCCCGGCTCAGGCAGCTCGTGGGCTGATGTGATAAGGATTCTCTTTCTAACGGTGTGTCAGTGTAGCAGCGGCAGATCAATGCCGGACTAATCATCCCACAGGGGCAGGTGTGAAGTCCAATCACCCTGTTCAAACAACTCGTCCGACCTGACACACAAACACTTTGATGCCTGACTGATTACTGAATCACGTCTCGTCCGGTTCACCGCCGCTCGCCGCTGTAGGACTCCATAACAAGATTATTCTGAATATTGACATTAAAATAGTTTCCACAATAACTCCCGTTCACATGATTTACTGATAAAGTCTAAATATGTTTATCAGTCAGCAGCTCAGTGACCTGGATGATATCACAGCTGTATGATTCCAGCAGTTTTACATTAGTTACAGTCACAGAAGCTTCTGTTCTTTGCTAACAGTTTATTCATCTATGAGCATATGACGTAAATTAAGAGGGAACACTGAGGTACCATTTGTTCCTACTTGAATTATTTGGTAATCTCAGATTTGCCATCAGATTTTAGGAATTTAGATTTAGATTTATTTATTTATTTATTTAACAGGGACAGTGCATACAGCGTAGTACCAAAACAGGTTTGCTGCTGATGAGGTGCGTAAAGAGTTTGTAGCTAATGCTAATTTTTCAACTCTTGTCCCTGGTTGGGCACTTCTACAAAATTACAAATATAATAAACACAATTCAACATATGTTAAAAGACATTTAACTACAATTAAAAAAACAGATGAGTGCATCTTTGGTTTGTTTTAAGCCAAGACATAAGCTGAGTTGTGAACATTGGTAAGTCAGATATGGTCTTTAGGTCAGTGGGGAGTGAATTCCACAGTTTCGCGCCTTAACATTGAAGGAATTTGCCCCTTTTTTGTTTTACTTTCTGATAAATAATTTCCTGAAAAATTAGCAAGAATATAAATTGGGAAAAACTAAATTAGCGCCCCCTAGTGGCTGGCTGATGTAGGATTTTAAGTCTCACCCCCTCTTTGTAAATGAATGATTTTTAAAAAAAAGAAAAACAGACTTTTGATTGTGTCGACTCCTGTTGATTTATATAGTTTTTAACTTGCTGTATGTATGTATGTAACACCTTGAACGTGTGCAGGTGAAGATACTTAAATACAACTTAGCAGCATTCTAAATTACTTGGCTTCATTTATGTGAAGCTGAAGTAGATTGTCGGCGTGTCGTCCATCTTTCTATAAAGTCTCTGAAAATCATTAACTACGTTTACATGGGCACATTTAATCGGAATAAACGCCCAATCGGAACAAAATACGTCATGTAAACATGTCAATCAGAATGTTTTGATCCGATGCAGCCTGATCAGAATTAAATTTACTTCCGATCGAGAGGGGTGGTTTTGTCCGATCTTCATTCAGATAGACGTGCATGTATACACCCATTCGGAAAGAAAGGGTGAAAAGAGCCCTTTGCGCATGCGTACAACTTCAGCGTGACGTCTTTCTGCTTTCGCAGACCCAAGTAGAAAACATAGCGGGAAGTAAACAGAAGTGGTCTGCTGGTGCAGTCATCCTGTCATCCTGCTCTCCTCTCCTGTGGTGGAGGAGCAGTAGTAATATGTATTCAGCCTCTAGCTTGGTTAATGCGACCAGTAAAAACCCAAACATAAAGGTAATCACCCGCAGAAGGTCCATATTGGGGATAACGTGAGTCAGATCGAGCACACGATGGGGCAGGAAAGACGTGCAGAAAGGACGGAGTTTGTTTACTTTTTTTTCTTCCCCCAGAAAGACAACTCGCTGTGCGCATGCTCAACTCATTTAACCTGATTGAGTGCTTGGTGCATGTGTACTCATGGCATGATCAGATCATTTCAGTTAGTGTCCATGTAAACAGGGATTTGGGAATTCAGATCGACCAAGATTTTAATCAGATTGGGGAAATTTGGCGCATGTAAACGTAGCTATAGTTCCAACACAGCTGAATTCAATCAAAGCTTTGAATCCAGACTTATTAAAGCTACAGTTAAATAATTTCTAAACCAGTTCTGCTCAATTTCTTCTATATTTTTATTAACTGAGAAATAAAGGAATTAATCATTTTAAATATCTTTAATCACAGTTATGAACTCTGATTCATTCATTTGGTTGCTGAAATGATTTTACTCTCGTCTTTACTACTAGTACACAATCACTCCCACTGATCTTTGTTTCTGCTTTGTGTGTGATAAGTTGTTTAACTCACAGACTGAATCTTTTGTCGTTGTGTCTACGTGTGTGTGTGTGTTGTGTGTCCACACATGCATGTCATCCTCACAAAAGCAGCTTTTATGGCATCAGACTGGCTCTATAAGAGGGGCGTCACAGGGTCACATCATAACTACGTTAGTCAAGGTTCAACAGGGCTGAAGAGCAGATTGGGGGGGCGGGGGTGGTCCCACAGGGTTAAAGACAGGGTGCGTTGGGGGGGCTGGAATTAGTCCAGTCATGCTTGACTGGACTTTGGGCATGCTAACTGGCTACAGTGCTAATCTAGTTAGGAGGGGAAGCTGAGCAGAGAAGTGCAGGTTACTGGGTGGATGGGGGGGGGGGGG
>SSNP01000105.1:1751922-1783906 GCA_006937955.1 Pachypanchax playfairii
GGGGGGGGGGGGGGGGGGGGATTCGGGGTCTGGTGGGGGTCAAAGTCTAGAGTTGTGGGATTTGATCTGGGTGGCAGGTGGTTGAAGCTGAATAGTAGAGTAGGCAAGCAGTAGCTGGGTGGAGAGAAGGCAGATGAAGGGGCACGAGGTGAAAGTGGGCACATGATGAGGAATGGCAAAGGCCAGCTGTGAGTGCACGTGGGGGTGTCACGCCGCATCTCTCCGGTCAACAGATGGAGAGAATGAAAGGATGACCCAGTGATCACATGGTCTCTTATAAACCCAGGCACATTTTCCTGTTCATCTTGTTTAAGTCCTTCTACTGAAAGAAGAATATTGTTATCAATAGCAAACATGACGTTTCCTTAGAGATGAGAAACATGTACCAGTCCTCATGTGTCCTTATAACTGTTAGTTACACGTCTGATCTGTAAAGATCCACATCAGTCATAAAAAAACTGTTTCATATCATCATAAAAGTGCATAGATAGAAGGTGAGAAGAGAAAAAATAAGTGTAAATAAGGTATTTCTATCAAAATGTCAAAACTTGTTCAGTTAAATAATAAAAGACACTGAACAGCGTGAGATACGAGTAAAAACAGGAGCATGTATATGTAAAAACAGCTGAATGAGGATGACGAACACTGCGTCTGTTCTCACACACAACTGAGTTTCAGACATGAATTTTCTTCTTTGACACGGTGTTCAGCTCCCATCTGTTCTGTACATGTATCGAGTCCTTCACCTTCACAGAAACTTCCACCCTGATGTATTTCTCACATTTATAAAACACATGAAAGCGCTAATTGAGTTGAGCTTTAGTTTTGGACTTGAAGAGATTTTTACTTCATAACATCTGTGTTCTGATATATATAACAGAGTAGTTTATTTGAAGTGGGATTTAACCTCAACTTACTGGTTTTCAGAACGGCCTCGTTGACTTCGATCTCTCCGCTGCTCGGATTGTCGTATTCCAGATGGGGGTAGTAGTGCATGGCTTCTGGACTTGCGGCCCCACTGGAGAAGCTGTTGGACATGGTGTCGCTCGGACTTTCTGTGCCCTCGTGCTGGTCATCGTCGAACACAGCGATCAGCTGGATGAGACACAAACAAAAAAATGTGTATTTAATACAAACTACAAGTACTGGCATGTAAACGAACTGGAGACGCACGGCCAGATTAAACACCGTCACCGCTGACTGCAGCGAGGCTTCAGGTCATTTATCCTGCCAGAAATAAAAACCTGCTTTGTTGTGCCAAACGTGCAGATGTGATTCACAGGTCACTTCCTTACAACCCTCACTCTTCTTCTGCAACTTTATCTCTTTGTTAACAGAGAAGGAAATCTTGATGCTGCAGACGGACAGTTCAAAGATATTATCACATGTCAACGTGTGTGTGTATGAAATTAGCAGTGGAATGAGATCTGACGTGAGAACGAGAAGCTGTCAAACACAATGACATGGCTGCCGGAGTGAGACGACGGGAAGAGACGGCGCGACCCAAATGAACAGAGGATGGAGGGCACGAGAACGACAAACAATCCTAATTGAGAGGGGGATATGATGGCAGATAGAGGAGGTGTGTGTCTGTGTGTGAGTTGCTGATACGTGAGTTGATAAATGAGTACGTGGTGGCGTCACGCTCTCATCAGATGAGGCCGGCGACGGAAATGACCACTTAATGAAAAGCAATAACCGACGAGGAAAAAGGGATGAAAACGAAACAGACAGATGAGTTGAGGACGTCAATTAACAACTATGAAAGATAGAGGCTGTGTGTGTGTGTGTGTGTGTGTGTGTGTGTGTGTGTGTGTGTGTGTGTGTGTGTGTGAGAGTGAGAGAGTGAGAGTTTAAACAACAAGCATGGAGGAGCTGGAGAAATCTGCACCATCCATCACGATGTGATGCTGCCGCCCACCTAAACCTCTGGTGATTCAATATCCTCCTGACACCTGACCGGCGCCATGCAGAGGAGATTTGTCAACTGTATTCATGTGTATATGTGCGTTAGCATCAGAGCGCGCGAGCCGCAGGAAACATGAGGAATTGAGGGGATGCAAAGGAGGGAGAAACGGAGTGACAATCTGATTCCACCAGCTGATGGATGCTGCTTGAGCTTTCTCTCCTCTTTATCTTCCTTCCTCTTCCTCTCCTTATCTCCTCTCCCTCCCGAGTCTCCGTCTCCTTCTCCAAACTCACTGACAGCATCAATCAAAGAAGTAGGCTAGCGAACGCGCGTGTAGGGCGGGGCTAAGAGCTGCCTTCAAAAACAATTAAGTTGTTTTGAACTTATTTCAAATGAGTGAAGTGGAAATTAGCGTCGGAGTTTATTTATTTTTACGTCTAACGCAGGCGGGGAGCGATGCTAATGAAGGTCGCCCTGCTGCTTTCGCTCATCACTCAATCAAACACTAACGTCAACAAACTGAGTCATGAGCTGCATCATTAGGAGTCAAACTACAACCGAAAAGGAGACCGACGTCCTCAGAGGCTAAAGTCTATCAAAAATGAGAGATTTAAAATTTAAATCTGTCGTTAAGGTGTTCTGTGTCTGTTTTACCACAAAATACATGAAACAACATTTTATAAAAGTGTGTGAAACATAAAGAAGCATAATGTGTAAGTCAGAGTGGTCTGTGTAGCTCTGCATTCATTTCCTGCCAAAATGTGTTTGAAAAAAGTATTTTTAAACACAAAAATCCCAAAATATAAGTAGCTACTTTCAGTTATTAAAAAGCTTAATTACTTTTTTAAATGAACAAATGAGATCAATTACAAAAAAATTATGAATCTTTACTAAATATCATGATAGATTTTTTCTAAAAGATCTTCTGAAAACTTGTTGAACTAAAAATTCCAAATGTTTTACACTTGAAACAAAGGTTTTGCACGAAAACGTCATTTGTTTAGTGAATTTGAAAAAAAGTTGAGATGCAGTTTAAACATGTGAATAAAAACAGAATTTGGTGATTTGTAAATCTCCTGAAACTATATTTATTTCCTAATAGAACATAAACAACATTTCAGACATTAAAACTGAGATATTTTATCATTTCATAGAAAATATCAGCTCATTCTGAATCTGATGACAGCGACACAAGAGTTGGAACAGAAGCAACAAAAAGCATGAAAAGTAACAGGAGGAACTTTTAACTAAAAGGAGGTAAATTAGCTGCAGCTCAGAAACATTTCAGAGAGGTAGAGTCTCTCAGATGTAAAGATGGGCATTTCTATGAGATGATGAATCATTTTTTATGTTCTTCATACAGCAAATCACTCGTTTATTGTGGATTTTTGTTTTTACATCTTACACAGCATCCTGACTTTGTTTCATATATGTGAAAACAAACAGCTGATCCCCATGAAATGCCCCAATTCTACAAAAAAAAAAACATTTACTTGAATAAAAACATATTTGTAGCTTTTAGATTTGTCCTTTGTGACTTACTTTGAGACAAACAAACAAATGAACAGCAGCATCTCCAACTCAAACGTGTTGGTTTTAATCTGGGACATAACCAGCTTCCGGGCGGCAGTGCTTCAAACCTGACTGATGACCTTCCTCTCAAGGGGAGTAAAAGCTAACAGGACTTCATATTTTTATTCAGTGACACTACAAATGAGTATTATTGAGACTCCAGCTGTTTCCTCTGCACAGATCAACCAGATCACGGTTGAATTTTTAACATCGGAGACAGAAATAGATCCAGCTGATGACGTTTACATGTTGCAACTCAGAGATGAAGCAGTTGTTTTAAATATTGATTTCATTATGATTAACTGAGACAAAAGCACGTAGTGTGTGTGTGTGTGTGTGTGTCGAGGGATGTTCGTGGATTACATAAAGCCGTTATTTAAAAAGACTCGTCATGAAACACACACACGTTCCCGTGTAGAGGACGAACAGTGCCACCTTGTTTCGGTCGAGTGCTACAACACTGGTGTCTCTTAACCTTTACATGAGCAACACAAACACACACACACTTCCCTTTTCCATCGGCTGGTACTAATCAACCCATTTTTCTTCCTCTCTCTCATCGTTGCCTGTGTGCGTGTGTGTTTCTCTCTGTATGTGTGTGAGGCAGAAGTCTATTGAGATGCTTTTTGTGCTGTTGTCATTTATCTTAGGACTGCACCCCCCCTCCCTGTTTTCTTCCTCTCGCAATATTCTTCATTCTTTCTTTGAACAAGAGATGCATAATTCAGGAGTGTGCAGCACCCGACAGTAAAATTCTAACCCAATCATCTCTCACACACACACAGGAAGCTTATGACTTACACACATGCACTAAACTACAGGTTTACACACACTAGTTCAGACTCTAGTGTTTTTAACGTCACGATCCAAATCACAGACAGTGAACCTCAGAATCTTGACTAAACTGTAGAAAATAAAAGCCACAATCCGTGACAACCTGACTTGGCGTGTGTTTGTGATCATACAAAAGGATTTAAGCAGCAGTTCACGGTCAGCAGCTTGTAACAGAATCGGTGCATCTGGTGTCGTTTCCCATTCTCTGATTTTCAAGCCACAGAGCTGTGAAGACTCCTGAAAAGCTGAGCGTTTGCAGCAGCCGTATGAATTAGATGCTGCTCGGCAGTGAGCAGAACAGGATGTGCACGAGTTGTGTTTCTCCACGGCTGAGACTCAGGATAAACACTGACTGACAGTGGAGGTGCACAGGGGGAGCGAATCGTCTGACCCTGATACAAAAAGAAATTCAGCTCTTAATATCCTTGGCATTATATTAGAAACGGTAAACAATATAAACACAAAGCGCAGGGAGTTCTTCACACCCCTGAGATCAGGTAATTTTAATTAGTTATAGTGTTTAATGTGAAGAGGAGATAAAGCTGCTGCTAAATCATCAGATTTATATATTATTGACTTTTAGCATCAGAACAATAAATCTGATTAGCTGAAAACTTTAAATCCAGCTGCACAACATATATAAAAATATATTTTTTCACAGTGATGTGTGTAATAAGTATATTATTATGAGATTCAACTATAACAGCGTGACTGCACACACAGCTAATATGATGCAGACCGAGTTCATTTCAGTCTTTTATTGAGTGAATAAACACGTCTGTGTTACATGAAGAATCAAAGATGTTTGTGTTTCATAAAGGAAGATCTATTAGAAAGATTTCATCACTAATTCTTCAAGGTGGATCTATGATGTCATCACTAACAGGTATCCAAGGAGTTCCTTCAAATATGATGCGTAAAATACCAAAACAACATAATCAATCCAACAGTCTGACTTCCTGTTGAGTTTATAACTCTCATAGTGCTCCATCAGTGGGTCTGGTGCTGTTGAGCTATTTTTGCATTTATTATAAAAGATAAAAAAAATTTAAAATACCTGTATTTGAGAATCTGTGTGGAGAGTTACACAATGTTAAAGCCCCCAAAACGGTAATTCACTTGTCATGGAATGAACAGTAGGATAACAAAAGGGTTCGGGCCTGATTCTGTCCTTGTGAAAAGATCAGCTGATCATTTGAGTAAATAAATAACAGCTTTTCAGTTTTCAGGTAACATTCCCCAAAAAATAACAGATACTCAGTCCACCACACAGACTGTTTCCCCCCAAAAATTCCCCCAAATCTGATCTGTTTCCTGCTCTCCACTTCACTTAGACGTACCAAGAGTGCTCGAACCTGGAGTGCTCGGCCCGTGGTATTTAAACAAGCAGAAAATTGGTTATATTACTGATGAGAGCAGGGCTAATCCTGCTTTTATTCCAGCTTGAATCTATACAGCCCATATGAACCAGATGTGGGGGATTACCTCTCAGAAACCCACACACCTGGCTCTGGGCCTGCGCACACAGAAACAAGTGCAGACACTGTCAGAACAGCAGATTAGAGAAACAACCACAAAGACACAAAAGCTGCTAAGAGACGAACCGACTCCCACTTCTGAAGAAAAGGAAATGATCCTGCATTAAGAGGCTGCTTAGAAACAAAGAATCACACAGAAACGCTGCTATCTGAAACCTTTACATGTCATTTTTTTGGGCTTTTTCTATAAAATGTCTGACTCATGATGAATTGAGCTAAATACTTAACTAACACAGTAAATTCCTCCCTATAAACTGCTTCATACTGACGACCCCAATCAGGCAGTTAAATGATCAAACTGGAGGAAGTGAATCACAATCCAGATAATCTTAATACTACTAGTGCTGAGGGACACTTTACATAACCAGGTCGTTTTCTAACTCTACGGACTTTGAAAACAGGTGAAGTCGTGCCAGAAACCTCAACGTTACTCATAATTATTACAGCCCTAATTGGAACATGTTTATGTACAAGACAAGAGAACGTTTGGCAGGAATTCTGGGACAAACGTACGTCTCCATATTTAGTTTTCTTTCATCTTTATTGTTCTGGTATTTGCAGACCAGACACTTCTCAAACTATTAGCCTGTTTAAAATGTATTTTAGATGTGGAGCCTTAAAGATGCACATTTCTTCTTACTACCATGTCAAGTTTTCTGTCCACCATGTTAGCATCTGTGGCGTTGTTCAGAATGACGGGGGCACATCGAACCACCCCCCCCACCCCCCCTCATGAAGACAGCTCTACAAAGCAAGCCACCAGCTGAGGTATTGCTGCGCTGGCTGTATGCACAGTGACAGGCCACATTATTATTTATGCACGCTCATAAAGAGAGAAGCAAAACTCTTCATAAATCACCCGGGCCCATGAGGCTTTGAGAGGGAGATGGAGGGAGACAGAGAGAGGAAAGGGTGAGGGGTTGGGGGTGACGCCGGAGCTCAGGGGGCTTCAACTTTCTCAGGTCAGCAACAGAAAAATCTGAGCAGCTCGTTCATCATCGCGTTCCACTGCTCCACATCTGTGGACGCATTCACACTTTCAAACACACACAGGAAGTAGACGGATCTCCACGCACGGAGAGACTCATAAATGTGCATAAACACGCACGACTCGTGGTGCCGCGCAAACGCAGAGAGAAATATGACACATGTTTCAAATCTCCTCCCCAGAAGTCACAGCCAGAGCTTAATAATCAGCTTTCTGCTCCCTGTGGCCATCGTATCCAGCCACCTGCTCCTTCCAGTCTCCCCTCCCTCCCTCCTCTCGGGATCTGACAGAGAAATAGAAGGAGTGATTAACTCTGAGCTGCGAGGCTGGCGCCCTCTCACCTGTGGCTCTCTCTCCTCCTCCTATTTCCATCTGCCTTCCCTCGACATTAGACTTTCATAAAACGCGTCCTCTTCTATTTCTTCTCTTGCCTCTCAGCCAGAGCGTTAAAGCAACATTTATCCATCAGGGTCGGTGTTTGTTTTACCTAAAAGTACAACAGATTCTTCTCCTATCAGCTCGATTCTACAGGCTTCTTCGGGGATTAATATTCCAGGTTGTTTCAGCTGAGATTGCTAATATAGATATACGACCCTCTCATTGCTGACATTTGGTGCTCATGGTTGCCATGGAGAGCCAACATCACTCACAGCCTGAAGGTGTTTAAAAAGAGAAAAGAAAAGCACTTTTTTTCTTTACACCATCACCGTATGTTTTTCTGCATGCCTTATTAGATAGATATTGACTTAACATTAAAGCCTCGAGGGGGAAAGTGAGATCGGTGCAGCATCATGTCTGTGAGCTTCATGACACACATGATGACACACGTGGGAGAGTGAAAAACCCACAACGCGTTCACCTTTTCACTGACACCAAACCACATTCACGCCAATTATAAAGCAGCTTGGAATGAAAAGGCCACGGAAACTAAAAACAGAAATACTAACGGACTAATTGCTAGTCGTTAAATTGCCTACGCTAATATCTGATGATGTAAACTCCTCTGTAGAGAAACAGATATTCTAATAATCCAGAGAGATGATGAATACATTTATTGGTTATTATCTGTTCGTGACATTTCACTTTGATGGTCCTCTCAGTGTGCTGATCCTGACAGAAGCCCAAAACGAACCTTTTCTGGATGTCGGTATTGATTTTGGGACGATACAGTTTAAACCTGTGGTTGACAATTAAACCTGACAAACTCAGAATCTTAATCAGTACCACAGCTTTATCGGATTTTTGCTGCGTTCAACATGGCGAAAACTTCTAAAATACATCAATACAGCTTATTTCTAAACACTGCTGGAGGTAAAACAGCTGAGATGTCGCTACTTAAGACAAGGGAGAAGAAAGATGTCTGCTACATAAAATACATGATGTGTGATACAATATTTTTTAAGCTCCATCTTCTAAAAATTCGAGTACTTTTTTATTGTTTTTCCAAGTACTTACATTTCATTTTGTCTTTATTAGCTTCTGACAGTAAACTCATCATGTGTCTAAATCTGACACATTCTTTGTCCCGTGTGTTCCCTGTGTGCAACATATAGAAGAACCAATAACTCAAGAGGTCTATTCAGACACATTATGGTCCACAGAAGTCCATTCATTAGACCAATCAGTCACCTGATGAGCCTGAGAGGCAGAGAAATTAAATGATTATATAAGTGTGTGTATTTTCTGTGTTAAAGTGTCCATGTGGGCCATACAATGGACGCAGATGTGGCTTCAGCTGTGCAATCATGGTCAGAATCATTAAATATTTAACTTAAATGAGTTGGATTTGGTATTTGCAAGTATCTATCCTCTGGCTGCTGTAAAAGTACCAACTGTGGCACACAAACACACTCGTACAGACGCGACAGGGAGTGTGACTTTCTGCTGATTTGAGTTATTAGCAGTTGGAGTGAGCAGAGACTCAGCAGGCAGAGAGAAAACTCACACACACACACACACGTATCTATATGCTACTCTGGGGCGAAGCTGCTTAGGAAAACAGATGGTGTGAGGATGGTAAGGTCAGGGAGCAGATTTGTGGTAAACAAATTGATCTATAATAGATCAATTTGTTTAGCTGGATGGGATGAGCTGCTACGTGGGCTCCTCAACCCAAATCAAAGCCAAATACTGACAGAACAATCTCTGTGACTCAGTCCTAATGTTGCTCCTCGCAGGGTTTTGGAAGCTGACTCCTGGCTCTAGTAGACCCCCCCTTCTGGTTCCTCCTGCCAGACCACAGCAGGCACAGGAAGGTCATGTCACAGTCTGACCGTCACGCTCCATTAGAAGCTAATGGTTGGTGTGATCATGACGAGGGACACGCAGAATGTCAGTGTTTTACAGAGACGAACAACATCACAGGACGCTGCGGCCTCGCGTCGTCTCAACTGGTCACGCAAATTTATGCAAAGAAATCTGAAACTAGCCTCATCCCGACCGAACCCCTCTCTCTCTTTTGCTTCACTGAACTGACAAATCACTTTGGAGAGGTGCCATTATTCAAAGTCAAAAGGTAGAGCGATGGATCATGTAAAGAAATTAAAACTCCAAAGCGCCAACTTTATGAGAAAACTCGACCTGCGTGCAGTTAAATGAAAAGCAGGCTGGCATGGCAAGAATTATTTCTTCTTAAGCCTTCGTCGAGTTCCTCTCAGCGTAATTACAATCCAACTGGGCTGGGGGGTAAGTGTTTGAGATGGAGTGTGTGTGTGTGTTGGGGTGGGACGGCGGGTTTAATTGAATAAAATCAGATAAAGAGCTGTTGTGGTGCTCAGATGGGAGAGCTGCATCAAAGTCGGTGCTAATGATATTTGATCAAATCAGCTGAAGTGACCAAAACCCGTCGGACGATCCACTCAGGTCTGATCTGATCAGCTGGAAGCAGGTCTGTCATGGAGATAATCCAACTTCAGGAAGTATATTGTTGTTTTACTGGATGTTTGTGTGGATTAACAAAACACTGACAGACTGATGGAACTTCTTCTAGCTGTAATAAATCCTGATTGATGACACTCTAACTGTACTATAAATATCAAGCATTGATTACATATATTCAACTGCTTATTTAGAGTTTTTATTTATTAAATGGAGCAGATACTTGACTAAGGTAGGATTTAGCAAGTCAAACAGGAAAGTTTAGTCTCATTAAAGCAAAATTTATACAGTTTATACCTGATTTCTAATGAATATTCACACGCGATTCTCCATCTTCACCAGTAAAAACCTATGGACCATAATTAGAACGAGGAGTAAGTTTAGACTCTGATTAGCGTGGCATTCTTTTTTTTTTTTTTTTTTTTTTATTATTAATCAGCGCACTCAAACCTCATGCCCTCTTCATCACCAGCCTTTCACACAGCGTGTGGCGTTACGGGCCTTTTCAGATCCCAGTTGAAAACAAGTCTCTGCGACGGTGAATGAGGGGTAAAGAGGTGAGGGAGCAGGATGTCGAGGAGCATCAACAGCTAATCAGCAAGTCTCTGCCTCGCAATCACGTCCGATTCACGGGACTTTTTTCATCCGGTCGGTTGGCGTGTTTAAAGAAATGTCTTATTGTTGTCTGTCAGGAGGTCTGACATTTAAACTGTCAATAAAATCTACAAAAACAATGTTTCAGGACAGACCAGCGAGCATAGATTCACTTTAAAGAATAATTCACACTAAAAGGATGATGGGAAATGGGATCAGCTGGGATATTCACCCTCACATTTACATTTCAGCTCCTGGAGGGAACACTGACGGCTGATGGAGTTACAGAACTAATCATTCTATTTTCTTATTAAATTTCCCATGAAATTCCTTTTTACTTAATAGAATTGGATGGGGGGAAGGGGGGATTATTCTATGTACAGCCTGAACAGGAAGTCACTCAGGGAATAAACTCATTTACTCCCCGCTTCATTTCAATCCCTTCTAGGTAAAAAAAAACTAAAATGTGAGATTCATATTGAAATTTTGACGTGTTCCTGTAGAGCAGAAGATTAATGAGCCTTCTAATCATGAAACATCTTCATCGTTTCATGTGACGCCGTTTAACAGACATTAAAGTTTCACCTCCCAACAACAATCTGTAGCTGCCATGTTAACTGTATCTATCAACAGGAGGGCTTTCAGCAGCTTTATGCACAAATCAAAGTGTTTACTTGTTTCTTTTGTTGTGCACTGCACGCGTCTGGAATCTTCTCCACATATTGAATCTTAAATGTTCAAAAATTACCTGCTAATTTCAGTTTTTTATGCAGAATCAACAGATACTTCTGTAACCAAACAGGAAGTGTCAGAGTGTTTTAACAACCATCATTGTAAAAGCCTTTTTAAACCTGCAGCCACTGTTCACATCATAGAAGAAGGTCTAATAAACTCCACTGTGACCTGCAGTGGTCTCTTTACGCCGTGCCCTTTTGTGTATTCTCTGAATACGCGGTCACACCTAAAGCAGCAACCCTTCGCCTTCGCCACATTCATCAGATTGATATTAATATTCATGAGGAGGCTGGTGGTCTCAAGATGGGGGGTTAACGAACAGAGTGTGCTGCTGCGTATGTGTGCGCTTGCATGTCACAGATGCAGGGGGCAGAGCTGTAATTAAATCACAGTCGCCCCCTCGTCTCCGCCCTCATCAACCACCAGTGGCGCTCCTTCCGTGCACGTGAACACGCGCCACTACGAGCTGTAAACTGTGTCTGTTGAATAATGGTCAGATAAAGGGGCCTGGGCTCTTGGCTAAGCTAAAGCACTAGGAGTACAAATAACTAACCATTATCTCTCATTAGCATCCGCGGCTAACACAAGGCTCATGCTGTGAGCTGGAGAGCCCTCACACTGGGACCACTCCTGTATGATTGATGGTGAAGCAGCGCTGGCCACAATCATGCAACAAAAAAACGCTCTAAAAATAGAATTTGTTGGCAGAGACAAGGTAAGAAAAATACAGACAAACAAAAGGAAGTCAGACTAATCAAGGATGCCGGGCGCGGCTCATTAATCTACGAGAGCTGACACTGTTTGGGAGCCTGCAGATAAACTGAATGACTGGCATGTTGAGAAGATCATGGAGGCTCGTGCTATTCCATCTGTTATCTGGGTATCAGCAGCAAAAACAAAGAGGAGAAAATGAGATGAAAAGGGGGAGGAGCTTAAAGAGATGGGCAAAATCTGCAGGAGTTTATCATCCTGGGTTCGAGCAGACACTAGGTTAACTCTTCAAAAAGATGAAGCTCTGGTTCCGTTGACTTGATGTTGGAAAGAATTCAACAGAACCAGCGATGCATAGTTAGCACGTCTACATGCACACACAGAACACCTGGTGTGTTTTCATTCCAGCACGGCAGTGAGACTGAAACAGCAAATGGAAGGTTACAGTGTTTGGTATGTTTTCAGGATCTTACCCAACTGGCTTCATTCAAACAAACTTCATTACAAAGAAATGACAAACATGTTACTGAACAAAACCTCCAAACCTTCCAGGGCAACGAGGCTACGGACCCCGTTAGCATGACCTCCAGTCAGGCTTAAAGGTGCACACCCAGTTTTCAAATTCACACAACCGGTTTTCCCCGGTGTGGAATACAGCCCCAAACTCAAGTCCTGCATGTGCACAACACACAAACACACACTACTGTATAACAGACAGTTACAGCATAAACATGGGATTGATTTATTATTCCATTTCCATTTAATTTGCCTTCTTGCTGACTAAGTGTTGGTAATTTATCATCCTCGTAGACCCAGTGCTTATGAATATGGACTATGTGCAGTTTATTAGCACATCTTATGAATACATTAGCACACAGAAGACCAGGAGACTAAATTTTCTCTTTATTTAAAATTGGGCAGATGTAACTATGTGCACGTGTGATGAAACTACTCAAACTGGTCAGAACAAACAGCTGTTTATCTTATTATATGCAGCATGAAAGCAGGAGATGAGAACGAGACAGGAAGCGTGTTACTGTCCTCACCTTTTCTTTGTCTTCTACCAGATCAGTGAGCTCGTCGTCCATGTCCAGAATCCCGCCATCAGCATATTCCAAGTGGTGAATGCTCACTGTTATCTCTCCATCCTGTCAGAAATACAGAAAAAACATGATTTGAGAGTGAAAACAGCTTATAAAGCCCTGATTTAGCTGCTTCCTTCAGAGTAAAAACATTCTGATGGAGCTGAATGGATGTTCATTTTGCATTTTTCAAACTTCTCCTGATATTTTTTCATCATGTCTCCTGGTGATCCAACCATCCATCACTGGAGACAGCGAGGATGTTTGACATGTAGCGCAGATGTTCCTGTACTTCATACCAACCACTTGGTCATGGCGTTCTGTAACTGTGCCACCAATCTGCTAGTCCTCTGCACTCATCTCATCACTTCTTCCTCACTGGGTCTCTGCTTGGTACTTCATCACTCGTGGTCATCTTCCTGATGCACTACTCCTTACTGTTGGTTGTTTTTCAGTTGTGGCTGCGAGTCTCAGAGTGCAGACATCATTTCATCTCCTTCTTCAGTGGGACATATGAGATCACATGGAGGGTTTTGTTTTGACCCTTCATGCTCTGCAGGAACTCCTGCACACGTTCATGAACATGTATGATACTAAGGTCACGCTCTACCTGCATGACACGGTGTTTACAGAGTAAAGTTTGTACAGCAAACGGGGGGGGGGCAGAACTTATTTGGGTTTTTTCCACCCTTCTGGTCAGTTTTACCTGAATAAATCCGAGTACATCAGAGGAACTACGGTGAGCCTGGAGGCTCAAAAGTCTAAATTGAGCCATCACCTGAACTACGTGTATCATTTACATGAAAAATATACCAGAGAAGTTCCCAACCAGAGCATCTTCCTCTTCTGTGACCTCGTCTGTCTGTCATGGTGTCGCTTGCTACATCTCAGGTACTTCTCATTTTACTGGTGAGAAGGTCCCGAGGCTTCCATCAAAAGAATCCTAACTTTTTAAATTAGAATTAGTGACTGTGAAACCTGTTTCAGACCAGTCAGATGTAAAAGAAGAGTTTCCAGCTGCAGCAAACACACACATTTTTGGAAGCATTACCTCATGACATCATCATGTGCCACACAAGTTTACACTGCAATGAACCGGCGCTCGGAACAGCCAGTTACGTTAACCTGTCAGCTCCCACATGAGAGAGACAAAAGGAAAAGAGATGCGCTTCTTATTTTGCAGATGACTAAACTGAAAACAATGGAACCCGGTTGCAAGTGCAAAGTATCCAAACAGCAAGTCAAGAAATCAAGCACCATTCTTTCAAGTTACAAGTCCATGCAGAGCACCAACACCTGGAGGGGAAAGCAGGTCCGACTCGACTGCATTCTTCTGTTTGTGTGGTGGAAGAGGGCGTGGTCATGAGGCAACAGTATCTAAACAAGACAGTAGTAACTGTGTGTTTTGGGATGACGTCATATTATCAACATGCACTTGGCTTCATGTAATATTATGTTTATGGTGGATTAGTACTGAAGATTAATGCCCAAGAGTTTAAACAAATGAAATCTCAAAACATAAGAAATACAGAGAAGATCATCCAAAGGAAGAGAACAGGAGCAGAAAGGGAACCAATCCAATTTTTTCACCCTTAACGTAAAATTACAGACAGAAGGAGCTGATTTACAGCAGAGGAAAGTCACTGACAGGCAAGTAAACTCAGAATATCTTTCCTTCATTCCAAAACAAAAGATTTTAATGAATCAATGTTCTGATTTAAGATTAATGTTTTTTAATAATTCAGCACCAGAACCACCGAGCAGACAGACAGGCTGTGCATTGCTTTTTGACTGGTTCCGTTTAGAACTGGAACATCTCAAACGCTAAGTAACCAGACAACAGAGACTGGCACGAAAACACATTTCAAAATAAAAGCTGCGGATCCGAGTTTCTAATTTAATGGCTTATTGTGGTGACTGAAGTGTTGAAGTCATCAGGTAACACAATTTTTACTTATTTTATATTAAAACAGCTTTTCTGGTGAAGGAAAACAACAAACTTAGAGTTTCAAGTAGGTACAACTTTCAGAAGGTTTATTTTATCATGACAATAACTTCAAATCAATTTAATTAATAAAGAGAGTGCCTTTTTTATCTAAAGTTGAAAACATTTCATTCATTTCCACCTGTTAAACACTGCAAATTTCTAATGCTGGAATAAAAAAAAAAAAATCAGACATGAGAAAAATGTTCCTAAAATTCCTAAACCTAAAGGTCACCTATTACTAATGAACTTGTTTTTCTTAGCTGTACTGAAACACTAACAGATATCAGGAAGAGTAAATCCTTATCAGCTCATACATAATCTCATCTGATAGTTCGATTTCACTCAGCAGCTGCATTTCACACGGTTCATTTCCCAAAACACACCTGACCTTCAGCTGGTTCTGCAGACTCAACAGCAGGTCAGAACGGATACGTTAAACTATAAAAGACACATCCTGCAGCTCTGATGGACGCGTCCTCCTCCAGCCAGATGGATGAGGGTAAAGAATGTTTAGTTAGTGAACTGTATTCTGAACTGAACCTGAGCAGAGCAGGAGATCTGAGCAGACAGCTACAGTGCTGTTTATTACAGGCTGCTTCCTGTGAGGAGTCACAACACTCAGCGCGCTCTGATGAAGACAAGCACAGACATTACTCAGCTGCTCTTAGGGTTTCCCACTTCTCCTCAGAAACGTAAAGTTTTGAACTTTCTGCCAGGTGAAATAAACCTGTTGAGATGTCATTCTAGGAGAATGTGCTGAGTGGATTTAATGTTTTTACACCATTTCTGAAGCAGTTGTTTAGTGGAGGAGAGCTAATATTTACTGAAATGTGTCTGTTTTCAACTGCAACAGAGGATTAACTGAGTCAAGTAAGAGTTTCTGTTAGGAATCCAGTATATGATATTTGTCAGAGGAAACCATGACAAAAATGTACAATTAAAAAGGAGAAGAAAAAGAATGACAGGCCTAAAGAGGCGATCAAGAGTTTCTCAAACAATGTTCTAAGGCAACAGTAAAACACGGATGCGTGATGTGGAGATGCATCCCATCCAGCTATGTTAGGATTTAGTCCAAATAAATGTCATTATGAACATAATAATGAAACTTAAGATTTTGATCCATCTCATAACACCGTCTGAAAGATTCCCTGCAGCTTCGTTCAGGTGTAAAACTTTACACATTCCTCTTTTTTCCAAGCTGCCAAGCCATGTCTAACAAACAGAACTATAAAAAGCATCTTTTTTATATAAACTTTTGTTTCAGAACTGTTTTCTCAGCTGTGGTGAGATGAAAAACGAGCAGAGACTTAGCTGAGATCACGTTTAAATAAACTGCTAATTAGGAATTGCACCAATGCACATGGACACTGCTGATTGCTACTCATTCTGCACATAAACACACACACTGGGTGATTAAACCCAAGATTTTGACACTGTCCCTGCTGTCAGCAGAGAGGTCAGCAAGTGGAAGAATTTCCAGTTAATGTGTGTGCTAAGTGGGCTCTGCTGGCAGGAGCAGTAAACTCATCAAGTCCAGTGTATTTGGGCCTTGCTAGCAGCTACGGAGCCGGACTCTTCTATCATCTGCCGAGTCAGAGTCCAGCATCGACTACTAATTAACATGCTTTGTGAAAAGCAATCAAGGCCCGGGTGGATTCTAATCACACAGTCGCTTTTAGCGTGTCACGCTGAGAGTCAACAGGAGCGGAGTGGGCTTGGCTGTCAGTGAAGCAGAGACTCAACAGCTCAGGGGATCACTGACTGAGATGAGCTCTTCTCTGTGTGTGTGAGTCCTCATCCACTGACAGGAAGCAATCCATCCAGCCACCCGATCGCTCCCTCAATCCCAGCTTCCTCCTACCTCACCCCGAGGGAGTGTGTGTGGGCAGGCTGAGCGTGGACCGGCCAACCGATAAGACCGGGGCCTGTCACCAATCCTAATCCCCAATCACTCACAGGACAAAGCCTCCCGTCCGCCACGCACCTCTCCAACCGTGGACGCATTGAAGACATCAAACGGTAAACTTCCACCTGCCCGCTGAGATACCAGGGCTTAAACCAGCGGCTATTGTGGAAGCAGACAGCGGCGTCTGCAACCGGTACTGCTCACTTTCTCACAGGAGGACACTATCATGCTAAGACAGCACGCACACGGGATGCTGATTAATAAAAAGGTCAGCTTGGCAGAATGATTAATGTTGGAATGATCAGAACATTAAGGCTGAGGATCTTGTTTTTTACAGAAGGAAGCAGCTGTTGTGAGCATCTCCACGCTGCTTGTTTCAGGTTTCATTCAAGTTAAAAACAATATTATGACTCTTTAAAGTGCCACGGTGTTAAAAATTCCTCAATAGAGGATGGCAGTAGTTTTTTTTTTCTACTTATTTATGTGATTCTAACAGCATGATCAGATTTCAGGACACAAAAATCATCAAAACCTACATTAATCTATGCAATTTAAAAGCACATGAAGCCCTAATTTTTCTTTGACAGCTTGCAGAAACAAGCCTCCACACCTCTGTTAATGGACTCACACACTGAAACATGATGAGACAGAAAGCTGAGTGAAGTGGCAGGTAAATTAAATGGTAGAGAGGAAAAATACAGAGGTCTGATGTTATTTAAATAACTGAGATTTCTCTTAAACAGTAAAAATTACATTAAACTTCAAGGAAGTGGTTTGAGCACTAAGTATCTGAGTTAATTTATTTGCTCATATTAAAGAATCCCTAATTGCTCGTAAATAAGAAATTAGATGCTCGTAAGATTGTGAACAATGATTAACATTCATTGTAAAAGTGGTATAAAGAGCAAAGTAATAAACACATTATCCTCAGAAAACGAATAAAATGTAATAATAGATTAATATTTGCAGTTTGTCAGTTGCTAAACTAAGTTTAAATCAATCTCTTAAATCCTAATTAATTTACTAAACACTAAAAAAAGAATAAAGCTAAAACAAAGACCGAAATACGAGTCCAAAAAGTTATTTGATAATAAATCATAAAAATAGCTTTTGGTGTCTGTATAAGATTAGAAAATATAATAAAATAAGACTAAACAGGTGTAATTAATTCAGTCTAGTTGATTTGATAAAAATTTGCGTTTTTATTTATAAATTACATGTATTACAAGTTAGAAGCTAACGTTAGCTACTAGCTTAAAGGTCAGGGCTGCTGGCGTTACACGTCACGTGACCCACACCTAAACACAGGTGTAGGATTTTTTTTTTCAAATTCTGTGTAAAGTTAAGCATTATTCCAATAAAAACTGTCACACGGTCACATAAGTGAGCAGTATTACCTTATATGAGCGACAATTACAAGTTTTTGTTTTGTTTTTCTGGGTGTTTACCTGCTCCAAAGCTCGGCGATACCTCCGTGTAGCCTGGTCCACTAAATCCCGGACCGTCCATCCGGCTTTACAGGGAACCACCACTGAAGTGTCCCCGAAAGTTACAGTAACTTTCATATTAGCTATAAGTTCACAATAGTTTGAAGTGGTTCAACTAATCCAAGTTTCCGGAGACCTCCTGTTCGAGACGAAAGCACCTGTCAACCGAAACTGGAGCAACAGGTGTCTCTAGTCGGAGTGAAATCACGGTCAGGTTGATTTTTCCGTCAGTACAGAGTTTAAAGAAGGTGCCAAATCGCTGAGGACTTTTTAATTCACCATGAAACCGTCATGAAAGCTCAATGGAAGCTGGAACTACGACCGCAGAGTCCGTTTGTGGCATGTTGCATATCGGTGAAACACATAAACAAAACAAAAAGGAGGAAAGAACCCGGAAGATGTCACACCGACTCTGTCACACACCCCCCCCCACACACACACACACACACCAGAAAAAAGAAAACTCATCATGCCAGTTACTTAATCATTATTCATTAATCAAAAACACTTGTAGGTCTGTGGCTTTTGAATTAGGGATGCTCAATACTTTTGTACAATTCTCCGTGTTAAAGAAGCGCAAACATACATGAACCAGAAATTATTGAGACCAGACTGAAACAAGTGGAAACTCTACAAATACACTGAACAATCTGTGACTAATTCCTTAATTAGTGCCATTTTCTTCAAAATAAAAGCCCAAACAAGAGAGGATAAGACTTTTGCATAGTGTATGTTAGAATATAAAAGAAGTATAAATATACATAAATACATTTTCATAAATTATTGTAAACTTGTATTATGTGTTAATAATTTAATCATTTATTGTAATATGTATTTATTAATTATTGTAAAATTGTATTGTAAATTATTGTAAATTAGCTGGAAACCGAAAAACCAGCTGCCTAATTGATATACCATTTTACTCCAAAATAAAAGCCCTTTGAGATCATTTCATAATCTGTTCATCCAAAAAACATAATCCTTGCATTGAAATCGATTGAATTGTTTGATGAGGATAAAAAATTGGAAATAATTAAGTGAGTTGTCCTCTTTGAAAAATGGGGTTTGGAGATATTTTTTTCAAATTAAAAGACTTTTATTACTTTTCAAAACAAATAAATTAAGATAATTATTGTGGAAAAGCGACTGGAAAGTAAACTAAAACTAAAACTCGACATATTAGCTCACCTCCTTCCACAGTCTTATTGCTCCACCACCTCAACGCTAATTACCAAACCATTACTCAATGTCATTTTGTGTCATTATGTATTGAGAAATAGTCTTTATGGATATTATCAACCATCAGTGGGGTGGTGCATCTCATTTCTGTGTAGTTGTTGGGTGTCTCTTTGGGATTTCCTTTCCATCATCACATCAGAGAGCCACCATTTGCAAATGGATTCGTAATTGGGACGAGCACTTACTTATTTCGCCCGAAATGCACCGGAATGGTGCTGCTTTTTTCATCATAATCCCCCTCACCGTGCACGGTAAACAGGAAGGAACTTTTAGAGAATACAGAGCAAGAGTACTTCAGAATAAATTGTACAACACGAAGATCTCTAATTAGAGAAACTCAGGACAGAACATAATTCTAGTCCAAATGTGTTTGTATTTTATCACAAAATTGCGTTTCCTGTTCTTTATTTGTTTGAGACTTGCACCCCAATTCACACTGAATTCTGAAATGTTATTACACTCAAATTAAGGGGGTTTAGGTTAAATAATAAAAGCCTCAAAGAGCCTGAGATTACTGAGTGTGGCTTCAGTTCCTCGTACAAACTCTTTCTGGACAGATATACATATTTTATAAATTACCGAAGATGAAAAATCCCTGTTGCAAACACTCATTAAAAATGAATCCTCTTTTAAATGTTAATGAACTGTTTTGCTTTGTTTATTGCATGCAGATGAAAATAGAAATAGTTTGTTTCTTTTATGTTTTGTTGTTTTTCTCCAAGTCCTTCCTACATTTACCGTTAGATGATTTCTACTAGCTCTAGTCACAAAAATTTCATAGCAGTTTATGCAAACACATTTTTTAAAACTTTACATAACTTTAATGTAACATGACATGGTTATTTATAATTTACATCTACAGAGTTAATGAATATATTAAAAGCTAGAATAAAACAAAATTATGAAAAATATGAATAATTATAATATATATCATGTATACAGTTTATTGGTAACCGTGACACCCTTCTGCTGACTAGAATATAATGCAAAAAGTAATAAACAACAATGACAATAACTGTAATTTCCCATTTAATTTACACGACCCTGAATGTGCCCTGGGGTGGGGCATGAATTAGGGTGCACAAGGTGTAAACAACATATTCACATTATGAAAACAACCACCTAACCCTACGAGGTGTCTTTCAGAGATGGAGAAATAGTGATGAGGAAAAAAGTTTCAGGCATGGATGGCAAAATATAATCTGACTTAGAAAACCAAGAACCAGCTGGGGACTTCACTTATTCATACATCCACGTGAAGTCAGTGAAATTATGCCTTTTTCCCTGAATGTTTGACTCAGTTCTGCTGGTGTATAATCGACATCATACAATCGACTACACTCACCGGCCACTTTATTAGGTACACCATGCTAGTAACGGGTTGGACCCCCTTTTGCCTTCAGAACTGCCTCAATTCTTCATGGCATAGATTCAACAAGGTGCTGGAAGCATTCCTCAGAGAGTTTGGTCCATATTGACATGATGGTATCACACAGTTGGCGCAGATTTGTCGGCTGCACATCCATGATGCGAATCTCCCGTTCCACCACATCCCAAAGATGCTCTATTGGATTGAGATCTGGTGACTGTGGAGGCCATTTGAGTACAGTGAACTCATTGTCATGTTCAAGAAACCAGTCCGAGATGATTCCAGCTTTATGACATGGCGCATTATCCTGCTGAAAGTAGCCATCAGAAGTTGGGTACATTGTGGTCATAAAGGGATGGACATGGTCAGCAACAATACTCAGGTAGGCTGTGGCGTTGTAACGATGCTCAATTGGTACCAAGGGGCCCAAAGAGTGACAAGAAAATATTCCCCACACCATTACACCACCACCACCAGCCTGAACCGTTGATACAAGGCAGGATGGATCCATGATTTCATGTTGTTGACGCCAAATTCTGACCCTACCATCCGAATGTCGCAGCAGAAATCGAGACTCATCAGACCAGGCAACGTTTTTCCAATCTTCTATTGTCCAATTTCGATGAGCTTGTGCAAATTGTAGCCTCAGTTTCCTGTTCTTAGCTGAAAGGAGTGGCACCCGGCGTGGTCTTCTGCTGCTGTAGCCCATCTGCCTCAAAGTTCGACGTACTGTGCGTTCAGAGATGCTCTTCTGCCTACCTTGGTTGTAACGAGTGGTTATTTGAGTCACTGTTGCCTTTCTATCAGCTCGAACCAGTCTGGCCATTCTCCTCTGACCTCTGGCATCAATAAGGCATTTCCGCCCACAGAACTGCTGCTCACTGGATATTTTTTCTTTTTCGGACCATTCTCTGTAAACCCTAGAGATGGTTGTGCGTGAAAATCCCAGTAGATCAGCAGTTTCTGAAATACTCAGACCAGCCATTCTGGCACCAACAACCATGCCACGTTCAAAGTCACTCAAATCACCTTTCTTCCCCATACTGATGCTGGTTTGAACTGCAGGAGATTGTCTTGACCATGTGTACATGCCTAAATGCACCGAGTTGTGATTGGCTGATTAGAAATTAAGTGTTAACGAGCAGTTGGACAGGTGTCCCTAATAAAGTGGCCGGTGAGTGTATTCAAATGTTAGCAAGCAGCCAACGGCTATATGAGACGTTCACAGGAAATGTAGGCAGGTTTATTGGTACCCGCCAAAGTGAATTTAACTCGTATTTGGCAGGTTGGTGGGTGTTTCTAATAGCGACTGCAGCAACTAGCTGTGTTGCTTCCAGCGCAACCTGTTACTTCCTTAAGGAAATAAAATTATAAGTCTGCTGAAATAACAACGTAATCCAGAACTGACAACAATATGTGCTTATACAATGAAATATTTAAATTAGTTTAAGTAATAAATTTAAATTATTAATTTACCAATCTCCCAGAATTAAACTGTATTTCTTCAAACTCAGATCATTCAAGAACTATTTTCAACAAGATTGTAATTGTTCATAACAAACAGTTAAGCTTGTCTAGCAGACACAATGACTCAGTTTTCTATACCTGCTAATGAGTGAATGCTACATTTCTTTTGTTTTCAAGTGAAAAGCATGTATGGACTGAAGGTAAAACAGGTTGGGTTGCAATGTTGGTCTGGAGTGTTTGCATGCCTTCACTTTGTGATGTCACTTCCTGTATGATTTATACAACCTCAACTTCACCTGTGGGGATTGAGCTAAAACTTTGCTGCTCATGTCAGCACTGAAAAAGCTTAATTTTAGTAATTTCTTAGCTCAAACTCAAATGGAAATGCTTTGAAATGGTCGATTGAGCCGTTTTTTTTTTCTCATCTTTGAGTCTTTTCAATGCCTCCCTCATTTGAAAGTAAGGCATGATAGCCAAAGTGTTGGTCATCAATAACAGCCGAGTGAGGGTTTTTGTTGTTTTGTTCATCTCTTCGAGTGCAATTTACAGGGCCCGGTTGTTTGGGTCGATAGCCATGCTGATTTGCTTTCAGCCTTCAAGCAGTGCTCCTTTTCTAAAGAGCAAAATTGACATGTTCTCAGCAGCGGTGCCACCACCCCTCTGTTTTAGCCCAGTGTGAGACTGAAGCTGGTCGATAGCTGAGACTTGCTTCACTTCCTGCTGCGCTGCTTACAATTACAGAGCCTGAATCAGTATCAGGGATTACTCGTCTAAAAAAAAGCTGTCGTTTTCAGTACATGTGGGTAGAGAGATAGTGCTCGTAATCACAAAACACGACTTTCATTCAGCTTGAGGATTTCATTTCAGACAGCAGGTATAATATTCATGCTTTAAAATTGCATTGCTTTTGCAGCTCAAATCCAATTGAGGATTACAAGAGCTGTCAAAGTTGCCCAAAATTGTCATGTGGAACAGTCACAGTTATTTAAGGCATAAAAGGTATAATCACACATCATGATGTAGAGACACAAAGAGATGCATATTGTGAGTTTTTATCTACAGCTCAAAGACCCTTTGTTGATATTCTGCTTCCTTTTTGGAGTTTTTCTTTTATAAAAACTGTTAAATACAGAATAAAAAAGAAGTGTTCAGATGGTGAAAGGAGGCCAAACCAACAATCTGCAGGATATTTCATAACCCTTTGTTGTGAAAATGCAGAGATTTCTGGAAAAGTTGCTAATTGTAAAATTAACCTTGTTTGTTTTTTTATGTTTATTGTTTTTCTTATATGTTTTGTCATTCCCATTTCCATTGTCTTTATCTTTTCTGCTAGTTTTAGTTTGAAATTTAGTTGACATTCAAACATTTTAGACACGTGTTTGTGCATTAATTAAAGAGATACAACCGAGAGGTCGCCATGTTGGGTTTTAAATCCAACAAATCCATCTTGGGTTTGAGTTCAGGGTTGTTCAGAATCTTCCATTTTTGAGCTTTTGTTCTTGACAACTTTTTTGTTGTTGTTCCTGAGAACTTTTTGCTTTACTGAACACAGAAACAAAGTTCTGTTTAAACACTGCAGACACACTCAAACTCTCACTGACCAAAAATATGCACAATGTTAATTGGCAACTCTAAATCATCCCTAATTGTGAATGGTTTTCTGTCTATAAGTGACCAATGATAGACAGGTGACCTGTTCAGGTGTGACCCCGCCTCTCGCCCAATGACCACGGGAGACTGGAGACACCAGCTGACCCTGAACAGAGTAAACAGGTTTAGATAATGACTGACTGACATCCAGTGACTGAAAGAACAGATCAATTATTGGCATTAAAGACTTTTTTGAAAGTAGGTTTCTGTGGGGAATGTATGAATAGTCAGTATCTTACCTGGAGTGAACAACAGTCAGAGTGATGATAGATGGATCCAATGGGTGGGTGGGGCTAATATCTAGTAAAAACATGTGTATTTTACACAAATCTGCCATCTAAAACAACTTCAACCTGAAAATTTTATCCCATTAAATAGAAAGAAATCTGAACAATGTGCGTCTTAACAGGAATTTAAATACTGTATGACTTCATTCTTAAATCTTAAGGTTTTATTTTGTGTCAGAAGCACAAGAACATGAGAACATATGCATTATATGCCAATAAACCAGGAAGTTCTGCTCTTTCAGACATGAAATCTTCCTTTAGCTGCTCGGTTCCTTGAACATGATGCCTCAGATGTAACTCGAGGCATGTAAAGTATCTGCATGCTCGACATTTTTGGGAGAGATAAGCTCAGTCACAACACAAACCTTTTGCTGACCCAGTTTATCTTGTTGCGCGAGAGGACGAGCTCGCCGTTGTGTTAATCATTTGCTACCTTTGGAGAATCGGCATGAAGCCAGAGTGAGTTATTCGATAATCAGGACCAGAAAAGCGATTACAAAGCAGGTGTTTAAGGAAGAAATCGAGCCGCCGGTGATCTCAGTCAGAAAACAGGTGTGTGTTTGTGGATTTCACATTTTTCACACTGTTTCTGAAGAAGAAATGTGTTTTCTCACTTTTCCCTGCGAGGAAGCCACAAAGGAAAAGTCATTTCAGTCTTTGACTGTTGCACACACCTAATTAGACTAATTAGGTTTTTCTAAGCTGAAGCCTGAGTGTGACGAAGCACGACTCTCACCCTCTACACGGCGCTCACTGATGGGTGAGAATGAGACTTTATATTCAGAAAGCAGGTAGCACATCACACACTCCAGCTCTCGCTCTCTCTCTCTCTCTCTCACACACACACACACATCCCCTAATGGATCAAATTAGCACTCTGGCACATAAACCATGTTTTTCACTCATTCTTTCACCTCCCTCTCTCGCTCTGTCTTCGATTTTGCCTCGTTTTCCTCCCGCTTCCTTCTGTCGGAGACAGTCTTCATGTAATTAAAATCCACACTGACACAGAAGTTGTTTTAATTTGAGATCATTACACCGTGTCAGTCTCCGGATTTGAAGGAGATCTTTAGAAATGGGCTTCTTTGAAACCATGGCAACTGCCATATAACCTCATTTTCTGCCTAATCACAGTCAAGAGCACGCTGAACATTGATTAAGACAATTATGGGGCTACATTTGCAACAAAAAGCAAACTAGGCAGAGGCAGTTGTTGGAAAAGGTGAAGAGGGGGGGGGCTTAAGTGCTTATGGAGGAAATGAAAGTGTATGCAGAAGAGCAGGGGTGCTGTAGTGAAGCTACGTATTAAAACCTCTTAATGGCTCGAAAATTGCACCTATTTTTTCTCTTTGAAATGTCCCAGAAATGTTATTCAGCTCCATCGAGGCATGAGTTCTGTTCACTGTACTCTCTAATTATTTCCCACTTTTGTCTTCTGAGGTCCTACAATAGTTTTGAACCAATGTTAAGATGCGATCAACTCAGAATTAGGTCATCTAAACCCCACATTTATTTGAACATAGTATAAAAACAATAAAACAACTGTAGAAATAGATAATTCTCTAAATTTTAAAAGCTCCTTTTTTAATTCTTTGTTCAAAAGTGTTGCTAATTATTTGAACAACCTCAGTTTTGGAGAAAGAGAGTTTAATTCTGACCAGAGTGGCGAGCTAACGGCTAATTTGACGCTAATCCTAAAACAAATTTCCAGCAGTTCAACTGAATACTGTTTAACCGTTTCGGTGTCAGAATTTCCTCATGAACATCATATTTCTTTCTAAAATTGTAATCGATAAAGTGATACTAGTAAATTCATGTTCTTTTAAAAGGATTTTTTGGTAATTATATTCACACACACAAAAAAATAAGCAGGTTGCAAATAAGTAATTTAAACACCCAAACTGATGAACATAACATTTCAGTCTTTATTTATACATCTCTGAATGAATGTCATTTGATAAAAAATTATATTTTAATCTCAATAAACTTCATTTTACAGATGAACTGCAGTTCTGAAAAAACGTCTTTGGTGTAACATTTTTATATCTTATTTTCCGCTGACTAATAACCATAAAACCCTATATGTTTATCGAGAACTGATGCTGATGTAAATGTTTGTAAAATAGTTTTCTTCTTGAATCTTTTGAGACCACAGAAATCCATTTAAGTCTTGGTCCCACACAGATCAGCTGTTAGCTTGTCAATCCGCTTATAATTAAACTCTGTTTCTCCAAACCAAGTCAGTTCAAAAAGGATTCTGCAACAGGAAGCCGAGTCTTTTTAAACTGCATCAGTGAGTGTGAATTTATTATTTTGAGGGATTTAAATTAAATTCCCTCAGATTAGAAACAGATAAACAAAAACATTTGAATTCCAAGTTGGTAACTTCAGTCTGTGCCAAAGAAACATCCTGGATTTTATTACAAACTGGAGAGGTCATTTAATTGGTTTTGGCCACACAGGTCAAAGGTCAAAAGGTCAGAGAGTTAGGGAAAGGCTTTACTGTAATAATGTCACTTCATTATAGGCTATCATTCTCACGGGCGTTTGTTGTGGTTGGCCTGTCTTCAAAGAGACATTCAGTGACCCCACTAAAACTGGAGGAATTCTGGGTAATTATGTTTAAGCCCATACAAATAAAAGAAAGCACAGTGAGGTGCAGGTGTGTGTGTGTTCTAACTCTTTTCTCTGTGTGCCAGCAGCGATGAGAAAAACTAATGACAATTCATCGACCGAAAACACTCAATTAAGTTATGCAAATCTTCTAATTGTGAATGCATAACAGTCAGGCCTCGTCACTTAACCCCGAAGAACCCGTTTAAAGGTTCCTGACGTACAGTCAGGCTTTCTGAGATGAATTTGTTTGCAGCTTTTCAACAGAAGGTTGTTTAGATGAGACGCAGCGTGGAAAACGAGGGGCGGATCGAAACAGAGAGATCAAAATCCTGCCAATCAAAAATAAAACAACCTAATTATCATTCCAAATCAGTGGCGAGAAGACACAAAGAGTCCTCCCACACAATGGATCCCCGGTCTAGACCAGAACAATGACTGTATAATTAGTTCATCAGACAGGCTCCTGGATTGATCCAGTTTGGATTTGCATGTAGAACTGGGTCAGACAGCTGGATCAGCGCCTCTGTACCTGTTTCCCATCACAGACACAGAGAGTCGGTCGAAAAATGTGCTGAGAGAATCATGAAAAGTCCAGTCACCCTGCTACGTGGGTTGGTGGGGCTGATTTACACTTTAGGAGAAGGATCAAGGATCTGGGAAATGACTTTTCACCACGGCAGGATTTTTTAACCTGAGGACCCCAAATTTGAATCCTCACTCATCCTGGAAGTGAAGATTTTTGTCTTTCCCATCAACACAGAACAGACACATGATTGCAAGGCAGAAGTTGTTATTCACTTGACCAGCCTGGGCCTGATTCGATAGCTGGCAGCTCCCGTGGGGGGGTGGGGGTTTAAAAAGGAGCCTCGATCAATGTCATGGAAAAGAAAGTGGTTTGGACTTGTCTCTGTCTTTTTTTTTCTAAAACTCCAAATCGAGACTCGATCATTTTTCAGGGGAGAGAAAAGGCGCCCTGCGCTCTGAGGGCTGTGAATGGGCTGTGATTGCTTGCGGTACAAAGGGGTTTGGGTTGGGGGGGGCACAGGTAATGACTGTGTGGATCGACAGACACCTCCCAGCAGTAGCAGCTACACGGTTAGCTGCTTTATCATTTGATTTGGGAAAGCGGTTGCTATGGAGACGGTAGCACTTGATTGGCGCCACGCTTTTGGCGACGAGGTAATTTCCATGCAGCATTTCGCTCTGAAAAGCATCGTTTAATAGCAAAGGGAAGCTGGAATTTAGATTTTCACTTCATTACTTTAGTTTTTGATGCATCACTTTGCAAGAAATGTCAATATCAGCTCTCGTTCCAGAGCTGTCACATATGTAGGCGAGTTTGAGTAAAAAAAAAAAAAACTTGTTTTTTTGGTTTGGACAACTAAAATCATGTGGTGAAGCAAAGGGAGATCATTTGGTTTCAAGTTGAAAACAGAAAACAAAAACATGTCTAAATGCCAAACATCCCAGAAACAGACTGTAATGGGAAGTAAAATCTTTTATTTTGACAGGAAACAAACAAACAGACTGGAGAATCCCAACAACCTGTTAGAAATATGAGCTGTTTGTTGGTTTATTTCAGTAATTTTTTCTCAATATGTTTATTAGTCAATAACAATCTATAAGAATATTATATGTATATATATGTATATATATATATATTTTTTTAATGATGACGTTTGATTGGTTCCCTCAACTCGTTAACACCAAAGTGGGCCCCAGCCTTCTTCAAACATCTCCAATTAAAAAGATTTCACAGCTTTTCAATCACAAGCTGCTATAAAGAGCCAGGTTTGTAACTTTTCCACCAAAACCTACTTCCAGTAATCTAAACAAAAAGTCAAATTCTACTTTATGACTGTCAAATTTTCCCTCCTTCCATAATAATTATATTCTGATCTGTATCTCTTCTCACCACCCTAAATCCAAACTACACTTTCCCATGCAGCAGCACACATTTATAGATGGAGTGAGGAGAGTAAAAGCTTGGAAAATAAACTCTTGGCCCCGTGTTTAGGCTCCCAGGTTTATCTCTGGGTTAAATCCAGGCTTAAAGCTGCTACACGTAAACTCCACCAAGGTTACGGATGAAAGGAAAAAGCTATTTCTGCCCAGGCTCTCCTTTGTAATTAGTAAGGAATCCATACAGTGCTGCTTCTCAACGCCATAATTCACTTAATTACTTAGAGACGCCTCTTTGATTCAGTCAATATCAAAAGGAGCTTTTCAGAAGGAGAGGCAGGGAATGATAGTCATTTTAAAGTTGTTTGCTTCCCATTTGTGGATAGAAAAAACACAATTTTATTTGCATCTTTTTCTTTTATGAGCTATAAACAGTTTACAGCTGAGAGGTTGTCTGATAGGTGATAAACTGAACATTAAATCCTAATAGAAGAGACAGATTTGGTATATTTTTACAGAAAACTACATGAAGGGAAAACAAGTTTAAGTTAAAAGGGAATTTCAGAGTAAAGAGTAAAATATATATTTGGTGAACTTGGGGGATTTGTATGAACTCTTTATGGGATCTTTGTGGTGACAAAAAGCAGGGTGCCACTTACCTGCTGAAAACCCTGCCAGGATTTTTCCCCTTTAAGCAGAGAGAGAGAATGTGAAAGCCTCTTTCTGCTGGGCTGAGATTAAAGGACATTCCTCTCATGTAGGGAGAGTGTGAATGGTCACTGTAGCTCGGATGTAACACAAGGTCTCCTGTGATTTGAAAAAAAGAAATCCAGCTCTTCCTCGGATCATTTCCAGCCTCATTTTGCAAATGTGTCAGCAAACGAGCTGAGAAAGATTCCCCAAAACACAGAGGGCTCTTTTCATGGTAAATATAGACCAGATCTTACATAACTTTAATTTAAATTTAGAGATTCTCTCATGACTGTGTTGGTTATAACAAAAATTTGAAAATGGTAAAATTCTGAGAATATTCAAGGGTTTAAATCAGAATTTAATATATTAATTGATAATGTAGCGACAATAAGTGACATTTTGCTTTAGAGGACAACAAACATTATCTGCTACAAGAAAACACTGTAAATAAGAAAAGCTTGACAGATTTAGCAGTTTAGCTGCTACATGGCTAATCTAAATCTTTAATCTAAAAAAATTAAATTGCAATTTCTGTCAAAATCCTTTTATAATTATGTTAAATGCTGACAACTTAGCATTATATTTTTACATAGTTGAATACGTGGAATTAGCAGTAGCATCTAGCTGTAGCCTGATGATTTTATACAGGAATATTTATAATATTCCAACAGGAAAAATGTTTAATACAAAATTAATATTAATTTGAAAGTTTATTAAATGTTGTTCAGGTAAAACACAATGAGATTTTTAGGTTTGACATTAGCTTGTCAGTCTGAAATAAACTCTATTTCTCTAAACTGAGGTTGTTCAAAGAATTATGTCAAATATTATTAACTGTTTTTATTGTTTAATAATTAGTTTTCCAGCAAACTTTACTGCTAAATGTTTGTAGCATTGCTTTAAGTGAAACCTCCTGGCAATCACCCCTCGTTTTTATGTATTATTTTATTTCTATTTTTGCTCCTGGTGTGAAAATACTGCAAAAATACACTCAGAATGTCCGAAAACAAATTCTGTATGTGCCTCATATCACCTTAAAACCCCGGAGACATATACGGTACACGCATATGTACAATTCTTCTCGCCTTGGGGATCATCTTATCACATTTCATTGTAATTCTGCCTGACATGTTTGGTATCTTTGGAAACTTCAGGGTCTTGACTAGAATTCTAAATGAATGGAAGCGGGTTTGAACAAAGCTTTGGTTGTGCATTTCCGTCTGCTTTTCCCCCCCGCGGTGAATCTGTGTGGGCTGTGGAGGTCACGGCACTGTCAGGCTGGCGGTTCTTCACTTCACACTGGAAACAAAATTGTAAACTAATCTCACAGGTGTTAGTTTGAAGAGCATTTACAAAGTCTTAACAGGCCCATTTTTTTTGTATGTAGATGCTTCTTAATGAATAAAAGACCAGCTTCCACCCTCGACTCATCACGTGGTAAGGACTGAAACACAAACATAACATCTACTGCAATGAATTCAATCCCCTTCATTTATTTTACAAAACAATGAATTTTCTCTCACTCTGACTTTGTCCTTATTTTAACCTAAAATCACACTCGAATATCACAAAATCAACATCAGTTGCAACAAACTCACATGTTTGTCTTTGCGCTTCTATTTCTGCTCTTTATTATAAATCTACTGTGGGCATTTAAAGCAGTGGGGATCCTTCTGATTGGCTAAATTTCTATCTGAAATTCATTTCAATTAATTTTTTATTTATGAAATATTAGTTTATAACAAAAGTAATTTCAGGGCAGTTTACAGAAACATCAAATATAATCAAATCAAATATAAAAAGTTGTGAAATAACAATTAGTTTAAAAAAATTCAATATGTGGTCAGTGTGTCCTCTGGCAGCATAACTAAAGGGAACGCTCAGGAGAACCCGAGCTAACTCTAACTATAGGATTGTGCAAAAAGGAACGTTTTTAAGTCTGTTCTTAAAGCTACACAAGGTGTCTGCCTGATGGATAAAAAGGTGGAAGCTGGTTCCACAGAAGAGGAGCCTGATAACGGAAAGCTTCTCTAGGAACCAGAAGCAGACCTGCAGTCTGAGAGCAAAGTTCTCTGTTAGGAACATAGAACAGTTAGCTCTATTAGATGGAGCTGGTTGTTTAAAGCTTTAAATCTCAGAAGTAAAATTTAACATTTTATTCAAGATTTTACAGGGAGCCAATGAAGTGATGCTAAAACAGGAGAAATATGATCTCTCCTTCTAACTCTCATCAGAACTCTGTCAGCAGCATTTTGGATCAGCTGGAGGTCTTTAATAGAATTATTAGAACATCCTGATAATAAAGAATTACAATAATCAAGTCTAGAAGTAATTAATGCATGAACTAATGCTTCTGCATCACCTTGGGTCAGAATGCTCCTGAATTTATCAACGTTACGCAGGTCGTCATGGTAACATGTTTTATATGAGAACCAAAGGACATGTCCTGGTCAAAGATAACACCCAGGTTCTTTACATTGTTGTTGGAGGCCAAATGAATACACCTAAAGTAAATGACAGACGACACCGTTTGTTCCTAAA
>SSNP01000105.1:1783916-1876522 GCA_006937955.1 Pachypanchax playfairii
CAAACAGACTGGAGAATCCCAACAACCTGTTAGAAATATGAGCTGTTTGTTGGTTTATTTCAGTAATTTTTTCTCAATATGTTTATTAGTCAATAACAATCTATAAGAATATTATATGTATATATATGTATATATATATATATTTTTTTAATGATGACGTTTGATTGGTTCCCTCAACTCGTTAACACCAAAGTGGGCCCCAGCCTTCTTCAAACATCTCCAATTAAAAAGATTTCACAGCTTTTCAATCACAAGCTGCTATAAAGAGCCAGGTTTGTAACTTTTCCACCAAAACCTACTTCCAGTAATCTAAACAAAAAGTCAAATTCTACTTTATGACTGTCAAATTTTCCCTCCTTCCATAATAATTATATTCTGATCTGTATCTCTTCTCACCACCCTAAATCCAAACTACACTTTCCCATGCAGCAGCACACATTTATAGATGGAGTGAGGAGAGTAAAAGCTTGGAAAATAAACTCTTGGCCCCGTGTTTAGGCTCCCAGGTTTATCTCTGGGTTAAATCCAGGCTTAAAGCTGCTACACGTAAACTCCACCAAGGTTACGGATGAAAGGAAAAAGCTATTTCTGCCCAGGCTCTCCTTTGTAATTAGTAAGGAATCCATACAGTGCTGCTTCTCAACGCCATAATTCACTTAATTACTTAGAGACGCCTCTTTGATTCAGTCAATATCAAAAGGAGCTTTTCAGAAGGAGAGGCAGGGAATGATAGTCATTTTAAAGTTGTTTGCTTCCCATTTGTGGATAGAAAAAACACAATTTTATTTGCATCTTTTTCTTTTATGAGCTATAAACAGTTTACAGCTGAGAGGTTGTCTGATAGGTGATAAACTGAACATTAAATCCTAATAGAAGAGACAGATTTGGTATATTTTTACAGAAAACTACATGAAGGGAAAACAAGTTTAAGTTAAAAGGGAATTTCAGAGTAAAGAGTAAAATATATATTTGGTGAACTTGGGGGATTTGTATGAACTCTTTATGGGATCTTTGTGGTGACAAAAAGCAGGGTGCCACTTACCTGCTGAAAACCCTGCCAGGATTTTTCCCCTTTAAGCAGAGAGAGAGAATGTGAAAGCCTCTTTCTGCTGGGCTGAGATTAAAGGACATTCCTCTCATGTAGGGAGAGTGTGAATGGTCACTGTAGCTCGGATGTAACACAAGGTCTCCTGTGATTTGAAAAAAAGAAATCCAGCTCTTCCTCGGATCATTTCCAGCCTCATTTTGCAAATGTGTCAGCAAACGAGCTGAGAAAGATTCCCCAAAACACAGAGGGCTCTTTTCATGGTAAATATAGACCAGATCTTACATAACTTTAATTTAAATTTAGAGATTCTCTCATGACTGTGTTGGTTATAACAAAAATTTGAAAATGGTAAAATTCTGAGAATATTCAAGGGTTTAAATCAGAATTTAATATATTAATTGATAATGTAGCGACAATAAGTGACATTTTGCTTTAGAGGACAACAAACATTATCTGCTACAAGAAAACACTGTAAATAAGAAAAGCTTGACAGATTTAGCAGTTTAGCTGCTACATGGCTAATCTAAATCTTTAATCTAAAAAAATTAAATTGCAATTTCTGTCAAAATCCTTTTATAATTATGTTAAATGCTGACAACTTAGCATTATATTTTTACATAGTTGAATACGTGGAATTAGCAGTAGCATCTAGCTGTAGCCTGATGATTTTATACAGGAATATTTATAATATTCCAACAGGAAAAATGTTTAATACAAAATTAATATTAATTTGAAAGTTTATTAAATGTTGTTCAGGTAAAACACAATGAGATTTTTAGGTTTGACATTAGCTTGTCAGTCTGAAATAAACTCTATTTCTCTAAACTGAGGTTGTTCAAAGAATTATGTCAAATATTATTAACTGTTTTTATTGTTTAATAATTAGTTTTCCAGCAAACTTTACTGCTAAATGTTTGTAGCATTGCTTTAAGTGAAACCTCCTGGCAATCACCCCTCGTTTTTATGTATTATTTTATTTCTATTTTTGCTCCTGGTGTGAAAATACTGCAAAAATACACTCAGAATGTCCGAAAACAAATTCTGTATGTGCCTCATATCACCTTAAAACCCCGGAGACATATACGGTACACGCATATGTACAATTCTTCTCGCCTTGGGGATCATCTTATCACATTTCATTGTAATTCTGCCTGACATGTTTGGTATCTTTGGAAACTTCAGGGTCTTGACTAGAATTCTAAATGAATGGAAGCGGGTTTGAACAAAGCTTTGGTTGTGCATTTCCGTCTGCTTTTCCCCCCCGCGGTGAATCTGTGTGGGCTGTGGAGGTCACGGCACTGTCAGGCTGGCGGTTCTTCACTTCACACTGGAAACAAAATTGTAAACTAATCTCACAGGTGTTAGTTTGAAGAGCATTTACAAAGTCTTAACAGGCCCATTTTTTTTGTATGTAGATGCTTCTTAATGAATAAAAGACCAGCTTCCACCCTCGACTCATCACGTGGTAAGGACTGAAACACAAACATAACATCTACTGCAATGAATTCAATCCCCTTCATTTATTTTACAAAACAATGAATTTTCTCTCACTCTGACTTTGTCCTTATTTTAACCTAAAATCACACTCGAATATCACAAAATCAACATCAGTTGCAACAAACTCACATGTTTGTCTTTGCGCTTCTATTTCTGCTCTTTATTATAAATCTACTGTGGGCATTTAAAGCAGTGGGGATCCTTCTGATTGGCTAAATTTCTATCTGAAATTCATTTCAATTAATTTTTTATTTATGAAATATTAGTTTATAACAAAAGTAATTTCAGGGCAGTTTACAGAAACATCAAATATAATCAAATCAAATATAAAAAGTTGTGAAATAACAATTAGTTTAAAAAAATTCAATATGTGGTCAGTGTGTCCTCTGGCAGCATAACTAAAGGGAACGCTCAGGAGAACCCGAGCTAACTCTAACTATAGGATTGTGCAAAAAGGAACGTTTTTAAGTCTGTTCTTAAAGCTACACAAGGTGTCTGCCTGATGGATAAAAAGGTGGAAGCTGGTTCCACAGAAGAGGAGCCTGATAACGGAAAGCTTCTCTAGGAACCAGAAGCAGACCTGCAGTCTGAGAGCAAAGTTCTCTGTTAGGAACATAGAACAGTTAGCTCTATTAGATGGAGCTGGTTGTTTAAAGCTTTAAATCTCAGAAGTAAAATTTAACATTTTATTCAAGATTTTACAGGGAGCCAATGAAGTGATGCTAAAACAGGAGAAATATGATCTCTCCTTCTAACTCTCATCAGAACTCTGTCAGCAGCATTTTGGATCAGCTGGAGGTCTTTAATAGAATTATTAGAACATCCTGATAATAAAGAATTACAATAATCAAGTCTAGAAGTAATTAATGCATGAACTAATGCTTCTGCATCACCTTGGGTCAGAATGCTCCTGAATTTATCAACGTTACGCAGGTCGTCATGGTAACATGTTTTATATGAGAACCAAAGGACATGTCCTGGTCAAAGATAACACCCAGGTTCTTTACATTGTTGTTGGAGGCCAAATGAATACACCTAAAGTAAATGACAGACGACACCGTTTGTTCCTAAAGTGCTCAGATTCATAAACATCTTATTTTATTTGTATCTAGATTTATTATAATATTTTGTGATATTGATATCATAAATGTTGAAATTGTAAAACATTTTCCTCCAAAACCCAGCAGGACATAAATGTGCTGACATATGTGTCTCATGAACCCAAAAGGTTTTTGGTGGATCCTTTAGAACATGCACTTTAAACTCTGTTGATGAACAAAAAGAGAATAAAAACATCTTGCCCAGCAGAAAGCATGGTCACTACCACCAGGTTTCTCTTTATTACTTGTCTTTGATAGGTTTGGATCAATAAAAATGTCTGAATTCACCCAGGAATAATAATCCTGGTCATCAAAACAACTTGCAGAAGAAGAAGAATTTGAAGGTTCCTGTTGCTACGAGGTGGGAAATTTAAGGTAGCCCAATACAGCTGGCCTTAAGCGAAAACCTTCTGCAGGTGATGGTTCATGCCTCAGTCTCACTTTGTTCCCACACTGACCACCTGCTCCAGTGGAGCATGTACTCTGCTTTGATGCATTTGATGCAGCGAACCCTCCTCTCACTCACTCGCTGTGCTTCTCTTAACCGACCTGTCAAATTGCCCGTTGGAGTGGAAGATGGTGGTGCCTGAGCCATTTTTTAAAAGAAGGCACAGCCAAAAAACCCAGAAGTTGTCTGTCCGTGTCTAAGTGACAGGTGTCTAACGTTGTGTGTATGTGTGTGTGGTTGGTGGGACGACAGATCCTGCTAATCCTGTCCGTCCCAGCGGACAGGCAGTGTGACTGGGTAATTGGCCACTGACTGAGCAAGACTGCTCTGGAGGCACCGCTTATTGAACCACTGTCACAGAGAGAGGAGGAGGGGGAGGCTTAACAAGACTGGAGAGGAGAAGAAGAAGAAAAGGATGGAGAGACAAAGTGGGGAAGAAAATCAAAAGAAAATAGAGGATAGAAGGTAAGAAGGAAAAAAAGAGTGAAAAAGTGAGAGAAAAACCCCAAAAAATGACCTGAAGTCACCATTTCTTCTTCTCTCAGCTGAAATGTGACACTTTCATGATTACACTGCAGCACTTTTTGGAGGTGAGGTGGCTTAATCTTAAAAAGAGGAGCAGGGAAAGGGATGAGAAGAGAAGGAGTCATGGAAATGGAGGTCCAGGTTAATACTTTGCTCCTCCAGCTGGCCAGCTGACAAATTGCCCTGTAAAAGCAGAGACGATGGATAAATAAAGAATAAAATAAAAAAGTATATCCCTCCAGCCAATTGGCTGTCATTGGATTATCCCCTATAAAGCAGGATTTGTGCGTTTAGAGTGTGTGACCACCTTGCTGCGCGTGGAGAGATGGGGTTTATTATCAGGAGGGAGAGGAATGATTGGATGAGCGATAGTTGCTTCATCAGCTCCATTAAACACACCAGTGACCTCTGAATCTGCTACATATTTCCATAGTACCATTAGGATATATGTGAACTGACAAATATCTGAAATTAAAGTTTACATTCAAAAGTTAACCATTAAAAACCATGTATCTTTTTCAGCTTTACTACAACAATAAAAAATTAACTTTTCAGATTTAGAAAATTCAAGAAATTTCCATTCTTTTTTCCTGTTCTGTCTCATAAAGACTCCCTCTAAATTCCCTCTTGCTCCTGATTGGCCGATTCTGAGGAAGTCATTTTGTTTAATCAACAAGGAAGTTCTGATTGCAAATCAAAAACCTACACAGAATTTAAATTGAATTAAAGCTCTTTTTTCCCGTTATTTAACCAAATAACAGACTCGGAGATGAAAAACTTTTTGTTTGAACCTCAAAATTTTAGCTCATTGAGGTTAAAAACTTTAAAAATTTCAGAACGTGTATTTCTTAATTTTATCCTAATAAGATGGATTAATGTTTTTTTTCATCTTTTTAAAGTATTTTTTCTGAGTTTGATGTTTTTATTATTCAGTTATGGTCTTTTGTTTGTAATCTTTAGTTTGGCGTTTCACATACCACCTGTATTCTAGTAGTAATCAGCACACCTGTTGTTGTCCAGCGATCATCTCTCCCAGTACATTTACTACCTGGTTTTCTATCAGGTCTTTGTTAGATCCTGTACATGCAGTTTGTTGTTGTTTACCAGTCTTGTTCAGTCCTCAGGGTGTTTCCTGGTCACCTGCATCGGTGTCTTTAATCCATCACTTTAAGGTTTAGGCAGCTTTCGGGACATGTCATGTTCCGTTTGAAGAGATCAAGCACTGCAGTTTTAAATACATGCATATTGAGGCAGATACACATTAACCTGCCCTTTACAGCTTTTTGATAATGCAAATGAAACAACACTAAGGAACATGCAGTCCCCACGTTTCATAAGAGATCAGAGCCATGCTGAGTGGAACAGTTGGTGCTATGCTTTATTGTTCAATCATCAACAAAACCAGGTGACCTCCAGGTGATCCCACCGAATACCAGAGCCAATGACTAAATCAGCAGTTTTTTTATTACCTGACATCCTAAAAGAGAGAGATTGGTGATCCTTTGAAATCAAATGCCCGTCATGTTTGGAAAAAGTTAGAAAGAGTGGAAGAAAAGGTCAGAGAAAACATTAAAAAGATAAGAGCAGAATGGAGAAAAAGATGAGTTTGTTGAGTGGGCAGAGGACCAGCGGCTCGTCCAAGCCAAAAAAATCAATAAGTGTTTGAGAGTCAACAGCGCGTGGGTGGTTAATGGCATGATTCAAGCTCATTAGCACAGCGTTTGACTCGAGTGTTTGACCTTAAACCGACCATCCCACTCTCACGGTTTCTGGCATGTGTAGTAAAACTTTTGACAGATACTGAACCATGCAGATATTGTTCCGTTGAACTTACTCACCTGTTCATTAGGTTTGACATCCTTTGCTGCGGTACAACAAATCAAACTTGACAAGCTTTGAAGAGAAAAACAGGAAAACAAGCCCTCGAGTCATTACATTACAGTGAATGAACTGTAATTTAGGCTAACTCATTACTTGGGTTTATTCAGCTTCCTTCGGGGCGGCAATTTTAGATTATTCTTCTGCAGTTTGTCTCTAATATTCCACGCCAGACAGAGAAACGTCCCAGTCAGATTTCCATGCTTCCTTACGGTCATTTAAAATTGAATTAAAGTGACTGATAGCGCCCAATCAGTGGCAGTAATTTCAGCAAATGATGCAGCGCAGTTTCAAACCTTAGTAAAGTATCGATTCAGCTGCAGCCTGCAGTCAGACATTCGTCTCCCATTAAAAACAATCTCTCCTAATTGCCTTAAACCGGTTTTTAGCATCAAATTATCCAGAGCTTCTGCACGCAACAACCTACATACCGTTAAAATAAATCTATATTAATGTATGCAGTTGTTGTGAGTTCCTAGAGGTTTAGAATAAAGTGAGGTAAAGTATGCATCATTTCGGATTCTCCTAAGGTTCCTCTTGATCTCTGCAATCATAAAGATCAGCTTATACAGCCGGTCGAGTTTCAGCGTATCTCAGTTTGAGCTCCGAACTTAAATCTCAGAGGCTAAAGACTATTGAACAAGTCAGAAAACACCTTCTGGTACTAAAATGTACTTTTCAGCTCTGCATGATGGAACAATTTGACATTTTACTTAAAAATGTTATCCCTAAATGTTTTTATTTATATTAAATCAGCATTTACAGGTTGGAGAGTGAGAGTATATTGTTTGTGGATTGTTTTGAAAGTTCGCGCATTCACTAGGTCTGCAATGACAAGCTATTGACAAGCTGTCAAAGGGCCAGGGAGGATAAATACACCAACACCGGGACTTGAGATATGAAAATCCATCTTCACAAATTTAAATATCTCAACATTTACGTTTGTGTAGGTTCTCATTCGTCCAGGACGTAGATATCTTGTAAGAATCTCAACATTTGTTAAATTTATGAACATAAAATGTATTTTTTGTAACTAAATGATGGATTTATACTGTCTTTTCTATAGTTTGGAGGCTGAATCTTTTGTTTGACTGGAGTGTCGACCGTCGTTTTTACATATTGTTTTAAAATTATTTTGCAGCATTTTTTTTATCTTTTTGCTCTTTTCAAACATGAGCATTATCATCATGGATACTTGGATGGACCCGGTGGACTCCTGCAGTACGACCCTGCAGAGTTTTATGGCAGTAAGTGAGCGATATAAACACAATTTACTCCTGTCTGCTGTGGAATCTGGAGCTTAATGAGACGCCAGTTTGACAAAATGTGATATTGCATCACATTTACAAAGTCTGAGCATCCTCGAGGTTTGAAAAGCCACATGGGAAGTTCTTTTTGTTGCACATCAGCCTCATAAACCCAGAACTGCTTCTGTGTTACTCAGTTTTGTTCATTTCTCTTCTAAATGTTGCCCTCTAATAAATTCTTTTAGTTTACTTTGGAGACAGATTTCTGTCACTAAAGTCAATAATCGTCGTGCACACCGAATCCCTGCAGGGATGTGCACGTGTAAAAAAGAAAAGTCGAGTTTCGCTGTAGTAATTAGTTCAGTCCTTTAAAGATTCAAATGGCCTTCATGTTGTTCGACCTGAGCAGATGAGAAATCATGTGACCTTTTCTCAAAGATTCCAGTCTTTCATTGTCACTGGATTCTAGTATCGACAGAATCGTCTGACATCATCAGTTTTTAACATGTGAGCAGAGCTTTAAGTCTCTGATGAAGAAATCAGACGCTGTGATGACCACCAGCGACGCTCCAGGTCAGCGTGAGGCAGCCTGTGATATATATTTCTGACAAGGTTAACAGATGATCAGTAAAGAGAGCTCACACACACACACACACACCCACACACACACACACACACACACACACACACACACACACACACAAGTGTGTTTTGGTATCCTTATGGGGACCGTCCATTGACTTCCATTGATTTTAGTAACTAGATTTATACCTAACCCAAACCCTTTTCCTAACCTTAACCATTACTGATCTATAACTAACCCTAAGACTAACTAAAACTCTATTCACACCATACCTATAAACCTAACCCCTAACCCTAAAAAGGGGAGTCCCCCTCATGGGGACCAGGCTTCGGTCCCCACAAGAACCCTCGGACCCCAGAAAGATAGTAAAAGTCAGGAAACGGGTCCCCAGGAGGTCAGAAATACAAACCCACACACACACACACACACACACACACACACACACACAAGTGTGTTTTGGTATCCTTATGGGGACCGTCCATTGACTTCCATTGATTTTAGTAACTAGATTTATACCTAACCCAAACCCTTTTCCTAACCTTAACCATTACTGATCTATAACTAACCCTAAGACTAACTAAAACTCTATTCACACCATACCTATAAACCTAACCCCTAACCCTAAAAAGGGGAGTCCCCCTCATGGGGACCAGGCTTCGGTCCCCACAAGAACCCTCGGACCCCAGAAAGATAGTAAAAGTCAGGAAACGGGTCCCCAGGAGGTCAGAAATACAAACCCACACACACACCCACACACACACACACACACACACACACACACACACACACACACAAGTGTGTTTTGGTATCCTTATGGGGACCGTCCATTGACTTCCATTGATTTTAGTAACTAGATTTATACCTAACCCAAACCCTTTTCCTAACCTTAACCATTACTGATCTATAACTAACCCTAAGACTAACTAAAACTCTATTCACACCATACCTATAAACCTAACCCCTAACCCTAAAAAGGGGAGTCCCCCTCATGGGGACCAGGCTTCGGTCCCCACAAGAACCCTCGGACCCCAGAAAGATAGTAAAAGTCAGGAAACGGGTCCCCAGGAGGTCAGAAATACAAACCCACACACACACACACACACACACACACACACACACACACACACACACACACACACAAGTGTGTTTTGGTATCCTTATGGGGACCGTCCATTGACTTCCATTGATTTTAGTAACTAGATTTATACCTAACCCAAACCCTTTTCCTAACCTTAACCATTACTGATCTATAACTAACCCTAAGACTAACTAAAACTCTATTCACACCATACCTATAAACCTAACCCCTAACCCTAAAAAGGGGAGTCCCCCTCATGGGGACCAGGCTTCGGTCCCCACAAGAACCCTCGGACCCCAGAAAGATAGTAAAAGTCAGGAAACGGGTCCCCAGGAGGTCAGAAATACAAACCCACACACACACACACACACACACACACACACACACACACACACACACACACACACATCAGAATCAATCAATCCCAGTTAACAAAAGCTCTGCTGGGCTTCTCTCCACTCTTCACTCTTATTCATATTTCAGGATGTTATTAGAGAGCGCAACGAAATGTCAAGATCTTTACAAGGTAAATATCTTCCTGAATGTCACCGGGAGAGTCGAGGGGTTGAGAGCACTTCTGCTTTTTTCACTGTCAGAGCTGCGAGCTGCCAACATTAAGGGCAAGAGTGATTCCTCTGCCAGCGGCTATTTCGCAAAGTCGTTTGTTTCTGCCGTGTTCTCGGTGATCGTGTTGGTGTGGGTGTTTGCATTTTAATGGTTGGCTGCAACAAAACAAGGGATGATGAGAGGGAGGGGGTTATTGTCTGTTTTTAAGCTGAAAGAACATTAACAAATATCAAAGCGGCTAACAACAGGGGAAAGAAGTTCATCTGTGTGAATTGTTGCTCATGCATGCGTCTTGATGTTGGACACAACTGCCCGAGGCCACGACTGTCCAAAAAAACAATGCAACGAGAATACGAGGCTGCTTCTTTGCAGTTGCTCTCCCCATGAATCTGAGGAGGGGGGGGTCTCTTCTCATGTACCAAAAATGAACATTCAATGGCACATTTCCTCTGCTGGAACTTCTTTCAGGAACCAGGGGTGAAACAGTCTGAGTAGAAATGAATCCCAGGAGGTTGAATTTTTTAAAGACCCAAAATCTTTGAGGTGATGGTCCTGCACTCATCTGATTGGTTGAGTATCTGAAGCAAATTTAAATTAAAACACAAAGACATGCAAGAAATGGTAGTTCAGGTTAAATAAGTAGTGGGATAAAACGATCCCAGTCAAACTAAGAGCCTGGATCGTTCCAGTCAACACTTAGTTCACATCTTTATGGTGGGTAAATTAGTCAGCTACAGCTCTGATCAAAGAACACATTCATACCATGTTCTGAAGCTCATTTCATGTTGGCTGAGGTTATGCACCGTGAGGCGCCTGATCAGAGGAGAACGATGTCATCTGCACTGACGATAACAGCCTCAGTGACGAGCAAAGCCCAGGGATCACATCTATTTTTGAGCTGCTTGCTTTCTTCCTCTTGTAAGTGAACATCTGTACGATGGCTCTGAACGACAGCTCCGACTGGCCGATCAGCCGAGCGGAAACAAAAACTAAAAAGGAAGATGAGGGAGGTGTTCCATTCATAGTCAGAGTCGTGGGATCGTAGGAAGTTATGTAACGTGCCAAAGGAACAAGGACAATCAAAGATTTATTCTGAAATCTCTTCCCCTGGCATGTCGTCTTGGTTGGTGACAATAAGAGTGACAACAGTTTCTCTGTGACCTGATTCACTCTGCTAGAAAAAAACCTCTTCTATCTGACAGTCTGTTGTCTCCACTTCACTTCTACCTGCTGGGGTTTTTCTTTTCCGGCAGCAGTTTCTCACTTTCTGGCCATCTGGATAATTAGAAGCTACATCTGACAAAAACAGAACTGTGTTTTTATTTACCGCTCAGCTCGCTGGCAGCACAAACGAGTTCTGTCTGCAGAATCTCAACACTTTATCAGCTGGTTTTCATCCATAATCACTGTCTTTTATTGCTCTTATTTTAAGATAATTGCAAAATATCTTGCAACTTGTATGATTGTGTCCATTTAATGTTTTACCACAGATCTAGAATGGATCCTTTTCAGCATCTCCAGAGCTTCTGATTGTGTAAGGCTTGTACTGAACATGCATAAGAAGGAGCTGAACTTTCAGAGCAAACCCTCAGTTCACCTCCCACCCTCCATGTGTTGGCTGTTACTTGGTGTTTTGTTCCTCTTGAAGCTTCTGCACCCTTCAACTGGTGCTGAACACTGAACTTCTGGTCCCACAGTGCCACCTATTGGAAGAAATAAAGTCATCATTTCCAGAAAGATGAGCACTGCATGTGGAATGTTTTTATTTCTGGCTCCTGATAGCCTGATTTTGTCTTTGCAATGGCTTGTTGATTCTTGCACCACTTCCTGTTTTAAGATTAAACCAAGAAACAATAAGAAAACGTGATTTTTACTTTTAATTCTTGCTGAAAATTGGACAAATGAGGTTAGCTGGCCTATTTTCTTTGATAAAACTGTTCAAATGTTGGTCAGGTCACAAGTGGGGAACTTAAACGGATAAAAAGAGAGCAAAGTAGAGCAGAAGTATTAAATCTTTCATCCTTTTCCGACTCTCCTCTAACCTCATTGCACCGGCAGAGACATTGTGCAGAAGCAACAGCCATCCATCATGTCTGATTATGCCGTTTAGATGTAATTGCAAACCCTTAAGGATTACTCCTCCATCCTTGTCCCCGCTCGTGCAGACACTAACACACTTCTGCACGACAAGAACACAAACACGCACCTGTGGGGGTGGAGCTTGCTAGAATATCACTTTTGCTCGTGCAGACATGAAGACAGAAGACAGAGAGCAGGCAGCACCTCCGTGCACATTTCACAGACAATCAAATAAGAGCTGGCGTTCGATACATCACTGACAAATTGTTTATTAAACAAAAGGCTTGAATTGCAGCAGAACTGAGGCGGAGGGAGAGCTGGTGTGTGTGGATTCATGCACCCATGTAAGGAGGAAAGGGTTTTCTGCTGCTCTTGTTCTCACAAACACACCATTTATGTCCATTTCTCCAGAAGAAGACAATCGTCTGAAACATTCTTTGTGTCTAAACTTTGGAACAAAACAACCCCAGTGAGGTCACGAGTCTTTACATGAGTAGATTCCCTGAAGAGCATTTACAATATATTAAACAAATGTTCTCACGTCATTTGTTTCCTGTCATTTTGTGTATCAAAGAGTCAAAAATCTTCAGGTTATGAAGCATAATTCATATTTGTTTAAAGTTTTTATTAGTCTTCTGCATCCAGAGAGGTTCAACAACATGATTTATGTCAGAGTTCATGTCCAGTTGCGTAGAAATCATCACAACTCTGGATCTACCAAGATCAAACACTCACAATGTGAGTTTCTAATATTCAGAATTCAGTAAGTCACAGACAGTGAGAGGTTTGTGAACGTTGGTGAAAATTTTGGACAAAAATAAGTTTAAATTTGATTAACTCCAAGCAGATTTGGAAAAATATAGAGTTTGTTCTATAAGAACCAAAAAAAAAAAAAACAGATTAGGACAAAATCGTTGGACATTTTCAAAATGTCTCTAAACGTTAGTTCTCATTTTCTTTTCATGTTTAATTAAGTTTTGAGCATGTAAACTTAAACATTTTGGATAAATTACAGGCTAATATGTACCATCATCTACACATTTCCACAGTTTTATATGCTTTTAATTTATTATATCAGTCCAATGGTTGTGGATGACCAAGATGCTAAAACACACAGAGATGAAGAAGAATCAGGTAAATGCAAATGTATCGCAATAAAATTGTTATCGCAATACGATACACTCAAAATTGAACAATAAAATCACAAATTTTTTTCTGATTTCATGCACTTCTTAAAGAATTATCTGTGAAAACTTCAGTAAATCTTTAACTGAAACTGAAGTTGATTTATTGGTGAAACAGTGACTGAGCAGATCTGGTTTCAGGAGTTCCTTCAACTCTGTGTCCCGCCCAGAATGTTTAAAAAAATCACTAACAGGAGGGTAGTCTTTATTTTAAAACCCCATAATGATAATAATAATAAATGATTTCTGTGTTAAATGAGAGTGCTGGTGGTCTGTGGAGTGTTTACTGTGTGCTGACATACAGAGTCAGACACAAGAGGAGAAATGTTAAAGATCAAACTTCTATCAGTAGATGAATGTGTGAACTGTCTTCTAGTGTCAAAGTTTGTGTTTAGAAATGTGCCACACTGGAAAATTTTAGATAAAGCATAGTTTTGGCTGGAGGGGAATGTAACTCTGCAGTAAAAGGTTAAATTCAGGCTAGAAAATAATAAAAAAACTGGGAAAAAAATCTTTCATCCAGCTGGAGTGTGAAGTTTTGAACATGAAATTAAAGCTTTTGCAAAGTGCACAAACTTGAACAATGATAAGCAGCTAAATATCATCAGATTAGGTCTCCTAAAAGCTCGGCTCAGTTAGAAAAGAGGAAAAATGAAAATGGTCTCCCCTGAGAGAAACTTTGGAGCCCATGATGTAGGTGCGTGGTTAAAGGCTAAAGGTCAGCTCCACATTCTCCTGCTGTTGCATTGTTCCCTGCAAGTAGGGGTGATGACACCTGTCAATCAACCTGTGCTCAAGACCTTTACAGCGTGATAAAGGCTATTTCGGGAGACAGCGATCCTTTCATGAGAAATGTCACGGATGTTGGGATAAAAAAATGAGGTCAGATTTCTGTGGAATGTGGGCCGTGTGGATGTTTTGGCTTCGCCGTGTCGCTGCAGCTTCATGCTAAATGATACATCAGCTGTTGCAGTGCTGGGAATCGCAGTGTGTGTGTGTGCAGATGTGGCTTTGTGTGTGGTCGGTCAGGAGGCGACACGGTGTGATGCATGTCTTTAATAACAGTCCATTAGCTCCCTGCGTGTCCTGGATCTGAGCTTCTTGGTGTATGTGGAAGCAGAATGTGGATCCTTGTGGGTGAGATGTGTTGGATGGGCTGTGAATCAGAACCCCGCGTGCTGGTTTTTCTTGTTGCTCCCATCGGGACGGACTGAGCGGCTGTCTGTTATCCCTCACCCAAAGGTTCACTGACCTCAACCATATTTTTCTTCTTTCTGCACAAGCTTCCACTTTCTCCTCCCTCCCCCACTTTCTTTGCTCACACATATTCTCCTGCTTCTGTGTTTTATTACTGCCTGCTGCCGAAAGGCAAAACTAAATGTAGCAACAAAAAAAGGTTACAACTCAGTTAGTTTTACAGATACTGGATAAAATTTGGTCTTATAGTATCTGAGAGTCCTTCCTAATAGAAATGCTGTGCTCCAACTGATCACACAATCTTTTTGCTTGAATCTTTGACAAAAACCATTTAAATTTACCAGTTTTATCTGTTAGCAACATATTTTATAAATAATAAAACAGATTTTAATGAAACTTCCTGAAAGTTAACAATTAAACGTGTCCATACAACTTTGATTCCAAACAAAGCTCCCCCTATAGGCATTAATGTACACATCTGGAAAGACTCCATCAAGGCTGAAAGGTACTGAAAGGTTTTAGAGCAACATCTGCTCCCATCTGGACGACATGTCTTCAAGGGAAGGTCACATCCATCACAGCATCATAGCTTCAGAGAAGGAGAGTCCAGATGCTGAACTGACCTGCCTGCAGTCCAGATCTTTCACCAGCAAAAAACATCTGGAGTAACATGTCATGAAACATCCTGCCTACAAAAACCCAGAACTGTTGAGCAGCTAGAATCCTGAATCAGACCAGAATGAGACAATGTTCCATCAGCTGATCTTCTCACCTCCCAGATGTTTGAACATCCTCCTGTTTTAACTTTTTCAGACTAGTTGCACCCATCAAATTTAAAATGAGATCATATTTTTTATGAAATACTAAAATATCAGTCTGACGTGTTCTTTATGTTCTACTGGGAATAAAATCTGGTTTGAAAATTGTTGTATTCTTTTTTTAATTTCCATTTTACACAGTGTCCAAACTTATTTTGGAATAATCTACTTCTCGAGACAACCCAGTTTAAGATGGCCGCAACTGAAAGTTATACACAACACCTAAACTCAGTGTTTACAGATGATGCTACTTTTTGGGATCCCACATAGGTTTCTAATCAAGATTTAACCTAATTGGATAAATCTTCTCATTTTCTTCACATGAAAGTCTGTGTGTTCTATTATAGTTGCCCCCTTTCCTGACAAATCCTTCAAGTATCACAACAACTGATGCCTGCATTAAAAAAATGAAAAAAAAAACATGTTGAAGAGCATTTTTTTTCCCAGTGAAACATCATCCTACCAACACAAATCCATTCACCACACAAACGCTGACAAAAACGCAGGAAATCTCCTGATCTCGGGCACCGAATGCCCACAACAACAGCAGGCTCTGACTAATCCAGCTCCCTCTACATGTTTTTAATGAGCTTCCATAACCATAATCCGTATGGTGCAGCGCAGCTCAGGGTCCAATCCAGCCATTTGCACAAGTTTGTGCTGTCAGCAAAATGTGACAAGGGACGTGTGTGTGTGTTTGTGTGTTACTGTCACGGAGCATCTGTGTTGCTGGTGTGTGATCATGGCTGACGATTTCCCATCTGGTAGAAGGAGAATATGTGAGGGAGGGGTTTACCTGTAATATTTTGTCTTTGTCCAAACATGCATTATGATTATTGGGGGCAGAAAGCGGTAGGATGTAGTGTGTGTGTGATGACAGAAAAAGGCTGGACTCTTTCAGAACCCCCCAAAGGGAACCAAATTAAGGTCCTCTGGGGCCAAATTAGAGGCAGCTAACCAAGTTAGAGCTCTGTAGCAGGAGGGAGTGGGAGGGGGGGTCCGACTGGGACGAATGGGCTTATTTCTGTCCACACACACACACAATCCCACACCTGTCTTTGTTTTGATGATGATCAGCAGAAGATGAAAGTCACTTCCTGACAGCAGCAGCCTCTCTGTTGTGGATTCTACAGGGAGATCCTGAAAAAAAGCGACAGCCGTAACGTTTTTCTGTAGGTCGGCTTGGATCAGTGCGTCTAAATCAGGAAATTTAAACTCATTTAGCCTGAAAAAGAAAAATCTTATCATAATTATGTTTTTTTTAGTTCATACATTTTGTTCTTTCCGGAAAAAATCCATGTAAATATGAAAAACATTCAGAAGTGAAAAAAGACCCCAAATTCCAAAAAGGTGCTAAAACCGATTTCAGTGTGAATTCTTTTAGTTTCTCCATGTCAGATTGATTCTGACCCACAGAAAGAGGTTCGGACTTTGTTTTCATTCATTTATCAGCCATTCAAAATGTTTTACTTCCTTTTGAAAGTTCATCCAGGTTTGGTTCCACTTCCTGTGGTTGAACCAGTTTGATGATGACCTCCAGGACATCCGATGAGTTTGTCTCCCTGCATCTAGTTTGTGACTCTGCATCATGGAGGACTTCTGCTTCTGAGACGATCCTGGACACATAAGCTGCATCTGAACTTCCTGTATTACTAACTTCCTGTTTTTGTGAGTGTTTTATCCAAATTATTGATCATTCAGTGCATTATTTATTTTGAAATCAGAGTTTTTTTGGGGATGTTTATATAATTTTTTCACCACACACACACTTTCAGGTGTGACTGATATGTCAGCTGGTACAAGGTTTGTCATGTGACCCTCTGTCACACACGTGCACGCACACACATTCCGTGGTGGTGACATTTGTGAAGTCTCATAGTAGAAGATCATAAATCTTGGATTTATGAGCGACTCCTGCTGAACTCGGCCGACCGCGTTGCCTTGACATTCAAAACAAGTCAGGGTTTGAACTCTCGGGAGTTTCTGATTGATCTGCCTCATGAGGGCAGTAAAAACCACCTACCATTAGGGTTCAGGCTTGTTCCAGTTTAGAAAGCCTTTGCTCATTACCATCATGACAAGTAGAGATTGGACAGTTTGAGTGGAAACAATGGTTTGTCTTTTGTTTTTTTTTAAACCAGAAAATTAAAGCAGTCAGAAACAGTCATCAGAGCTCTCCAAGCTGGAATCCAATCAAGTGATTAGGAGTGGGCGGGGCCAGTGCAGAGCTTCCATATCTTTTGGTGGAAAGACAAAGACTTTGTGCTTTGTGAAGTCACCAAAAACTCAGGTTTTTGTGTGAAAAGCTGTAATGGGGTTCAGTGCAGCGGTTCTGTTAGGGTTTGTGCTTCTCCTCTCAGGTGGAAGTTTGGGTTTTGCTGCACAGAACTGGTTCATCTTTGGTGCCAATGAGACGCTCCACCAAATCAAACAAGAACCAGTGATAACGAGCACTCAGCAGCTGAACCAGACCGATCCTTCACCTGTCACCTACAGGCTCAAGACCTACCAGCTCAGAAAGCTGGCTGAGCCCACCCAAGAACCAAAGCTGCCCCAGTCTGCTGAGGAAACGGTGCAAACTTCTCAGGTGGAGGAGGAAGCAGGTCATCAGACCTCAGAGCTGCAGGAGCAAAAGCAAGCTGAGGTGGTGGTGTTGGCCCCAGGTTCGGATCAGAACCGGCCTGCGTCTGAACCTGATAAGAAGGTAACCCAATAATACTGTATCTGACAGTCTATACACACACACACACACACACACACACACACACACACACACCATACGGTTAGTGTAAATCAGTTTGATTGATGTTGCAGGTGAAGGGGACGTTTGACCAGCGGGTTCCTGCACCAGCTGCGAGTGTGTCGGTGCGCTGCGGCGAAGAAAAGGTCACTGTTGCGGTCAAGCAAGACTTCCTGGGTAATGACTGCCCATTAACTGTTTGAATTGATCAGCTGTGTGTGCGCATGTGCAGCCGCACCAGCACGGATCCATTTGAAATTCTTCTAGTCGTTAATGTCTGAGAAGGAAAAAGGTCAGATGAAAGGCTGAAATCTGGGAAATCTGAATAGAACGGTGAGGACGAGGGACACAGTGGTGATTTACTGCTAATGGTTCAGACTATAGACTTCCAGATCAATGTTTCCTCCCTCTATGAGGACTCGTCTTACTCCCCAGCTCACACAGGTTTTTACTTATGTTCTTTATAGAAACAGTTTTATTTGTTGTGCATTTGAACTTCAGCTTACAGTGACCTCGACTCATGGTGTTAATATGCTCTGATGCTCCCAGGAAACGGTCAGCTGATCCGTCCCAGTGATCTGACTTTAGGGGGCTGCCTGGTAGTGGACTCTGTGGATCAAATCCTGCTGTTTGAGACGGATCTGCATGGCTGTGGCAGCACTGCATTGGTATGTGACTTCTTGACATCCATTGACTGATAGTAGCACCTCAGATTTCACTGTTTTTTGTTTTATTTGCAGATGACCGAAGTTTTTCTCATCTACACGTTCTCTCTGATGTATTCGCCAACACCCATCGGTAACACCTTGATTCTGAAGACCAACCCAGTGGAGGTGAAGGTACAGTGTCACTTTCCAAGGTAAAGGCCTCATTTATGCTTCTGTTTGGTCTGATTAAAGATAATCATCTTCCCTCAAATCAAACCTTCCTGTTCTAACAGGAGACACTACGTGAGCAGCGACGGCGTGAGACCTACGTGGACGGTGTTCGCCTCGGAGATGCAGACAGAGCGGCAGCTGAGCTTCTCACTGCGTCTCATGTCAGGTGTCAAATATGCTAAACAAAGACAGTTAGGTGGGGGGGGGGCGGGGGGGGGGTGTTCTGGGTTGTGTTCTGCTGCTGATCAAATGGGGGTCACTCCCAAAAACAATCAACTTCCTGCTGATTGTAGTTTCCAATTAAATTCTGTTGTTGATCTTTAAAAGTTGCAGTAACGTCTCCGTCTGCTCCAACTGCTCGAAGGGAAAACTGCGTCTGTGTTTATATAAAAGAAGTTTATAATAGTTTCTCAACTGGATTTTGAAGGCACAGACCCCCGTGTGTTTCTCCTCCAGGTTCACAGTGATATGTCTGTGATTTAATTTCTTCTTTCAAATCTTACAGTATCTGCTTTAATCCTGATTAACCGACTCCCTGGAGGATCATTTTGCTTTCCTAATCTGAACATGTTCTCCTGTGTATTTGATTTAGAGGACTGGCTTTCATACAGGCTTTCCAATGTTTACTTCCTGAGCGACGTCCTGCACATCGAGGCGTCCGTCCTCCGGGGTCACCACGTTCCTCTAAGGGTCTTTGTGGACAGCTGTGTGGCCACAACCAGCCCAGATCCAGAATCACAGCCTCGCTACCCCTTTATCAACAACCACGGGTGAGACACGGTCAGTTTGTTATGTTTATGAACAGATGGGTTAATATCTGCCCTGTTCGTGTGCTTTTACCCCATCAAGGTGTTTAAATGATGCTAAGCTGACAGGTGCTAAGTCTTATTTCATGCCAAGAAGCCAGGAGGATAAACTTTACCTGCAGCTGGAAGCCTTCAAGTTCCAACAAAAGGACAAGACCTCTGTAAGAACAGCTTGTAGAAATGTCACACACACACACACACACACATATATATATATCCGTTTCTACATGTCTGTGTTAATTATTTTACAGGTCTATATATCGTGCCACCTGAAAGCAACAACTCTTGATGTTCCCATCGACTCCCAACACAAATCCTGCTCCTTCTTGACTGAAACTAAAAGGTTCCAACATGTTCTCGCCATCTTCAAATGATTGTTGAGATTTCTGTGTTCAAACTGGCACCTTTTTGCTTTGGTTCTGAACAGATGGGTGGCATCAGGTGGAGAAAACAGCGTCTGTAGCTGCTGCGAGACGAGCTGCGGTGGGTCGAGAAGTAAACGAAACCTCGCAGCAGATTCGAGTACGGATCACTCAATACTCTGAGACACTTGACACACATCTGTTTCAGGGGTCTAAATATTGATACTGAACTGTTAGATGTAACTTCCTGTCTGAGGAGGATCAAACAAGTCATCACCAAAATGAAATCATGTTTTTGGTCCACTGTCCTTGTGCAGCTCTGTGGTGGGAGGGGACGGCAGCTCTGGGTCCCATCCTGTTAGAGCGCCACATTCAGCAAGAGGTTCTTCCTCCTGAACCAGTTCCTGAACTGCAGACACAAGAGGATCCTCAAACTAGTAGTAAGTGTCACTTTCCCCAAATCTCTGCTCGTCTCAGTTGACAGTTTTAACTGCTGTAACAAATGGAGCCAATAAACCTTTTTTTTTTCTCATCATCCTCCCTCCTAAGCCTCATCTTCATCAGTTGTGCTGCTGTGTGGAGCAGGTGCGGCTCTGGCTGTGGTGGTAGTTTTCACGAGCTCTGTGATCTGCAGCAGACTCCGTAAACCTGCTGGGGATTCTGTTTGTACCTGATTTAAGACAATAAAACATTTCTAACAGAGCTGCTTCTTGACTTTCCCTCGTTACTCAGCTGAGCTGAAGTTTGGTCGTTTGCAAGATTTCTCTTTGATTCTCCTCCTCCAGGTTTCTGTCCGTAATGGTGTCTTCATGAAACTGTCGGGAACTGTTGCTCACAAGCCAAGAAGATGAATTGACATAATTAAAAAGGCCATAAAGGCGAGAGCGGGGGCTTTTATTACAGTAATATGTGAAGGCCTTGTTTTAATGGGGTGTTTGTTCCCGTGTGCAGGACTGACGGCAGCAACGGTTTACAGACCCTCCCCTTTCTTTCCATTCCCATCACACCAGAGGCTAATAAAAATAAATAAATAAATAAATCTAGCAGGAGGAGGTGGAGGCAAGCAGGAGTGATGGACAAAATCTACAAACCTCTTTACAAAAAATAAAAACATCAGTTTTTCTGTGCTGATAATGAGATTTTAACTTCCAAAAGCAAAAATGAAAGTGTCAAAGTAAAGAAATGTTAAATTTTAGATGTTATCAGTAAAAGCTGAAACTTAAAATAACTAAAATTTGGAACTAATGCTAATTTGTTTTTTTTTTGTTTTTTGTTTTTTTTTTATTCTGCATTTTGTAAAGTTACAAATTGTCTTTTCTAACCACAAAAAATGTTGAAATCTGCAAAACAAAGTGTATATATACAGTATACACAACACTAAATGCTAGTGTTTTAGCTGGATGCTAGGGTTAGCATCTGTTGGTTTGTGGTACTTTTTTACTTTCCACACTGTTAGACCAATTTAAAAACATATATTTTTGTCCTTAAAAGAACAAAATATCAACACTCACTAGGAAATAATTTAAGTTCATTTAGTGACTTTCATTAACACAAAAAAGTTACAAAAGACATTCAGAAAATCTTGTCAGTGCTAAAATTCTTTCCAAATGAACTGGAGTCAACAGGATAAAAGATGATCTCCTGCTCTGATCATCTCAACAAAGGGCCAATAATGTGAACTCTTGGCACAATGAAATGATTTTCTGCTCTGTTTCATGTCAATAAATGCTGAATATCTTCCTTTTTTTCTTATTTGAAATAAGATCATGTTCTGAGGCTGCCAAAATGAATTTTTGCTATTAAAAAAATCTTGCCTGCAGCTTTAGGAGAACTCATCAGAGTGTGAAACGTGTTAATGTCTTGTTCTTGCTGCAGAGAATCATCATCATCATCATTCCAGAGAGTCATCTTCCCGCAGATGTCTAACACTGATGGCAGCACGGCCCCAAGTTGACAAGCAAAATGGCCGATTGTCCTGAATCAGCCATTTCCATCGACAGGATGTTTGACCCCGAGGGCGTAAGACACACGTTCACAGCACACGTGCACTTTCGTACGCTATCATGCACGCACGTGGCCCATCAAAAGTAATGGTGTGTATCCGGTGAACAGCAGAGAAGACTTCTCTGTCTGGCAGCCGTAACGATATCGTTGCTGGAGACTATCGTTACACATCATGGGTTTGTTGCAGATGTGTTTTCATGCCACACAGTGATGATGGTGACAGAAAATAGATGTGGATTCTTCTTCAGTCTGCAAAACACACACAAACACACACACACGCTTCCTTCATCCAGGCCCATAATTAACCCTCTTAATTAAGAGAGAGAAAAAAGTTAGTAGCTAAGAAAATGGATTTAATTAGCCTGATCTTACCCCAGGAACATGTGCACCCATCACACACACTCACACACACACACACGAAACAATTAAGCCTCTTTTATCCTTGCTAATGGCTTCAGTGACTCAGAGCCTTTCTCATTAAGACTATCAATAATATGCTGATTACATGCATCCACCGGCCTCCTTTATCAGAGCACAAAGGAATGAGTGTGTGTCTCTGGGGTTTCAGGGGGTTGGTCGCCTTTCACCGTGACCTTATCTGCTAAAATAGACATCGGGATTGTTTGGCTGGTAAAGTAAAAGTAGTTTTAATATGTCTGTATTTTTTGGCGTTTATCTCATGGAAGAGGCCACATGTGAGGGAAAACCCTCTGAACCTGCAGAAGGTTTCATAGAACTGAGATCTGTTCGGTTTTCCCAATGTGTTCTAGGAATCTGTCTCAACTCACAGTCCAAAGAGTCCTTCTCTGCTCTGTCTGTCTCTTGTGTTGTTTGATGAGATTTAAAAATAAAATAAAATCTGTCTATACCAACCTGGGACTGTGTGAAAAATAATTGCCCCCTTATTCAACAGCAGATGAGAAGGTCAGAGTTGATGATTCAACAATAAGAAAAAGATTTGGAGGAAAAATGGAGAGTCCCAACTCACATTTACCAAAAACCTCTTAATGATTCCCAAGACTTTTTGGAAAATATTCTGTGTACTGATGAGAAAATGTGTAAATCCTGTTACATCCAGTTTAAAACTAACACGGCTTGCAGAAAACAAACATACTGACAGATAAACACGGTGGTGGCAGTATGATGGTCTGGGATTATAACTGATGGAACCAAGAATTCAGTTCTCTACCAGAAAATCCTGCCATCTTTTTTTTAGCTTAAGATCAAACATTCTTGGGTTCTACAGAATAATGATCTGAAGAACACGAGTAATCCACCTCAGAATGACTACAAATACAAAAGAAATACTTTTCACAACACTACAAACTCTCCTCCCTATTACTCATATTGTTTATTTAAAACTTCATCTTCTTCTATAATTACCTAAATGGTAGATTCTCTTCTTGTGAAATCATGTGTTTTTAAACTCATATATGTGCTCTTCTGTCCCAGGTTGAGTTGTTGCTGTGTGTTTCGCTCAGAGACAGAAAATAGAGATGGACATGCGTCTGTCACACAGGCAGGAAGACAACAGGCCTGGGCTTTGACCTTCAGTCTTATCCTGCTGTAAGTGACTCTGAGGTCCCTCCCAGAGGAGGAGAGAGGAAAGCAGCGTCCTGACCTGCACAGCCACACCTTCACCCCTCCTCCATAAAGCATCCCCAAACATCCCTGATGGAAGCTGCCATCCTCTCTCTGATCTCAACTGTCTATTGTCAGATTTGTTTTTCATCTCAGTTCTAAAGGGACCCTCGTGGCCACCTACGGCTCTGGCGGACGGACCTTTGTGTGGTTCCCAGACTTAGTTTTTGCAGCTTTTGATTAAATGTGAGACAACTGGGCTTCACTGAATTGTGAACTTAAAATAAACAAAGAGAATAGGTCTTGGGAAATGATGTTAGTTTAAATGAAAAGGCCTGCTGGAGTTGATTAGAAGTAGATACGTTGTTTTAGTAATGTATTGTTTACATTTATTTAGCTTTATTTTGAAAGGATTTTGATTTCAGGATAATGTTAACAAAGATCATAACATGCAATAAATTTTTTTACATTTGTATATTTATAATAAAGTTAAAAAAAAAACATCTTATGACATTCAGTTGCAGTTTTTAGCTAGTTCCTTATTTCAAAGCTAAAGCTTCCAAAATAGAACAGGTATGAGGTCAGGTGTGCCATCATCACCATGCAGAAACTCTCCGACTCAAACGGCTTCAATCTGGGACAAACAACAAGAAAAATAAAAATCATGCTGGGAAGCATCTACATCAGGGAAGTTAGTGCGGATGTGATTTACAGAGAAACAGATGTTTTCTGACTGAAATAGCATCCGATCCATCGAGTTGTGAACCCAATACCTTCCTTTAAAGCATCAGGAGGATAACCACAACAAAAGACTGCTTTTCCGTTTATTCCTGCTTTAGATGTGGGTTTTTTTGAGCAGACAATGGCTGAAAATATTCTTGCTTTATGTTTGATGTGAGCTTACTTCTGCTCTTAATGGAAATACTTAGCAGCGTTTGATCTCAGCTCTCAGGTGCACAGCGTAGGAACAACAAGGATGACGAAGCTGAGCAACTCACACCTCTCATTTACGGTTTCAAAAATACGCTTATTTGTCCTGTAGACCATGACCTTTAATCCTGACTGGCACACCCAAAGTGGCAAAACACACAGCACCCAAACACACTCTTTTATCATTCAGAATGCGCTAGGAGCTATCAACCTGAATAAATAAATCCTCGTCTTATCTCCAAAAGCAAAACTGGATAAGCGCTCCCACCGGGTCTGGATGGAGGAAGCTGTCAGCACCTCTATTTTGGTTTGTCTCATACAGAGTGAGAATCCTGTTTTTTTTCCTCTCCAATCCATCCTCTTGGTTTTTTTGCTCCCCGGAGAGTCATTTCCCGTCCCTGTGTGTGCAGACTTATGTGTCCCGCCTCACCGTCCATACATGATCCCTCTTTCCTGCTTATCTCCTGCACCATCCCTAAATCTTTCAGTCACACGGTAGAATTTACCCAGTTATAGGAAGAGAAAAAAACCCAGATGTTCCAACTTTAAAACCTCTGAGATATATTCACCATTACTCAGCTGATATTTGTTTTGTTTTGACACCTGTAGCTGCAGTGGACAAAGAGGAACCCACACGATCCATATCAGAATCTTTGATTTAAACCGTTTTATCAGGACAAACCCAACATACATCTGGATGCAGCTTCTATTGTGTTAACATGATTTGTCAAGACTCATCAGATGGAGCTTTGATGATGTGCGCCTCAGTGATGTTTTTATTATTTTTTTAACGTCTCATTTGTCAGAAGAACAAAGGAAGCAAACAATAAAGAGATGCTCCTTCGCAGAGCAACACCGCCATCTGCAGCTAGAAGAAACACCAACATCAGGAAGTTGTTTCTCTACGTTCTGCAGTCTGACTCTCCTGATCCAACACAAACCAACATGTGACATCAGACTGGAGAAAAATGACATTAAAAACAGCAAATAGTTTAGTAAATCTATTGTAAATGTTTTTAATATTTAAGGGCATCAAAATAAGTAATTGTTGTGTTGAACAGTGATTCTTCATGTAACAGAAACAAAAACCTGCGTCTGATAACAGACTGATACCTGAAACACTTTAACAAAATAAAAGTTGTGCTTTTTGTGGAGATTTAAGTAAAAATTGACTCAATTACATCCATCCAATCAGTTTTTATACCAGCTTGTTACTGCTGGATCCTGGTTGGAGCTGGTGTTTATGTTTATTTAATTTTTATATAGGTGTAACATAATACTTTAAGTACAAGTGTTCTACTTGTTGTATACATTTTTTTGTCTTAATTTGAAGGGTCAAGATGACTTTTTGGCTCTTTACAAATAAATTTATTATGAGTGATGAAGAATGGCTCTTTCAGTCATTACTTGCAGACCGCTGGACTAGATGACATATTATATTTAACATAATATATATTAGAATAATGATAATAACTAGAAAAGTTCCAGAAACTTTGAAGGTGTTCACCATTTGGTGCGTAAGTCAAATGGTCTCAGCCAATCAGAAAGCTGCATTTTCCTGCCTTCACTCAAACGCAATCAGTTATTACCGCTCACATCAGAGCCAATTCACGAGTGCAAAGTACAGACTGCGCCGTGGGCTTACTGGGTTTGGTTGATGGCAAATGATGTTGCCATGGTAACATGGTAGAAGATATTTAAAATACGCTTCAATATGCGATAGTTTCATGTCTAGTGACCAGATTAAAGTTAGAACGATGTGGACGCAGTAACCTGTGAAACAACAAGTTCAAACATGATTTTACATGATTTTAATCAGGGCTGTGGTTTTATTTGTGTGAATTATGTTGCCATGGTAACTCTAAACACTTATCAAACAGGACAGAGTGCTAGCTGGCTAATGTCACAGTCATTTTGATGTATCGTACATGTAATAATATGCTGTGGAAGGGGGTCAATACAGCGGTTTTTTTAAGGAACGTACCAATGCTGGTGAAGAGAGTTCTTCTAAACAGGCATATTGAATACAATAAACATTTTAATATGAGATATTATCAAATAGTATGCACTGTGACTGAAAGCTGATCCAGGGTCTGTTCAGATTCTTACATTTGACAGATTCTTCTTCCTATAAAGAACCTGCAGTGTTCTAGTTCTGGATCTTTGGATTTTAATTCATGTTTTTCGAACAATTTTTTATGCAATAAGTGTCAGAAAACTTCAGTTTTGAAGCTGCAAAGAGTGTTTTTTTTTTTTGTAAAAGTACTGAAGGAGCTAATTTGTGTGTAAAGGCAGAATGTTCTCCAGCTCATTCTACCGCTCTGGACAAACAGAAATTTCTAGAGTTCAGTCACTAAAACTGTAGACATTTTCTCATATATGTACATTTTACAGAGTTGGGAAAGTGATTGCAGGTATATAGTACATCAAGCAGCTCTTTAACTTTAAATAAAGTCATAAAAGTTGCTGATTTTGGAGGGATTTAGTCTAATTTAACTTCTAATTTAACTCTTAATTTTACAGTTTTATTGAGCTATTAGTTTTCTTATTTCCTTCAAATTAGGTCACCATCTTATTGGAAACTTTTTATGAAGGCTGATAGAAGTGCAATGCATTTGCATTTCCTCTAGGTGACACTGATTGACCACTTTTAAAGTCTTTTTGAGCCTGAAAATTTTTAAACTTTTAATGATTCACTAAGTCTGGTTTTTAATATCTAGCTCTTCTTTTAAGTTGTTTATTTTTTACAGAAAACCAACCTTTATACTTTTTAGATAAACATTTAAAAACTGCTTCCATATTTGTATTTATTTATAAATTCAGGATGATTCCCACCTTTTGTTACCTGCATCATATCTGAGACCAAGAGTGTGTGTTTGTGTGTACAAGCATGTGTTGGCAAGGAATCTAATTGATTTAGCCCCTGGCACTGTATTTGTGAACAAACAGACTGTCACATGCACACACGCATGCACACTCACACACACACCCTCTTGGTGAACCTCAGCCCACTCTCATCCATAAATATATTTCCACAGCACATAAATCACCATGGTTACAGTAATGTAATAATTGCTGTACATGAAGTGGGCTTTGACTGATGCTACTTGCTGAGCCTCTTAGAAATCAATGATTACTGAGAAAACAGTCGACTCATTTAGCAGAAAGGTGAATTTTGAATCTATTTTTGGGCCTTTGGATGGGATGTAGAGTTGAAAACGCAATAAAAAAGGTTCCGAACTGATTTGCTTCCAGACTTTGTTCATGTGTGATGAAACTTATATGGTTAAACTTGATTAAAAAGTAATTATTTTTCACATAAGTCAATAAAAACTGTTAAAATCTGCAATTCATGTAGTTATTTTAGCTTAAAAGAAGATTAAAATGGTAGAAATCCAACTCTGAACAGACTCTGTGTGTGTGTGTGTGTGTGTGTGTGTGTGTGTGTGTGTGTGTGCGTGCGTGCGTGCGTGCGTGCATGCGTGCGTGTGTGTGTGTGTGTGTGTGTGTGCATGTAATTAGCTGACTTCTCTCTGATCTTTTATGCATTATTGAATATTTCAAAGGAGTCTCAATCCTTGGGGCTAAGTGGCTGCCAAGTAGGAATGATGGGGCCAGTTTGGTTGTGATGAAGGGCGGTTCTGCCATTAAGGAGTCTGGGCCGACTCTGATGGCCTGGCGTGAACCTGCAGCCTCATGAATAATATAAACACCTCCACTGTATTTGGAAGCACTTTGGACGTCGCTTTGGAGAAAGCTGAAGATGATGATGACGCCTCATTGATTTGTGGCTGAGTGATTTCAGGAAACGGGTCAATTTCAAGAGGCGAACAGTGGCTCGCAAAAAAATTATTGCAATCACTGCTGATAGGGAAGAAGAACAAGAGTCTTGTTTTGTTTTTGTAGCCACATTCAACGCACTGCGACCTTGACAAGACAATAGCCGCAGGTTGTCATGGTAATATGTCGATATGTTGTTTCTACTGACATTTCCGAGATTTTCATCTTCTATGATTACTTCCAGCATGTTTTCTTCGCCCAAATGCCCCGCCATCCATTATTGAATTTACTTTGAGACCAACCAAAAACTGTAAAATGTCAAAAGCTTGGCACAGTTAAGAAAAAATATAGTTTTTTTTTAGCCAAGATCAAAGAAAATATTGATCTTCATACTATGACTTTGACATGTGTTTCATACAGATGGCACAAGCTCAAGATATTTACTATAATATCACAGATTTATTTAGTTAAAATATGTCAATGACAATAACAAAAATTTTGGACTGCAGCACTTTGAAATCATCTCACAACTCTTAGATATTCTGGCATTATGAATACTGTGTTTTCAAGCATTTCTGGTTGTATTTTGTTGCATTATGTCAGTGAACTTATCTTAAGGTGGATTTTCTGTGGAAAAGCCGTAGACAGTAATTTTCCATGCACTTCTGTCAGTGAAGTCTGAAGTTTGTGGAATTTGATTGAGTTGGGTTTTCTGTGCACATGTGAAAGCTGCACCGGTGGACACCAGGGAGCAGCTGAGCTGAAAATCTTGTTGTGTGAACCCCACATTTCATCAGTTAATTTAAACATTAATGTTTGTGTTGCCTGGCAGCAGCCTTATTGTCTCCATTTCGTTTTGGGACTATTTGTGTTGAAGGAGCCTAATAAATGATTAAATAAATTAACAAATCATAATCTGTTGTTGCTTATTATTATTATTATAAAAAAATGTGCTTGTAGAACTGTTATAAAAACAGTATCACACTAGAGGGCATGCTGTTGTACTGAATATCAGCACTGGTGTGATTATCTGCAGCACTCAGCCTTAAATATGGAGTTGTTTTAAAATAGCAGCACTCCACTTTGTTCGTAGCTACTCTCAGATTAGCCATCAGTTCCTTATTATAAGGAATGAAAATGTGTTTTTTTAAATTATTGTTTGTTCCTGTGTTTGCATTAGCTTCTGATGAATGACGGTACTTGATGCAAAATCAGATCACAGATTTCTGGAATTGTTTGTTTTCTAGACTATAGAGTCAGAATATGAGCATTTCAAGCCAGCTTCAGTTTTTTGCTGCAGCTAGAACATGTTAAGGGATTCTGTTAAATTAAAAGGTGGGACAACCTTCAATCACTCATTATTCTAAATTCCTGATTAGTAAAATGTAAAAAGAAAAAAATAGCCAAGGTGATCTCCTTACGATCAATCAAATTATTGACTAAACCCGAGTTCCCTCTCTGCGGAGCTTATGTGTGTCGTTAAATCTGCGCTACATTTAACATTTGGGTCAAAAGCTTTCACAATCAGGTGTTCAAATTTAGAGCACAGGGATTTTTTTTTTTTAGATCAATACCGTCCTTGACAAGAGAGTGCTCTGCTTGTCATGCAGGTGTGTGACTGCAACAAAAAAGTACCTCAGGGTTAGATCTTTGGCCCCTATTAGTTCGTACTTGTATGCATTTATTTATTTTGTTTGATATAAACTAGTAGTCGTGGCTTGCAGATACTGTGGCTTTTTTATCATGACGCCTCCTCACTTGATCCACAGTCCACTGCGCAGATTGCTACTGCTACAAATCTACTCATTAATGAGCAAGAACACAGATGCTTGCTCTGAAATACACTCATGTTTGCACGTTGAGAAGTGATAAACTTCAAATTTAGTTTCTGTCTTTGCAACTACTATAAGACAGTCTGTTTCATTTATAAACACGGCTGTTTCGAGATCAATTTCTTTGAAAATATGCTGCTTAAATCAAAGTCTGCAGAGTAGAAGGGTGTTTTATTGCATAGGTTAGGATGAAATAACGTGGATGTTTTAGCAGTTTTTAACCTCGAACTTCATTATAAATAAAGAAAATCTCTTCTTGAAATAATATCTTGGTACATTCTGCATTCTTCTGCTTCTTTAAAGCCCAGTTATGCATTCGTTTGCAAGTGAGTGGGCGTTCAGGGACTTTCAGAAAAGTATGCTGGCAGCAGCGTTTTTACAAATTCCTCCTCTGCATTGAGATCAATAGGTCTTGAGGGGAGCTGAACTTGACCTATGTGAACAGTTTTTTTTTTCACTGATGTCTCAAAAAGGCTGTTTTTCTTCTATATGTGCTGTTTTCAAATGAAACTTCAAGTCATATTCATCCATGAAGCATCACCCCGACAGACTGTGATGCCTTTATTCCCACCCTTGAAGCCGAGCCTTGGCCCTGACAGAGCAGCCTGCCATGGCTGTGCTCATTGTCCAGGCGGCAAATGGCGTGGGCAAGCAGTCAGTGGGGCTAAATTTGTGCCTCTCGGCTCATTCCGGGGATATTTGTGACTTGCTCCTTGTTGACTTGTCGAGCTCTTCACTGACAGCAGGTCTCTGTGTGTCACACACTGCTAAACCCAGCCAGCTGTGTGCAATTAGGCTGCAAAATGCCAGAGATGTGCATGCTCTTTTGCGACACAACAAGTTGTAAAAATGACTGATTTCCAATCTGTAATTGGTGAAATTTTGAGTATTTGAAAGGCTTTTTAGAAACAATTACTATAAGTTGGATCTTTTTTGTTTGTTTGTTTGTTGTTGTAAGATAAATTAACAATGTCATTATTCAGACTAGTGAGGTAAAAATGGCAAATCTTATACATAAATAACACCAAGTTATGAATATTTGGTTGAATAATGTATCTTTTTTTCATCTGAAGAACTATATGTTAACAGGAAGTGACATTAATTTTGATTACTACAAAATAAAATACGACATATTTCCTAAGATGTCTTCAGTGTTTTCATTTTGATGATTACAGGCTGCTTTGACAGACAGACGGGCACTGGTTCATAAATCAGTGGCCACATCTTTCCCCTCAGGGAGATTCACTGTTGTTGCCTAGGTAACAGGCTACACACACATACACACACGGGGGCACGTCGTCCCTTCCCCTGCTTTCTCTGGACTGTACCATCTTCACAGTGAGGTTGGACTGTTCACCTACACTAAGTAAAACTACATTTCCATGCAAAAATTGACAAAGTCTAACTTTAAATTCAATTTAGACAAAAAATATTTTATTTACAGTTTATATATTTAAATAGCTTGAGAATAAATGCGAAACTCATGTTTACAGCGTAGTCCTAACACCCCCACTGTGGCGAAAAGTCAACATTCCCTTGAACTGTCAAAATCGCTTGTTGCTTCCAACCTTAGCCTTAAAAGTAGTTAGCGAGCTAGCATGTTTGCGCTTCAGCGGAACCTGTTTCTAAAGTAAAAAAGAATAAAAATAAGAAGAGAAAAGTTTGGTGTTGAAAATACATCGTGATAAGGAATCGTTTCTGCCGTCCTGTGTCGAACTGCGGGTCCGACAGACACAGCACTGATTCTGTTGGTGGCAGCTGGATGTGACAGATTCGATACAGGTGAGCTGCAGCTCGTTATGCTAGCAGGTACTGATTTGGGCTCGTGCTTGTTTTCATGCGTTGTGATAAACGTGGTATTACCTCTTAGGGCAGTATGAAGGGTCTGATAGGGCTTTTTCAATAAACCTGAAATACAATTATTAAATATTGGGCTGATTTGCTAAGAGTCAGTGTTCAGAGCGGACAGGTGAAAGGTGTGACCGGGCGTGACATTAAAATAGGCAATATTGCGTATCTGACGCGACGCTGCCGTGCGTCAGGCATAGCAGGGCCGTTGCTACTTACATTCAAACAACATTATTATATAGTCTTATTTAACATTAACACATTTAGATCAGGGTAGCGCTGCCTTGCAGCGAGAAGGTCTTGGGTTCAAAACCAGCAGGACCTTAATTCATGGCGTTTGCATGTTCTCTCTGTGCATGTGGGGGTTTTCTCCAGGGCTTCGAGCTTCCCACAGACCCAGAATATGCTTGAGGTTAATTTATAACTAAATTGTCCCTAGGTGTGTCCTGTGATGAAGATACAAATAAATCATTAAAAGTTTAACACTTAATGACTAGTTATGTTTTGTAAATATCCAGAGTTATCTTGATCCTTCTTAAGAATAACATTTCATATATCAAGAAGTGCATTTTTAGTAATGTTATGGATTCCGACATTCAGAAGAAATTATTCTATGTAATGGAAAACTTACTGTAAAAGTGTTACTAATTCAATGTTCAGTTATGAATGTAATTTATTGCCTCTAAATAATAATGAACCCTGAGTGGAAATATATTTTAATTGACTAAAATCTTCTCAGTTAGATCTGCTGTCAAGGTCATGGACAGTGTTCAGCACTGCCAAATTATAAAGTAGCATCTCTGATCAGTGTATTGACAGATTAAGCTTTTAAATGATCCAATAATTGTTGAAATTCTGGTTTATATGTTTGGAAATCTGGGTCTTAAGATGTACTGTTTTGAAAACAAACCTAAAGGTGGCACTTATTGTGTTTTGTTGAATTTGGTGTGTAACAGAGTTACAGTACAACTTTTTGCTGCTTGATATTCGATTATGGCTAATAATAGAAAAAGAAGCTGGTTTTTCATTGATCTGTCATCGCTGGCCTATTTCTGAATCCCTTTTTCTTGTCACCCTTTCATGTGGAACTATAAAGCACGCAGTTTTTTTGCCCATAAGTCTTGGTGCTTGTTACTCCATTTATATTTAACAATGAAGCCGCTTTGGGACACACACAGAATCCTAAATCTGGTTCTGTGTAAGTGAGCCCTAGCTGTTTGGGGTCAAGCGGGACGGGGATAATAAGAGGGGAGGTGACAACATGTGGCGAGGAAGTAGCTGGGATTGTTCTCCCGCCAGGCTTTTGTTTGTTTTCCTCTTGGTTGAATCCATTTAGAAAGTAGGATGGAAATTAGCAACAAGCATGGCTTGTTGTACGGTTACTGACAGTTATTCTGTAATGTGGTTATGAGTAATTAACTAGCTTCAATCAGGGACTTTCAGCATCAATGTCAGCACTTATTTTCCTGGATTTCAATCATTTGTTTCTTTCTAGAATGTTTCCTGGTTAATTCTTGGCTCTGTGCTCTCGACATATTCTTGTGCGACTTTCACACTACAGGGTAGCACTCGTCCGTGTTATTTCCTTACAGGTGTCCTGATGCTTTAGGTGACGTCATGATTATCTGCAGACCCAGACATTAGAGATTAACTGTCACCCCCGCACCTAAAAAAAATCCAGGTACAGCATCAGATTATGTGTCAATTTAGAGCAAAATTACATGGTTAATAGGTTTGTTTAGCATCCAGATGCAAAGCTTGTTTGTCCTCATTGATGTCAACGAAACACCCAGGCTGCCGCGTCATCTGCAACCTTTGTATGGAGACAGAAAGCGAGGAAGAGGAGAGGCAGACGGTACAGCTGTGCCATTGAATCTGGATCGAAAAGTCATGAAGCTGGATCTCTGACTCATCAATTCTGCGACGCTCCGGTTTCACGGCTCGTATGATGCAGACCGATGTGCCGTTAGTTGGGGTGGGGGTTGTTTGGGGGCTAAAAATGCTCTCTGTTTCAATCATTTGTTCTTTGAATGACACAAATCCTGGTTCAATAACAGACATATGTGCTAATGTGTGATCTGTCTGGTTAACTGAAGAATATGACTGAGGGTCGTGGAAAACAGGCAGGTGAGGGATGAAGAGAAGTCAGGAGAGGACACGAGAAAGGTGCTTAGGATGGGGGGGTGAGTTTAGAGGACGGATGCTGAGAGGAGGTAGAGGAGATGCGGGAGGGAGGGAGAGCAGGTGTAGTGCTCCGGTTTCCTGGGGGGATGGTGTTAAATGCGATGATAGAACACAGACAAGGACAGTGCTGATCTCCAATATGCAGCTGTGGCAACACTTTTATCGCAGCTTTCTCTGCTGTTGTAGTCTTCAACTTGTTTTCTGAACATATTACATCTGAATTTAAATCAAATCATGATGGCCAGATTACAGGACGATTGATGATATAATGTCTGATAGAAAAGGGCATAAAATTGAGGAAATACCTTTTAGGATCAGTATTCTGGGCTTGTTGCTGTAAGCACAGAATTTGTCCCATCAGTCGTGTCGTGTCTTCCAATGAGGAGGCAGAGAAATCTGGGATTCAAAGTAGCTGTTATCTCATTGGCAGGAGCTGTTCGGGGGCAGGTCTTTGCCACAGCCTGGTGGGCAGGAAGGGGGCTGGCTTCAGGGGTGTGTGTGGGGGGGGGGGGGTGTTGGCTGGAAGTGTTACAGCCAAATAGTTTGAGTAGGCACTCTTCTGCTTCCTGCCTGTCCGACTGCCTCGCTCGCTCTGCGGCTGAGAGACACTAAGAGAAAATCCCTGTCTAGGCATGGACCTCTGGCTGCAGCGCTCGGCAGCTTGCGAGGAATGACAGCAGTTCACATGGTCATTAACTCCACTCGCTGGGGCTGAAGGGAGAGCCGCACTGTAGAAGCAACGAGTACCTCCTGCGTTTGGGACAAGACAGGAGCACGCAGCAGAGCTCCAGCACCCAATGAGACAAGGTGGGGAATAACTCTCGTTAAGCCTGGCTTTCTCCTTCTTTTCTCTTTACATTCTTTTCAGAGTTTTGCTGCAGTGTGCTGCATACCAGTCTGGGTGGGGAGGGACTTGAGGGAAGGTTTTATCTGTGTGAGAGAGGGTGTGAGACAGAAACAATAAATGGAAAATAAGTAAAAGAAATTGAAATATGGAGAGTGGGATAACTGCAGGAGCCCCAGGAGCTTGAAGCCACGCAGTAACTGTCTCCACTGCAGTTTCCAGTCCTTGAAATGGACTTTGTCTTTCGTCTCCATGGTGGAAAGGCATTATCACAGCAGTTGACTTGCCCCTGTCCTTAATACAAATGTCAGGGGTTCATTTTTTGCCACATAAGCTACATATTTTTCACTCTGAAGGGAAAATCTTGGCATGTGGCCTCTGCTCTGTCCCTGCTTGCCCTGTGCCGATTTTACTAGGTTTTTCCACACAACTCTTGTGCTAAAGGGGCTGTCTGTGAACAAAGGTTGTTTGTCCAGGACAGGATCAGATGCTTTGGCGCACAAATAGCTGGAACTTCACAGATCTAATAAGACCAGTGTCGTCATTAACCTTTTGATTTAGATGGGGCAGAGTGGAAATGTGCCTGGGCTTTCCGCTGTCTGTCTAGATTTAGATCTGAGCTCGACGTTGAGTCTGGTGCGGTCAAGCAGTGGACATCATCGCCTGCATGGAAAAGGCCAGAGGGGTGTCATGCGTCTGGCTGTGGATCAAGGGGAAGTGGGTGTTTTCTAAAATGGAACAACAGTCCAGCCCTTCCTGTTGAAAATAGAACAGGCTACTTCAGAGTTTAACAGAGAGTCATAAGCTAGAAATAAATAGTTTTAAGCTTGTCTGTTGGTTTGTCAGGATAGTACATGCACATCAGCCTAAAGCAGTTAAAGTGAGTGCATCATTTTGACAGTTTCTACCATTCATTAGGTCGGGATACCAACATAATCATTATATTTATCTGACTGGAACTACTTTACGTCTGGCAGGCAACTGCAGTGTAATTAAACAATGAGTTACATTGAGTTCTTGCTACTAATTAGATAGTAGATGAGATTGGTCAGAAAAACAAAATCCATTTACCAATTGGAGCAGGAAGACATTATTCAAACAATCTAAAAATCTCATGTCTTTTCTCTGTTAAGTGCATATTAAAATGGCTTTTCACAACAGTCCGCTGAGTGGAAAGCCTAGTTCCATAGTGTGTGCTGGGTTATTTGGGTCATTGTGGTTTAGCTAAGACTATTATGATATGGGGCACACCTACATGCTGACTCTGTGAAATGCTTCTTGTATTGCCTCCCTACAGTAGCTTAGTCCTGGTGTAATGTCTGCTTAACTCTCTCACTCATCCTTTGCCGCTAATGGTCCTTGATAACATTAAACTCAAGTATCAGTAGCTTAGGCTGGAGGCAGTCTTAAAGCATCTCAAGCTACTTTGATGCAACGCCTTCGAGCCGGGACCGCGTCTCTATCTTCTGGGATCTATGTTACATCTGAGAGGACCTGAGCAGAGCTGGTGAGTATGACCTACGGATGGGATTATCTTTGAAGCCGTGGCATGGGACCAGGGTCATACTAAATACGACCTTCATCTGATACCCAGCGAGGTAGAAAGCTACATTAGGTTCATTCCAGACAGAGTTGATAAGCCGAACTCATTTTCCATCTTTCGTTAACAAGAATATCTACATCAGACATTCCAGAGGGAAACTTTTCCTGTTTCCCATCTACAATGAGGTCATCTCTCCGTGGCCTTGAAAACTTTGACCATTTATTCCATGCAAATGACCACACAAACCACAGTTTGCCAGCATAAAAATGGTAATAAATGCAAATGCAGGCTCTAAGGAGCCCGTCTCGTCTCTCACAGCCGTTTGAAACACGTTGCCCATTCCAGGGTAAATGTTTTCACAAGCGTTTGCCTGGTCGAAAACCAGGTAGCTTATCGTCTCTGCTAAGCAAATACAAGCAGCGAAGATAAACTGTGCTGCACAGCCAGACATGCACAGATACCAGACTAATAGGTTACATACGTGGTATTCAAAGGTCAAGCCAATGACTTTCACTAGAGACACCCCGGCCCCGCTGACTCTCATTCAATTAAGCAGACTGACCAAGATAATGCCTCTGCCAGCTGGTCTTTGTAAGCGTCAGTAATCCATACGGTCTGGTACTGCAGTCTCTATCCTGGTTCATCAGGTCACCCTGTCTGACCACCTCTGTACAGAGCAGAGCCTGGGCAACATCTTCAGAGCTAAACATTTTATTATGAATGTTCATGAACAACAAGTATCAGACAGAAACATGTATTAACACAGAATTTATTCCAGCGATTTCCTCGTCTATGAGACTCTGCAGGTAATCTGGAGTTACCTGGAGATGGTTTTAAAAAGATCTGTTGCTTCCCTCTACATTCATGTTTTGGGTTCTTACCCAGCAGCTGGGTGTCTGTTTTTGTTTCTACCTAAACTCTGTTCTTTAAGTCATGCAGCAGCTATTCAAGCCAAACACAGTGTCCAATATCATCAAATATACCTCAACGGCAACTGTTCAGAGCTCAGCTAGGTCTTCTCAGCTTCAGTTATTGCAAATCCAGTTTTTGGACTGTGTATTTGAGTTTCTCTTTGGATGGGTTTCTGTTACATGATAGTAGTAATACCTTTTCCCTCTGATGACAGAGTCTTTACTTCATTTTAAGGATGAATTGGACTCAGCTGGAGATGCTAAACCGTAGCATTAGCCAGACAAATGTGATTGATTCCAGACTGGTTTTTATTCAGATTTAGGCTCCCACAGTTTGGCTAAAATGTGTTTTTGTAAGTCATGCTGCTTAAACATATAGCTAGTAGTTTAGATCGGCATGGCATCAGATATGTGGTCGTGTTCATGCGTGTAGTTTTTATCTTACTGCCACCTCCATAAGGGTGCCTTCAGACCTTTTAGTCCTCATTGTTTGTTTTGAATATTTTTCATGCCAGAAATTCTTAAAAGTTGCATGTTGAGTCTGTTGGAACTAATCAGCTGACCCGGACCAACTCTCAGCCCCACTATCAGTGATGTAAAACCTCTACTTCCCGCATTTCACCTGGATTTCACCGTCACTTAACAGAGAACTGGCGCCGTCGTCTCTTCACACACTGGCAAATTAGGTTAGCGCCATCACAGACATCGAATGGCTTCTAAAAATAAGAAGAGATTAATTGTTAAAGGTCAGACCTGACATGATTTTTACCTGACTGTCGCTTCCGCAGAGATTTTCTCCCCCCTTGGGAAGATGATGTGAAATTAAATCCCACCTCGGGGAGACGAGCCTGGGCGTCAGGACGATCGGGCAAGGAAGCTTGTGATCTCATTTCACATGATCAGCAGTAAAGTGGGACAATATGATTAGCTTGACAATGTTTTCAATTTATGAGCTCGGAACAGCAGATCTTTTGTGATGATCTCAAGAGGAAGTATTTCTTTCTGCTGATGGCCAAAGAAAAACAGGCTTTACTGTGAGACCAACGCAAACTACAAGGTTCTCCAAGAATCTTCTGAAATGTCCAGAAAACATTTTGTTCCCAAACTGCACACTGATACTGATTTTTCTGTTTGCAGTTCTTTTGCCTTTAAAGTGTAGCTTTTCAAACCTGTGTTTTTCTAATGGTGGAGTCGCACTAACACCTGATTATTACGCTGTTGAGGGAAAACACTTGACTCTAATTACAACTTCACTGCTAATCGTCAGGATTCACACACACACACACACACTGTCCTTCTTACGTCATCACATTCCTTTGTAATTGTCTTATAGCCTACCTTTGTTTAGTCAACTTGGACCTATCTGCTCTTTGTATATTCCTAAATATCTGATCTCGCTGTAGGTCACATTCGTGCTGAAATATTCATAATTCTATCGTGTTCACAGACTTTCAACAACCCGTCTCGTTCTCCTCCCTCGCGGTGCAGCCCTCGACCCCGTCTCCTGCCCCCAGTTACCAAGAAAACATTTCCAGATGTGCCAAGAAAAAGAGCTCCCTGCGCAGTAGCTTGGTAATAGATTTTATTCTCTCAAGCTAAAGGTCACTTCCTCAGATTGTTGCTTTAACAAGTGTCTCTTCAAGCTCACCAGATGACAATCAGACACTTTACAGAACGCGCATACAAACATCCCCCACATGAATGTAAAGCGACAGGCCGCTGTCAGTGAGCTGGTACCTAATTTGGATGGACGACTGGTGAATGTTGTGTGACACTGGGCAGCGTCATAATCACGTCTGGCAGCAGGATATGCATCTGTCTCAGTCCTCTGTCGGCTGCTGGACGTCTGCCCAGAATACTGCTATGCTGCAGTTTTCTACAGGCTGTACCAGGCCTCCATGTGTGGCTTTACAGGACCGGACTCTGGACCCTGAGGCTTTTCTTTCTTTCTTTTCCTTCCATCTCTACTTTCTGACTCAGTCCACTCGTCCAGTGTCTCATTACACAGAGGCTGTTGCTGTTCACAGCTTTGTGTGTGGAAGCGTTGGAAAGCCAGCGGGGCTTGTAGTCACCCGAAAACAGATCCACGCAGGACCGAGCAGAGGACTCTAACTCAAGTGCCTATTGAAAAACCTGACAGCAGAGTTTCATGAATCCACTTGAGATGCACGTACCTTATCTGTTAATGGCTGTTGAAGCATTTTAGACACATTTTTGCTCATTATTCTTAATAACTGTTTTTTTTCTGTTTCTTTTCTGCGTTTCAGATCTTCGACAGAAAAAGTGCCTTTTCAGACAACATCCCTGCTTGAAGGTCCTCAAGTGTTTCTGAAGAGTTCCAGACTTTTATCTCTGCGGTCCCGACAGGTCAAAGCTCAGCTGCAACCCCCACACCCCCACCCACCCCTGAATTACAGTTAGTTCTTATGTGGGTTGTCTGTGAAGGGGATGCTGCCAAAGTGCAAAGAGAAAATGTGGTGAAAGCCCTTCGATTGTCATAAACTGTGCGTCTCGTCTTGAAACAAGACCAACTATTACTCCCCAGCACCCTGCGGACGTATCATCACTCATAAAAAGGACGTTTTAAGGACGCTGGACCGGTCGTCTCTAGATATGCCCCCTCTGTCCTGTCGGAGGTTGAGGTTGAAACTTAACTGATTGTTTGACTGAGAAAATCCACAACAGCACAGTTGTGTATTCTCATGCTCAGGTCACAAAGACTTGCCATTGCTTCTGCTTTTTGTCTCTGCAAGGACAAACCGCACCCACTGGCCTGAAGCAGAGTATTTATAGCTACATGTTCCATCAGTTTTAGTTCAGTTGTCTTTTTTTTCTTTTTAACTGAGACTCCTCCTTTGAGGACAGCGTCCACCCTAAACCAAGCGAACCCTCTCCTCGCTTCGCCCTCGCCATGGCTCTAAACATAGCCTCAATACGGGATACGAAATGGCTGACCCTGGAAGTGTGCCGGCAGTTTCAGAGAGGGACGTGTTCACGCAGCGACGAAGAATGCAAATTCGCCCACCCACCCAAAAGCTGCCAGGTGGAGAACGGGAGAGTGATCGCCTGTTTTGACTCATTAAAGGTAAGAACTCACATGCACACGTAGTTAAATGTGCTGTAAAAATAGGTGGTCAAGATCTAAAAACTTTAGAGTTTTGTGGTTTGTGATGGTCGCTGGGTGTAGGTTGTCTTCCCAAATTAGCATGTGTGTCAGGTCTCTGTGTTGTGCTGCTGTTAGCAGACTTGTCTGACCTTTGATACTAAAGGTCAGAGAGGTCTGTTGTCATGTTCACTGCCACCAGCGATCTGTGTGTGTGTTTAGTTTTTTTATACAGCAACTTCTTCTAACGTTACCATTCCTCATCCATCATCTGCACCTCCAGATGAACATCTGATCGCCTTGAGTCGTTTCACCATGGCTATTCTTGGAATCGTGTCAGCTGTCCTACTGTAAACAAACTTCTTGTTTTTGTCTGATAGTCGTGGAGTCTGGTCCTCTAACTGGTTAAACATTTGAAATAATTTTTTTTCTAAGTTCTTTTGAAAATGATAATAAGGCCTATTCACACTGTTCTACTCGTGCAGCATCTGAGTAGAGCAGATTATTTCTCTAGCTTTGTGTTGAGTTTAGAAACACCCTGCAAAACAGATGTGACGATGATAAATTGCAGAAGAAACTAGAGCACAACAGCAGAACAGTGAGGAGTTTGTGTTCTGTCTGAAGCACGTTGTGTGTGAATAATCAACTCTACATTTCCCAGTTTTTACAGATAAATTGGATTTAATTAAGTGATAACAAGTTTGTAATTCTGTAGGATGAAATTAACTTCAAACTCCTTCTTACAAGTGTGCACACGGTCAGTTTTTTATTTGAAACTGTAAAAACCAAGAGTTTTATGGTGCTACCAGCTGCTTTCTTGGCTCACTCAGGTTTTAGCTTGCAGTCATTCTGAGTGACATTCTTCTTCTGCTGCTGGTTTGTGAGCTGTTGCAGTTAACAAGCTAACAGCTGACTCTAATCAGGACTGATTGGCTGTGAGGTTAGGTCTATCATGGAACCTGTGAAGGACCCAGGTTGTTTCTTCAGAACTCCAGCTCAGTATCTCTGGTCTAGAGCCTAGTCTGTCTGTTTAATGTGCTCACAATCTTTATCTTAATGTAAAGAATAAAAGCAAAGAATGTACTTGGATGTGTTCCAGAAGCTGGATGTCAAGAACCTTTAGTTCTTTGTGATAAAACTCCTTGTGATGATCACAAAAACCCTGATATCAGTACATTAGTAACCAAACATAACATCACAGGTGCTTGTGTCCATCAAGCCCGATGAAACAATGACAAGTACTTTTTTATAAATGTTGATATAAAAGAAAAGGAAAAAAGTTTTTAAATGAAACTTACCTTGTTCGTAAATGCTAATATTATAGTTGCACCAATAACAGTTTTCGTTATTTCAGATTTATGCAAATTTCAGACCTGCTTATTTGATTTTATTCCAGTTTGACTCTTAAAACTAAAACAAACACAAAACAAAAATAAAATGTTATTTTTGTGTTCTTAGCTTTGTGTTATTATTTTAAACATCTTAAAATAGAACAACAGGTTACCCACTTACTGAAATCTGATTTTTAACTGTTGCATTAACTGACTAGTAAAACAATCAGATTTCTGAGGGTTGGATAAGCCAAACCCACATTCCTGTGACGATGTTACGTGCTGTTCTAATGTGACAGCTGATTTATCAACTTGTCTTTGCCTAAAGGGGCTTTTTTTCTTTCCTTGAATCTTACAACAGTCTTGAAAGACAAAGTATTTGTTTATATTAACAAAATCAGATTTCAGTTGTTACCTGTCGCTGCCTCAACATGCCCATGAGCTAAAAAAACTGAACATCTCAACAAAGAGACGTCCATGTCTTTCTTGAAAACACATACAGGATCGTTTGTACTTTTAACAAGAAAAAGTCCAAAACAGAACTTTTCCTTGTGTGAATGTTTTATTACACATCAGGAAGTGTGTTCCACTCCACAGAGGGCTGATTTTCACCCATTACACCCGTATCATCTTCCTGGGTCTTCTCACCTGATGGGGTTATCGTGTCGGGGTTGTGTGCTACCAAGCGTAACCTGGCCAGTGATTTCAGGGGCCCATTGAACAAAATGTGAAAGGTAATGCTTAGAGAGGGAAAGACTGAGGTGTTACTCTGTTTTACAGCGACAGGAAAGCACGCCAACTCAGCAGAGCGTTTGAATGTCCAGTTTGTTGTTTTCAAAAAAAAACCCCAAACATCCTGATGACTACAAAGATTTTTTATTTACCTTTCAAACATTCTTTTTTTATCCCTTTCCAAATCATTTTAAGACATCAGCTCTGCTCTGAAGCGTTCCGCCACCGCACAGCTCTCATCTTTACTGCAGTGTAATGTTGCCGGGATTATTTCTGTACCTCTCGCTACACTTTGCAGCTTTAGAAATAGAAACTCTGTGCTACATTTATCGTTTATAAAAAAACATATACAAACTAAATCCAGTTTTTCTCAGTCCAGCTGAGTTCACATTACGCTGGAAACCATGAGGTGGCTTTAATTTCTACTAAACTACGAGTTGATTATTTGGGAGTGGTGACCTCAGCAACAAATTTTGATATTTTGTGTCTTTTCATTTGAGCCGTTTGGTAGATGGAAATCACATGTAAATCCAGCCTGTCTGGACAGATGCGCTCGCTGGCTGCCAGACACAACAGTGGGTTTAAACACCTTAAAGGGTACATGTTGTTAGATTTCTCCATAGATGTTCAGACAGTTTAAACGTGTACATGATGCTTTTCATTAATCAGACAAAACCGTACGGTTATCCATGACGGCTCCTTTCCTTTTAAGCTCTTTGATACCTGTTGCACTGCGACCATGGAAACGGTGACAGAGTGGTCACTGTGGGTACAATAGATGTGGGGGTTGCAGGAAATGAGGGAGAATACCTGCTTTAATGGAGTAAATGTAATCACGCCAGTCATGTGTTGGTGTCACATTAAGCAGCCTGCAGACATTACCTTCAGATGATGTTTGTCCTGACTTAAAACCACATCCGCTCATCTTTTTTATGTACCACTCACTTTATATCAGGTGACTACCAGTTGACTGATCCACCATGAGGAGGGGGGGATTGGCTGCTGCACCTTGACGAGATCATGTTATTCCATGTTCAAAATGAAAGTGAAGAGAAACCATAGAAGGCACTTTTAGTTTTCTTTCACTTGTAGCAGGAGCTCTGTGAAGTTCCCTTGGGGGTGAAGTGTCCTGGTTTTCCCTCACATGGTGAGAGCATCTTAATCCAAACTCGCTGTAAAAAGAGCATATTGTTTTGTTATTTTTTTTTAGGACATGGGTTTTGTTGAAACTATTAAATAAAGAGGCTTAGAAACATGGACAGAAAGGCGGCTGTTAGAAAGTTATCCCACCAAAGAATGAAAGAAATATATTTTGGAGAATTACATTGGAGGCGAGTGACTTGCTTAAAAAATGTAGATGTTGGTATGGAGGAACGTGCCCAGACAGAAATCACACCAACACTTTGTCTTTACCCACTCGCCCCATGATCCACCCCACATTTGCAGTTTTTTGGGATCTTTGCGATGCTTTGGTGAACGTCATGCCCACGGTCTGAGCCCCGCCCTATGGGCTCGGCTACATTCCTCTGCGTAATCCTCTGAAATCGGGCCACACCCTGGGCAGAGCAGACATGTGGAGGGGAATGTGTGTGCAGTGCGGCGGTAGCTGGTGTCCCCCGGGGTCGTTCACATCAGACACAATGAGGCACTGACTTGGACCTAATGTGACGCTGCAGTGGACGCTTTGATGAGCCCCTCTGAGACCCTGTCTGCTGCTGATGGTTAAACAGGCTAATGCATGTACGCTTTGTAATTTCTTTTGTCCATGCAAATCATGACAAATGTGATTTGATCTTTGAGATTTTACCCCTCTTACCTCACAGTCAAATGTCTCATGAGTTATCTGCAACCTCAAAAAAGAAACCATGACAAAAACTTGGATATTAATGGCTGCATTACCTCTACAATGGCTCACTAAAGAAGAGCTGAGCTACAACAACATTTAATTTTCCTTCAGGGATTAAAAAAGTATTTTTGATTTCATTTTGATTTTTGAAGTATATAAATTGGTATTTCACCTTTAAAAGCAACATGTTAAATCCTTAATAATCAGTTTTTCTTCCTCTGCCTCTTTGGAAAACAGCAGTTCCATGTTTGAGTGATTTTATTGAGCTCTAATAAACTCTAGTGTCATAATAAGTTCACATAAAATGTTAAATTTGTTATTGTTTTTACTTTAAGCATGCATTGATAAAAATGTGTGAAATCCCACTTCATTCACTTGCCGTTACTCTTCATCGAGTCTTTTGTTGAATGATTTTCCTTTTTATTTGCAGACATATTGGTAGCAAAACACAAACTGCAAATGTTTAGACTCTCCATGACTTCACTTGACTTACTTATTAAAATGTGACTGGATCGTAACACATCTGGAAAACCTCATTCGATATGAAAATAATCATGCTTTTCATACTCTGATAAACTCAAAGTACCCACCAAATGGGTTTTTCTCCATAAATATTACGGCATCCTCACGACACTATACATCAACAAAGTTCCCACGAAGTTCCTACATCATACAGACACGTCCAAATGTGTTGGTACCCTCACAGATTATTGAAGGAATGCTCCCATTGTCTGATATTTACATGCGTGTCTTTAGTATGTGATGGAGTAAATATATAATGTGGTAAAAAAGGATTTGTTGTTTATTTAACAAACATATTCCAAAATAGTATGAACAGATTTGTTGATTCTTCTAAAGAGACTCATAATCCGGCTTTATAGTCATGTTTCAAACCTCATCAGACTTTCAGCCTGTTTGCAGGGAACAAACAGACTCGTGAGTAGTTTAGTATCATTGTGCGCACCACACTGAACATGGATCACAGAAAGCAAAGGAATTGTTTCAGAAGATTTTAGCTCTCCATTTTAACAGTAAAGGCTACTAGACCAACTCCAAGCAGCCAGTCTCCCAGGACATGGACATAAGAGGAACTACAACCTCAGTTTGAGCTAATGGATAAAGAGGATGGTAGAAAAAGAGCCAAGAAAACTAAAGGTGAAGGTACATCACTGTCTGATCACTCAGAAGGCTTCACTACTAACCGAAAAACACAGAAAAGACTAGAATTAAATGACATGCACAATGAGAAGTCACAAAGTTTCTGGGAGAAAATTATTTGTTTGGTTGAGATGTTTATGACTCAATATATTTGTGTTCTGTAGTTTATTATTGAAGGATACCAACTAATTTGGGTATCTGTATGTCCATAATTACACAACCATCACGATTGGCCAAAAAAACTAGCAGCACTTGTATAAAAATAACAACATTCATAAGTTTAAGCACTTAGATCTAATACTAAATAAATAATACTTTTCAGTTTCTGTATATTTAGACTCTAAATTCAATACTCAGACACTCTACATCAATCTGCCTCTCCTTTATACCAGTCTACTAAAGTGCTGCCGTTTTGTAATGGAGTTTTACTTTGAACTCCATTAGTTCTTCTGTAGGAAACAAAACACTGAGAGCCACTTCTGTTGTTCTGTATAGATTGAATAGTAGGTGTTTTTCAACCTTTGAGCTGCCTGCAACACGATGGTAAGACTGAGCGCTGAAAATCTGCCCATCTGCTGTACCCTGTGTCTCACCTGGTCTAAGTCCACCCACCATCTCTGAGTCATCCTTGTTTTCCATCACTCTGCGCTGCCCACAGTGCTGATAAAGTGCTCGATTCTTCGCATTTTTCTTTCTTTCTCTCTCTTGTTATAAAATGGCAGCTTAAATCACTGCTCCAGAATCAATTCCGTCATCACATCTGAGGATTTTCAAAGCCAGCTGGACTCAGACTCCCTTACTACTGCAGTAGTTATTGCTGCTGCGAGCGCCTCTGCAGTGAAGCTGGAGGCAGATCTATGGTAAGTCGTGCAGGAGCCTCGCTGTGCGCTTGACCTTTCGTATTGGTCTCATTAATTATTGATGCATCTTTTTGATCATCAGTAAGAGACAGGCTCAGGTTGTCTAACAGAAGCATTACTCTCCCTGTTTTGGTTGCAGATCATTTAAAATGCATATAATGTTTAGAAAATCTGTGTTTCTTTAAAGCCTTCTTTAAAACCTCTTATTAGAAAATAGACAAACTCAAAGAGACAAAGCAGTAAAGATGCCCCCGTCAGCTTGATATTACACCTATGTACAGATGCGTGCACACACCTAGGGAGTGACAAACAGGCTGACAGGCCCAGCTGTTTCCCAGGGGGTCAGCCTTTGTAATGAGACAGAGATCTTCTTAATTGGCTTCATCTAATGAGGTAACAAAAATGCAGAAATCTTTGGGGGATTTACAGTAGAATGGGCTTGTGGCACTTTCTTTGTCTAAATGACTTTTGATCTTTGGCAAACTGGCAGTTGTGAACAAGGCGTACAATGTCACCCCAGTCCCCTCGGAGGGCGTGTATTTACTCAGACTCAGTAATAAATTCTTCTCTTCCATTAAGGCCCTGCTCTTACGTTTAGATCCGAGCTTTCGAGGTCTAATAAAGTGCTGGATTGTCTTATAAAAAGCAAAGATCGGTGCCTTGATGTCGAATCGTAGCTCAGTATCAATTCTAAGAAAACATTGATGCTGTATTAATTGTAATAAAGCCACATTTTCCTCACTCCCTTCTCATTCTATTGGAATCACAAAACTTACTCTACTATTTATGTGTTCACATCTCAGCCATTCTTATCTAAATCAGCTTCAGGCATTTAGGATCTAATGCCAAATATGTGATTGAGATGCAATTTATGTCGCAGATTTATTTCAGTTCTTTGTGATAATGATGTTGCATAAATGAAAATGTGTAATACACTATGTATCCCTAATAATCTACCAAATTTACAACATATTTTTAGTTTGCTGTATCCTCACAACAATCTAAACCAGGTTACCAGATACTTTTAACCAGGTTTAATGTTCTGTCTGAGTTGGAGGCATTATTTGTAGCATGCCCCCCCCTTTCCTGTCTTTCCCCCTCATTTCACATAGTGACCATACCATGAAGGTTGGCTTTAGGTCATTACAGCATGAGTTTGGATGTGTGTGTATTATGGGGGATGCGGCATGCAAAGTTCATGGATGAAAGTGAGACGGGCAATTTCACACCCAACAGATGTCTACGCCGGTGACCCGCAGTGACAGGTGGGGGACACTAATTGGTGGTGGACACCATCCCAGAGTTGACTAAACTCATAGTGGGTGAAGGAAGTGACAGCAGTTTCTTTTCTTCAGTTCTGACTGGATTTAGTTGGATTTTTACTCACTGTGTGAATCTTTCAATCAAAATCTGACTTAAGAGAAAACAGGAAAATGATGTGACATGTCAGTGATGACATGCGCGAACTGAGTGTTCTGTATGTTTACCTGCAATGGATGGATTTAAGTTAAAACCATTGCTGTTTAAGATACTACAATTTTTCCAATTTGTTTTCTGTGAGTTCGAAAGTGCAAGAAACATGAGACAACTTTGCAACGTTGCAAACTTAAAGGTCCTATGTCACGCAAAATCAACTTTTTGGCGCTTTCAGCCATGTTGTAATGTTATTTCCTTATGACCAACCCCTCCCCCCCCCCAACAGGAATTAATACAATATAACACCAATGGTTACATTTGATCATATATGTGCCTATCACAGATGTTGAAAGCTGTAAACTAACAGGATATAGGACCTTCAAGTTGTGACTAGAGACAAAAAAGAGAATCGGATAAATCATGAGCTAATTAAGACTAAATTTTCACAGTAAAACCGAAACAACTTATTTGTAGTTTTGACCTTTTAATTACCACTTCAGTGTTCTTGTTGCTGGTGCATTCAGTTGCATTCCAGTAAAACCCAAATTTAAGAACTCGTTTAGTTCTCTCTTCCTCTATATTCTCAGCATCACACAGACTGTTTTCATCATTGACATGAGGGAGTTTCTTCAATCCACAGGGGTTTGTAGAAATCTCAGAGGCTTCATAACCTCAGCCAACAAACAACACGATGATCTGGGCGTGTCAGTGTGAAACTTCCCATCAACATCATGATTATTTTTGTACATCAGTGCCTTGGACTTCATATCTTATCAGATCTTAGTCTGGTAAAATAAAAAAGAAAGGTATAAAATAATAAACTGGACTCACTGGATTCTCTGTAGTTTAAAATGCAGTAGAAAAAAAAAAACTTTACATCTAAACTTGTTTTAGTCAGCAACCAAAGCTTTAATCTCAGAGCTGAGTGAGCAACCATGGAGCATTTCTGCCCCCATCTACTGAATGTGTTAGAAAGAGGCTTTGATGAATAGATCTCAGCCTTCCATCTCATTATCCCCCTTTATCTGTTGTATGGATTTACACAACTCCTCAACACGCGCTGACATGCTGTCGATATTCTCAACAGATTTACTTTAGTCTGTTTTTAATAATTATTATTATTTCCCTCAAATCCATTTCTCTCATTAGCATTTGTTGTAACGTGTGTGTCGATGATTGAAATTTGTTAACTAAATGTAAAAATAGGACCTTCGAATAAGGCCGTCTATTCTCCTTCCTCTCGGGGCTGCGACACGGTTCTTTCCAAACTGGGCCATCAACATCATGTAACCTACTTTTGTGAAATCTTTCTCCTGTGTGACTAGTTTGACACTGTCCGTTATGTTCTAGGAGAGCTACCTTCTCACTTGGCCTGTTAGAAGAAAGCTAACGCGTCTGTCTTTTAGCTGTGACCCACCTAACGAGTTTAAGTTTTCCTGCAGGTATAAAGACTCTAAAGTAAATCTTTAAACGTGACTGAGATCATGTCGAGTTCTTGTGTGTCATTACACTGCTAGTCTCATGTCGTTTGTGTGTGCAGATTATATGAGCTGTAAAGGGTGGGTTTCATGTCTCAGCAGGTCACAGATGATCAGATTAACCAAGGCATGGCTCCAGTGTCCGTCAGGATTAGCAGCAGGGACCGGGGGCTTTGCAGGTGCCTCACAATGGGGCCATTGCAGCAACACTTTGAGTTAGATATTAGCTAAATGTCGTTAGTCTTAATTTGCATCTGCTACTTTGCCTTTCTGTCTACAGAACAAGGTGGACTGTACTGAACCCCTGGTTGAAATTTGTAAATCAGATGACTAGTTTCAAGATTTCACCAAACTGCCTGACCTCCAGCTTTAGTGAAGTGATCTGAGCTCTGAGTGCCAGTGCTGCATGATAATAACACAGGCATGTGATTTTCAGCTGATGTGCAACATTCTGCTGCTATTTTGAGCTTACAGAGAAACGGTGCGATCAAAGACTGATGAAACATTAAAACAGTGTCAGTTTAAAACAAGATAAGTCGACACACTTTATTGCTCGAGTTCAGCATGTGTAGACTTTTCTTTTTAACCCTAGTGGGAGAAAAGACTTGTGATATCTAGGCATCTCAGGGTACACAAGACCAAAAAACATTATCCCTTATCACACCTCGATCCCACTCTCCCCTTTTCCCTGGATCCATCTCCCCCTTAGTGTTCTCCTCCCCCTCTCTGTTCTTGGGTAATCTCAGGCGTGTCAGCAGCAGTGCCACTCCTTCATCTGTGGGATTACAGCTGGTGAAACAAAGGCACTTAATTACTGCTGAGGCAACACAGTCTTATGTGTGTCTGCTGTATGTGTGTGTGTTTAAGAATTAAAACTAAAGCAACATCTGAATCTTTGCTAACTTGCCAGATTTGAATTCCCACACATTTTTAATTGTCGTGCAGTCTAATTGGTTTGCAAATATGTCTGTTTACAATATAATTACAGCTGAATTGGCGTTTAGAGCGAAGCTTTTACGACCGTTTTACATTTAAAATGACTGGTGCGTATCTGCTGCTCAACACTGATCTTTGATCTCCATTACCAACTGAAATGTGAGCAAAAAGCTTTTTGGCTATCATTTCAAAATGGATTTTCAGTGTTTCCTGCTGCCCCAGAGCCTCAGCATTTTCAAACAAGCCCATTAGTTCGGAGAGATCCATTAGAGCCCAAAAAACAAAACAAGATCCTCAAGTGGAAGCTTTCAGTGTCTTTGAGGATAAAGGGAACCCCTGTCCATGTGCATCCGGCACCTCGCAACTTTAACCGGGTGTTGGGATCACTGGGTCTGGCTTGTTTTCGGTCTTATGAGCACTGAAATGCCGGGGGCTTTCCTCAAAGTAGTTTCTTAGTGGACTGGTACAGACCATCACATATCCAGCTGTTAGTGCCCCTGGAAAAGGCCTCCTGAGGGAAACTGAGAATGTAGCGACGGCAGGACAAATGCCACCAACAAGAAAAAGAATCGTGTTTTTGTGATTGAAAGAAGAGAGAAGTTAAAAAACAAAAATCAAAAGAGCGTTTTGTCTCTAAAAGCGTGGCAGTGTTCCGTAACCTTTTGGAAATGATTCCTTCAGTTTTTAGCTTTTTGTTTTTGTCGGGGTATTTATAGCCACAAAAACAGACATCTGTAAACAGAAAATCAATCTCGAAAGAAATGTTAAAATGTGTGTTTTTGGGCTGTTTTTTATGACTTATGTTACCAACAGTTTAACAAGCTGAATGAAAAGATTTGAGAGATTTGAGAATATCGAGAGGGAAGAAGAAAGATTGAACACTTTTTCACCTCTTTTCATCTCTAGCTGGTTAAAATCCGAGAGGTTCTTCAGCTGTGCTCTAAGGAGATTACACATATTGCAGGTTTCATGACAGAAAAATTTGTGTCAGTTTCTCACAGAAGCCTTCTTCTTTCATGGCGTGTAGCACAGTCGGATAAACTGGAGAGATCAGACTGACAAATACAACCACCATAAAACCAGATGCTTTGGACCCACAAGAGATTTATCTGTTTATTTTATGCACCCTGTTAATGAATATAAGATATGTAATTCCAAGTATTGCTACAGAATAGAAACCACTGGGTGACCAATATTAGTCTACACCCGTCTTTAGTCAAAAAAGATCTCCCCAAAAGTTGTTTCTGTGGAAATTCTTTGGGGACTCTTCAGCGCTCGTAAAAGCACCAGAAATATATGTTTTGGGGTTTTTTCCTGGAGACCTTTGAGTGGCCTTGGGGATCGCTGAGCACTCGTGTCCCCTCAAAGTGTCCTTGGAGATCATCACCAAAAGACTTTTGAGAAATCTGGACAGTGTTTAGTTACCCAGTGTTCTCCCTCCTTCTGGATAGAAGTTTTCTCTTCCCACCTGTTACTCTCTGGAATGTGCGTGATCTTTATTGCATCTGACCAGGAATCAGTCACAGTCCCGTCTTTTTGACCCGAGGCGTGGTACTGCTTCCCGGTCTTACTGGTGCAATCAACCATCCCTCCATGACAGCCTGCTTTGTGCTGACCCTGCTTATCTCCAAGCATCTCTTCCCCCCCCATTTATCTTTCTCTGGGATTGTTCTTTCCGGATGGCATTCTGCCAATACTGCCAGTGACACTACCATTGATCACGTCACTGACCACTGTGCTAGCGTGACAAAATTATCATCCTTAATAAGATATGTAAAGCCTCCTTTGCTTCTCTGTGCTGCAGGGAAAAATGGTGGCTTAATGTGGAATTCCACACACACATCTCTGATTCCCAAGGCACCACCCTAATGTTTCAATATGTGTTTTCAGATTGAAGTGTTGATGAGGGAAAGAAAACAATAGCTCATTTTATGCATAGCCGTCTTGGATAAGCACCAGGCCGCCGGTTTTCTTATTAAACACAGTGATTGGAAGCACAGCTGTGTAATGCGAAGGTGTTTCCATCCGTCTTTACGAGGACGTTTACAGCTCTTCTGTTGGCCTATAGGCGTACGCTTTCTGTTTCCAGCACAACTCCAGATAAAGCCCTCATTGAGCGGAAAATGCAAATGTTACAGTGGTGAAGGAAGGGGGCCCACAACTGAAGCGTTATTCTTCTGAGCCAGTGTAAGACTGGCTCTCTGTGTCTGTGCCACCCACAGACACACAACAGTCATCACTTTGACCATTCAGTCAGACTGATGAAGGAGGTGGGGGGGTCGGGGAAAGGCCTCGGAAGAAGCTCAGGCTGACATCGTTAATAATGGCACTTCGAGGTGAATCTTTGTGTTTATGTTCTGGGAGTTTCATCAGCACCTAAATTAAAGTAGTTCCATCTCGCTGCCAAGCTACAAACATGGAGTTGAGTAATCTCACTGATGGACAAACAGTCTGAAAACATTCTGCCGGCCTCATCTCTCGCTTTGATGGAGCAATTAATCCAAAACTGGCACAAAATCAGGCACTTCTGTAGCACAGCTCACTCATTGGAAAGTCATTTTGTGTCTAAACCTGATTCAAATTAGGAAGCAATTCATATTTAAAACATCTGTAGTCTGTAGAAAGTTGAAAGGATGAAACAAAAATCAAAGAAAAAACAACATTACAGTTTAAAAGTGAGAATTGGCCATTTAAAATGATCTTAGACAGACTCCTGGTCTCATTGGAAGTGATTTGGACTTGTTTTTGTCTTCTCATGTCCAAGAGAGAGAGACAACACAAGATTATGATTTTTATTTTAATGAAACTACTCTTGGAATAAAATTTGAGTGATACACAGTAGCGACACGTATGTGAGCGACTGTAGTTAAAGGTGTAATTTCACTGTGCTGCGCACGAACCACAGAGGTGCCACGGTGCTTTCAAAGACCCTTTTCACAGACAACCGCTCGAAGGCAGCGCACGCTATGAATGGATTTCTGCTTCGCTCTGAGTGGGTGGCTTTGACACAAGGCTCGGTGCACTTGTTCTGTGTGTGTGACTTTCTGTGTAGGTGTTTGTGTCTGCCACCCTCACAAAAAGAATTAAACCAGATGATGACACATCATTGTTGTCAGTCGTGGATGCGGCTTTTTTAGCACCATCATCAAAGCTTGCGTTCCAAACTTCGGATGTTGCCTCTCAAACTTTCAATTTCACAGTTTATTTAAAAATATTAAATAAGTCATCATACTGAAAGTTGCCCTGTACCTTTGATTTTGAACCAAGTAATGCAGAAATGTGATGAATCATCTCTGTAGTTTCATTTACATCAGATCAATTATTAAATCTAATGTGACAGAGAGATTTAAGTTATAACTTCAATCCTGGTTTTTAATGTAGGAATTTATTATATAATCAGTAAAATAGGAACAGATAGAACATCCATCCATCCATCCATCCATCCATCCGGATGACGGGATCCCGATGACGGGAAGAAATCCTCTCCCAGAATGGAATAGTTAGGCTGGGGCACCCTGCTGGAGCCAGGCTGGGGGGGTATAGGCAGATGCCTTGGTGTGTGGATCCCTGGTGGCATGAACTGGTTTTCAGGTGTCTAAACCACTGCATGTTTTTTATCATACCTTTCCTTTAGTTTAAATGTCTGTCATTAAGATTTCAGTCCTTTTTATTTCTTCCCAGTCTTCGGAGCAGAGTAAGTCGCCCCCCCACCCCCCCCCCACCCCCCCCACCCCCAACCTGCTGCTGTAAGCTGTCAGTCAGGAAGATATGGGAACTGAAAGGTGGACAACGCTAATGGTTTTATTCTTTAAGAAACAAATCTGCTCGTTGGACGTTTTCCTCCTGTAGTGAATAACAAGTTCAGTCATGGATTAACTCTTAGAAGAGCTACAGTCATCATCCTTTTTTACATAACATTGATTTGAAGCAGACATTTTCCACAAGCTGAAACAGTTAGCATGTTTATCAGTGAAACATACAGACTGCATCTGGAGATCATTCAGTAGCTAACATCAGCTCCCATTATTACTTTATAAAGAACTGAATCATATCAAAAAAGTATAATGCTGCACAATATACACATTTACAAACAGTTATCTATATTTTTGTTTAGGCCCAGTCTGCTAACGCTCTGGTGATTCAGCCCACATTGATTTTAAATTGAATCTCAATACTATTATTTGAATACAAATTTCAACCAGATTTAAAATAAGTGCATTAGTACATGATCCATTTGTGTTCTGTCTTTTTATATATATCTGTTTATCAAAACCAACACAAACACATTTTATATTAATTTAGTCATTATCATAGTAACTAGTGAAGCAGCAGGAGTAATAGTATGTGTTGTTTTTAAATAAAGGCAAATAAATCAAGGTACTCCTCCTCTAATTTTTGATAATTCTTGAACTTATTGTTTTAATACTGAGCCAAGGTTATACCATCTGTATTTTAAAAACCCTTCATAACTGCTCTAGTTTTATTTGATTATTTTTGTGTTTGAATTTCTCTCACAGTGTCAGTCTTTATTAAAGTACTATTTTTTATTACTTCTTCCCCCTCAAGATGAGACAAAGGAGATGATAAACAGTGCTAATTTATACAAAGACCAAACACAGTGCTGTGATAGATGATGATTAGAGCTCAGTGTGAGATGGCTTTCAAACAGAATGCGACATGATGACAGTACTACACCTGCACTTAGTACAACGCCACTTTTGAACCACTTTCCTGAGCAGCTTCTCCGCTATTTACCCCGTTTAAACTGGGAATAATGATGAGAAATTGCACGGAGCAGTCTCTGCCAAAAACCGACAGAACGTGTGACAAAAAGAAAACGCTTCTCTTCAAGTCCGAACCAACTGACAAAGTGCATCACAGGGTTCTTTGTTGTATGTTTGTATTGGTCTGTGTGTCTGATCTCCGCAGGGCGTCATGGCGATGCTGTGCTTCCCCACAGACTCGATCTGGGATGCTGTCCAGAGCACAGCTTCAGCACCAGCTCCTTTCCTCACACCCACCCACACGTTTTCTCCTGCACAGTTACACCAACCCACGCGTTGGTTCTCGTGACCGCTGATAACACAAGCCTCCTATACAGCGTCCACATCTTGCCAGTTATGATGGTGCCGATGCACAGAACTCTAATTATTTCTGACACTAGCGCTGGCCAGCGCTAACGTCGTTTCTCTTTTCTAGATACAAGGCCAGACATATCTGTACACATATTTTACATGCTTCTGCGTGTGTATGTGGGTAATGCTTGTGAGCAAGAGATTTAGCATGCACATGTGTAGGTAGGTGACAGGTTTCACACCAGGTTTAGGAGGTCCATCTCTTGTAAATTGGAATTCTGATGGTTATATAGAGTCTCAATCCTAATTTCTATCCATTATAACATTGCTAACAGTGTTTGATACTCTGAGGAGTATCTTTAATATTAGTCAGGAAGAACCAGACAGCCGGTTGTTATTAGTTCTCCCTTTGATGGCACTTTGGGTGTATTGGCTGTTTACACTGAGAACCAGGATTATTCTTTGAGCTGTGCTTGATTAAAAATGTTTTTCTTTCGTGTACAGAGAAAAGGAACAAAGCTGTCAGTGTAGGCTTGAAGAGGTTGAGCAACGATGCCAAGTCGCTGCTCCTGAACATTCAGAGAGATTCTGTTGTTCTGGTATTAATACTGATTAGAATTCAAATTAGTTGCACTGATTATTTATTTAATTATTTTTGCTTCCTGCCTCTTGAGCTCAGGCTGAGCCTAAACTGGCAAATCTAAACTTCCAGGGCAAATCCAGAGGGGGACATAAGACCCCCCTCCCCAAGCTGAGACAATCAAATTCAATCAAGCACCAAATGTAAGATGAAGTCTTAAGTCACAGTAAAGCTCATATGTCTGAGTGTAAGTGAATGCAGCATCTGTAGTATTTAACTTCCAGTCCGACTTTTAAGATGAAAATTGAAAACCTATAAAAATTGGATATGAGTCACAGTAGTTAACATTGTGCAGAGAATGTAATACTCACCAATCAGATGTTAAAAATTGTCATATTTTACTTTTTAAAACTGTTTTTGCCCAAAATATTAATAATAAAAATAATAATAATAATAATAATACTCACTAAATCTTGCTGTCCTTCAGAATAAACACTGATAAGCTTTTAATTGTACCTTTTGTTCTCTGTTTATCAAAGCAATGTCTCCAAACTTCACACTGAAGTGGTTAAAACCTCCTTGTAATAAGAATTAACAGCCCATTCAGTGTAACATTGTCATTATGTTTTGACATATTTTGTTTTCATTTTGGTAGCCGGGGTAGCCGTTGAATTTATGATAAACAATTTATAATTCTGTAAAAACTAGATTTTTTTAAGGTTATGGGCCATTAACTTTTTCCCAGCCCTAGTTGTCACCCAATAAAGATTTTCTGGACACGCCCTTGTGAACTTCACTGGAAAAACATCAGATTTTCCCATTTTCCAAAACTGTTAGCAACAAACTGCAAAGGGATTTTCCAGGTTTGGAATTTCTCTCACAGGAATTTTTACATTTGTTGGTAAAGAAACACATTTTCTCTCCAGATAGTCACAACAGAGTCACAGTGGAGTTGTTGAGGGGAAAATGTGCAGATTTTTACATTTAATTTGTGGTAAATTCTTTATTAATTCCAGCCTTGATATTTCCCTAAACTTTAATGAGATTTAAAAACAGACATTGATTTGGTCAAGATGCTGTGATTACCACAGGAGATTATAGCAGGGAATATAGATTGCTTTGATATTAATCCATAACACAACGAGCTGACAATTTGAATATTGTTGATATATTAGTCACTGTAGTTGAAGTGGGCTCTTTGGATTCAATATCACTTTTACAAATCTATCGGCTCAGTTGGAACTGCGATCAAGAGTAATCCCAATCACTGTGAAGTATATGGGAGCCATCCTCTACAAGGCGTGTTGTTATTTCATCTGATACATCCTCGACTTGAAACAGTGTTCAAGTGCAGCATTTCGGTAATTAAACTCAGTCATTACCGATCACGGTGTTGGCACAAGACAGGCCTGTCATATTAGCTCATGAGAGGAAATTAGAGCGATCACGATGCGAACGATAGCCCTAATTGGGACACGGTTCTGAGGCTGCTCTGTGTCATGGAGTTAAGAGGCATTTAGTCAGAGGAGCCGACCTCATGCTACACTGACTCTAATTTATCTGCAGTTCCCTCTCTGCCCTCCTTCATATTTACCGAGACGTGTCATCCTCGTCATGTTTGCTTCTGACTTCAGATCTCATCGAACCCTGTTTCCGGCTGTAAAGGCTGCAGAGAGGACCCACATCGGGTCATTGTGTTTGCCTTTAACTTTTGGTTTGACAGTATACTTACCTCCATGTTCCGGGGTTTCTGCAGGTCTGACCCTGCCAACTAGACATTAGCATTCCCATCAAGAAAATATAACAAAATGTGTCTGACAGAAAGCTGCAGAGATTCTGCTAAAAAGGGCAAGAACCGGAGGACTAAACTTTGTCTCATTGTTGTCCTCATTTTCTTGTCTCCACTGTGTCCAGGATGAGTTTGTGACAAAAAGCTCACAGAGGAAACAAGCTAGCAACTCAAGAACTGTTATTTTTTTTAAAAAGCTCTTTTATTTTCCACATTCTTAGACAGACATACAACCTTCCTTCATGCTTCAAGCTGATGAGCAGTTTTTCTTTTTCTCAGAATACGTCTGACTCTGGATTTTTTTCTCTCTGTCTGTCTCCGATTTTTCAGGGCCGTTGCACGCGAGAGAACTGCAAATACCTCCACCCGCCTGCACACCTGAAGACCCAGCTGGAGATCAACGGGCGAAACAACCTGATCCAGCAGAAGACAGCGGCCGCCATGTTGGCTCAACAGATGCAGTTCATGATCCCCAGCACCACCATGCAGCCCGTGGTCAGTGTCGAACCACAGAAAAGCACTGATCATGTCAGAACTAACCTCTGAATGACCCTGTTCATGATAGTTGTTTGCAGATATTGTCTCTGGACACAGAACAGGAATCTATTCTTAGAATTCTTACTGCTTTGATGCGTTAGTGCAGAGCTGTTTTTGGGAGTTGCTCAGCAGTCGGTAATAGGCCAAGGACGCACTGGGCAGCTGCCAGGTGTGAATGTTTTTATCTGCATCAATGTATCACTAGGCACAACTAAAACAGAACATGTCTGCTCAGCAGAATTTTTCCAGGATACACAGAGGTTAAAAAATCTATTTTTTTTCTTTCAGACATTCTCCTCTTTTACACCCCAGCTGCCTCTCAGTATCTCCTCCTCTTCCTCCTCCTCCTTTTCAGAATTGACTGAATCATAAACTTCTGTTCTTTCCATCTTCTGTTAGACGTTTCCAGTTACCCAGGGTTTGGGTTCGAGTGCTGGTTTAAGCTACACACCCTATCTGACTCCGATGTCCCACAGCATGGGCCTGGTACCTACAGACATCCTGCCCAGCACCCCGGTTATCGTCCCCGGCAGCCCGCCCGTCTCCGTGACAACCGGCTCCTCCAACCAGAAACTTCTTCGTACCGACAAGCTAGAGGTGACAAATCAAAGCCTTCTTACCTCATCAAAGCTCAGTTTCAGTCTTTGAAGAAAGCATGCTTATTATTTTCTCAAGTGTTTACAGGACAACATCTCACCATCAGAGGCAATTATTTAGTTCCAAAATTCCACAATCGTGTTCACAATCTGAAAGGACTTTGGATTTAACTTAAGGTGGAATATGAAGAAAAGTTACAGGATACAAGCTGACAAAAACCCAGTTTTTACACAAACATGAAGCTTTATCAGACATTAAATAACAATCAGAACATTCAGTTATTATGTATATACACTCACCGGCCACTTTATTAGGTACACCATGCTAGTAATGGGTTGGACCCCCTTTTGCCTTCAGAACTGCCTCAATTCTTCGTGGCATAGATTCAACAAGGTGCTGGAAGCATTCCTCAGAGAGTTTGGTCCATATTGACATGATGGCATCACACAGTTGGCGCAGATTTGTCGGCTGCACATCCATGATGTGAATCTCCCGTTCCACCACATCCCAAAGATGCTCTATTGGATTGAGATCTGGTGACTGTGGAGGCCATTTGAGTACAGTGAACTCATTGTCATGTTCAAGAAACCAGTCCGAGATGATTCCAGCTTTATGACATGGCGCATTATCCTGCTGAAAGTAGCCATCAGAAGTTGGGTACATTGTGGTCATAAAGGGATGGACATGGTCAGCAATAATACTCAGGTAGGCTGTGGCGTTGTAACGATGCTCAATTGGTACCAAGGGGCCCAAAGAGTGCCAAGAAAATATTCCCCACACCATTACACCACCACCACCAGCCTGAACCGTTGATACAAGGCAGGATGGATCCATGCTTTCATGTTGTTGACGCCAAATTCTGACCCTACCATCCGAATGTCGCAGCAGAAATCGAGACTCATCAGACCAGGCAACGTTTTTCCAATCTTCTATTGTCCAATTTCGATGAGCTTGTGCAAATTGTAGCCTCAGTTTCCTGTTCTTAGCTGAAAGGAGTGGCACCCGGCGTGGTCTTCTGCTGCTGTAGCCCATCTGCCTCAAAGTTCAACGTACTGTGCGTTCAGAGATGCTCTTCTGCCTACCTTGGTTGTAACGAGTGGTTATTTGAGTCACTGTTGCCTTTCTATCAGCTCGAACCAGTCTGGCCATTCTCCTCTGACCTCTGGCATCAACAAGGCATTTCCGCCCACAGAACTGCCGCTCACTGGATATTTTTTCTTTTTCGGACCATTCTCTGTAAACCCTAGAGATGGTTGCGCGTGAAAATCCCAGTAGATCAGCAGTTTCTGAAATACTCAGACCAGCCATTCTGGCACCAACAACCATGCCACGTTCAAAGTCACTCAAATCACCTTTCTTCCCCATACTGATGCTCAGTTTGAACTGCAGGAGATTGTCTTGACCATGTGTACATGCCTAAATGCACTGAGTTGCCGCCATGTGATTGGCTGATTAGAAATTAAGTGTTAACGAGCAGTTGGACAGGTGTACCTAATAAAGTGGCCGGTGAGTGTAGTTTATGGTGTGATTATGTAGTAATAATATTATTTATATCCTAATCCTGAGGAACAGGTATGAAGCAGAACTTTGAGGAAAGTACAAATCCTGTTTGTGAGTGTAATAAATATGACACTTTTCGTAGGGTTGAGGCCAAAATAGTATCTGTAATTGCTATTTTTATCAGTTTTATACCACCTAATATTAACTGTAGTTCTTGTAACTCATCTGTAGATAATAGACAATATTATCTTTCAACTTATTCTCGTTCAGTAGGGGTTAAAGAAAATATACAATCCCCTCTAGAAGTATTTTAGACTTGATTTGGAGACGTAATGTCAAATGGAGATAGTTTACAGTGATTAAAATTAGAATTTGCTGGAGACAAAGCGTTAGTTGCCAGACAGCCACAGTTAAAACTACGTCTGCTGCCTCCATCTGCCCCTTTGGCAAACAACTTTAAGAAAACCTGGAGGGATTTTAAAAGAGTGCATGAGGAGGAGCTTTTTCTCTCTCTATGCACCATATTTATCAAGATAAACAATAATCTCCCTAAGACCTGGAGGTGATGCGTAGGTGTGCGCCTGTATGTGTTTTTCTGCAGGAGTGCTATCACTTAGCAACTGAATGGAGCTGGTTCTAATTAAACTGTATCCCTCTGAGACACGTATACACACTCCTACACTCAAAGCCATCATGTATGATCATCACGTGTGTGCAACTTTTTGTTGTTGTTGTTGTTGTGAGCGAGTGGGTGTGTTTTTATTGTGTATCGAGCTGTTTGAGAACACTTGTGTGTTTAAGTCCCAGAGTCAAAAAGTAGATCCTCATGTGAAACATCTGAGGAGGTTTAGAGACAAATGTTGGATCTTTTGTTTTACTAGAGAAGAAAATATGAGTGTAAATCTGACTTTTTTTTATACAGCAGATGTTCTAACAGTAATTCAAATATCTGGGATCATTTTATACTCAGTATTTTTGTGATTCTGCTTTGTTTATTTTACTTCAGCAGAGGTCAGTTTATAAAAAGCTCCAACTTGAATGTCTTGTTTCAAGGTTGATGTTCCAAAAAGGCACAAATGCACCAAAAATTACATTTTGGTTTTCTTTATAAACCCACAGCGATTTGCTAGCAGCACAAATTAGCAGATTATCAGCTTTTCATAGTTAAAGACCTTCTACTAGAAGCTTATTTTACCAAATAAATAGTATAAATAACTACATTTCCATTTTGAAATGAAATGATGCTGTAAAAACATCTTTGAATGACCTCAGTTTGGGGAAACAGAGACGAGCTCAGACCAGATTCTTGGCTGTCAGTATTCCCTTACAGCGAGTTCTCTGGTTATTTGTTGAAATAGCGACGATAGCAGCAGCTAGCTTTGCACTTCCTGCAGAATTATAATAATTCTATCTGAATATCTAATTTTAAAACATGTGATCTGTCACTTTGAGATGCTCCTTCAGATTTTATTATCTAAACTAACAAAAGTAGTTTTTTAACACTTTACTGGTTAAACAATGATTCTATATCACATTGTGCTAAAAACGCAGATATTCATATTTTGCATTTCTCTCTGTGTTTCTTGTTTCTCTCCATCTGTTCGTCTGTCTGACTCTCCTGCTTCAAGGTTTGCCGTGAGTTCCAGCGGGGCAACTGCGCCCGCGGCGAGACGGACTGCCGCTTCGCTCACCCGGGCGACAGCCCCATGATTGACACCAGCGACAACACCGTCACCGTCTGCATGGACTACATCAAGAGCCGCTGCTCTCGCGAAAAGTGCAAGTACTTCCACCCGCCGGCCCACCTCCAGGCCAAGATAAAGGCCGCCCAGCACCAGGCCAACCAGACGGCTGTGGCCGCGCAAGCTGCCGCCACAGCTGCAGCCATGGTGAGAGCACCGCACCACAGACCGCCTACTGTATCTGAGGGGAAACACTCACACACTTGTACTTTTAATAATGAAGTGATTCAACACACGATGATCTGAGAAAAGACCCTTTTATAGTTTCTCTCTGCAGTGATGCTTTAAATAAAAATGTAATAACATGATTTGTTAAATAAACACCTTGACCCATATTATAAATACATTAATTTATTTTTTTCTGCTCAAATTTAGGGCTGTAATTTTAAAAAGAATGAATCAAATTCTTATTCTTATTATGTAATTTTCTTAGAGTTCTAAAACATCTTGAACTGCAGGAGTTTTTTCACACGTTGTTACTGACAACGACACATCCAATAAATGTGGAGCACTGCTTTATTACCACACAAAACATTTCCCACCCCTGCTGGTTTGTTCTGGTAGACCCTAGTTATCCCACCGAGAGGCAGCTGGACGTAACAAACAGGGTTAGACCTAAACAGACTAACATTAACACCACAAGAACAATCGTTGTTGTTTTTTTCACCGCAGTCCTTCGTTTTTGTTAATTTTCCAAAGTCCTTGGTTCATACAAAGACAATGTGCTGGCTCAACCCCCTCCATCCCACTTCACTGCTCTCAGCGATAAGTGCAGTTCTCTGCAGATCATTGCAAATTCAATCTGGGATGGTTGCAGCATCGTGGACGGAGTTCACTCTGCTGTTCTTTTACTTTGAAATACAGAAAGCTGAGAAAGAGACAAACTGACAGACAGTCAGAGGAGTTTGGAGCACCTTCTTTGCTGTTCCCCCCCCCCACCAGGCTTTGAGTGGCTTCTTTTGATTGGCTCTTTGGCTACTGCACTTGCACACCTTGCACTGCGCCAGTGTGCTGACTGACTCTTTCCCCCCCTCCATGGCATGGGCATGCTTTACGCTGCACATACTGTACCTCTCATTTGCTGGCTCCATTGCTGCTTGCTGTTTCTTTTTTCTTCCTCTGTGAGCTCACAGTGTGGCAGCTGCATAAAAAGCAAACACACGTTAAATAAAAAAAAGAGACTAAACACTGACATTATTCTCCTACAAGGACGTGATGCTTTCTCAAATGAAAGATTTGGGTTTTTGTGGCTCGTGTTTTATTCAGACTACCAGTATGAGTCCCTCATATTCTCAAGTTTATCATCTTTATGACCCAATTCCCAAATTACCATCAGCAGTTTCAATCTGTGCTGGAGGTGAAGAGGGTTAACCGTAGGACAAGAAGCTGTTTACTCAGCATCTTTAATCCAATTGTCTTTGAGCCTTCAGCCTAAGCTGTAGCTTCGTTAATGAAACAGAGATCCATCGAACCGTGGACCGATGCACAGCTTGTTTTTAAAAAAATCTAACGTAAAATAGGATCTAAATTTACAGTAAACTGTTACTCATTACCTGAAACAGTAACACGATTGTGTTTTGGAGATTATGTTGGTTTATTGTGCCTCATTGTGTCATTTTCCACGCTGTGATCGTCTTTCTCATTGCAAGTCAATCATTTTTGCTTTTCATGTCACAATTTCAAACCATCTTTCATTTTAACTAACGGAATGTTAAAGTCTGTTAATGCCACACCAGCAATGCATTTTTGTTTATTAACAAGATAAACATATATTGTAAGAGAATCCACATACATGAAGCGAGAGGCTCGTGCATGAGTGCCACATTCATCACATTCATGTCTTTATTTCCTTCCAGCTGTCAAATCAAATCTAGAGAAATTATTTAATATTTTAACTGAACAATAAGTTGAAATAAAAATAATTATTGCCACATAATTTTAGATGTATTTTAGATAAAGTTATTATAATAAACAGGGCTCCACATTCTGTTATGTGAATCTGATTTTGCTGGAATAACAACAGTTAACAAACTGTTTATGTTTTCTTAGACTTTATTGAAACACCTATCAATTAAAAATGCTAACTTAGATATTTTTTCATAAAGAAATGTTCCATATCAAAGACATCCATCCACTGCAAGCTTAAATTATCACTTAGCTATAGCACGTTCACTTACCATGAAGAAAATCAGACTTTTGTAAGCAGAAATTTATTCATGGACCATTAGAAAAGTTGGATTTATGACTGTCGAATTGGCGACTGGATCAAAAAGAAAATCGTCCGATTCGGGACACACAGCCAGGCAGTCGGTGCGTCTCTCCTCGTGATGCAGTATTATCTTGAAAATCTACCACCAGATGTTTAAGGATGAGACTCCAGTGATTAATAAACTCTTTTTTTTCAGTGTTGATAGAATCAGATCTCACATGTCCCAACAATCTGCCCTTAAACCACCTCACAGATTCAGATGAATCAGTTGTGTGTTCTGCTTTTTGTTGTTGTGTAGATCTTTTAAAAGTCGACTTGCTTGTTCAGAATTAACTGAGGAGGGAACTACAGAAAACCTTCCCAGCAGTTTCAAGTATACATATTAACCAGAAGTTAATATAGATGCTTATTATTTTGCTTTTTGTACTAATTCAAAACTTAGTAATGTTTCTTTACAGTAAACAAGTTTTTGTTTATGTGCATGCCTATTGTTTTGTATGTGGTATACTTGCATTCAGATTATTTTTTGTTTTGTTTTTTCCTTCTCACCTATCCACAATGCAATGCTGTCCCCCATGATGCACCTCTGCTTGCTGTTACCTGTATGTTAATACGCTTGAATCCCATTGGCCCACTGCCATCATGTGCTCGCTGCCTGCTAATTAAAGACTCAGTCGACTGCCAAAGCAATGAAGCGACCCCTCGAGGCAACTGTAGACCTGGTACTTTGACCTTTCACCTTTTGCTTTGCATGTAGCTTCTTTAATTGTACTGTAGCCACTCACAGAATTTAATTTTGGCTCTTTTGTTGTTGTGTAAACCCAGTAAGACACTTAAATATCAAATCACCAGTGGAATTTATTCAGATTTTATTCATCTGAAGAGTAATGTTAAAATAATTTCAGCTATTACTGATGATTATCTTTCTGTGATGTAGTCATACAGCAAGTTTCTGATTTTTTTTATGCTCTGCGTAGACAAATAATAAAAACATGAGTGTTTTAGCAGACAGTTCCAACGTTTTCTGCTTGTGTTTGTGTGTTTCGGTGGTAAGGCGTTCCCCCACGGCGTCCTCCAGCCCCTACCAAAGAGACCAGCACTTGAGAAGAGCAATGGAGCCAGCTCCCTGTTCAACCCCAGTGTTTTGCACTACCAGCAGGCGCTGGCTAACGCACAGCTCCAGCAGCCCGCTTTCTTTCCCACAGGTAAGAACTCCCACCTGATACACCTGGCAGCTTGCAGAGAAATCCACACACAGATACATAACAACTCACAATACCATCCTAAATTCTGAATCCCCTCCTGATGAAAACACAGAGTTCGTGTCAGGTTAAAGAGCAGCACTGGCTTTGATCACAACACTAAAACATGATTTATCACTAACTCAGTGTGAAACATCTGCTGATCTAAATCCAACTCTAAAGCAGATAAAAGAACAGAAAACTGTTCCAGTACAAGCTTCATGTTTATATTGAAGGTTAGCGCTTTCAAAGCAAGTTTTCCAGGCAAAGAAAGCATCTCAAATGTCTTTTAAATAAAAACACTCTGACAATCTGATCCTCACACAGCTCGAGGGGCCTTCAGGTTACCAGTTAAACACGCTAACATCAGCTGATGTGGTAATCTGTAACATGAATGAACCTGCTACCTGCTCGTTTGATTGATTAACTTTATTATCCTGTTCTTTTTTAAGTTTAAACCATTAAAGCTTCAAAGATCTTGTTTTTAAATCAAAGCTACAGAAACTGAGTATAACAATAACAGTTGCAACAAACCTGCATGTTCAGACCTCTATCATCTAAAAACTTTTGATTAATCATGTTCATTGAAAATCTGGAAATAAAAAGTTTTTTGAGACAAACATTTTTTTTTTTGCATAATTGGGCTGTTTAAGGTCACATCAGAGCGTCTGAATCAGGTCCAGACCTTAACTGAGCCGCTCCCAAATCTTCATTTTCTCAAACCCTTAGAAAGAACTTTATGTCCCTTCCAGAAGTCAGTGACCTGGTTTCTCTTCAGTTAAGTTACTTTTACCAGTTACTTTTTCAATCAGGGCCAAATTAATGAATGAATTAATTCAATAAGGATTTAAAAACAGCATGTTGGAATCTGGATATCGTTGTCTAATAGTAACTGTTGTTTACAGAAATCTGACCAAAAAAAAAGAAGAATTAAGAAAATTAGTCAAGGAGCAAATACTTTTTCACAGCTCTGTATGTGTGAGATCAGATCCAGATGTGGATGGAAACATCTGCACATCTTTCTACTGACTGCATGATGCTGCAATTTGTCTCTGCACTTTGTTGGATTGTTATGTAAATGCAACTTTTTAAAAGGGTTTAGAAACGTCCAGAAGATATTTAAAAAGCCGACTTGTGGATGAGTTGTTCCAAACTGTTTCTCTAAAAGTCAGTTTTCTGTTAGAAACATTTTAAATGAACATATTAACTGTTTAAAAGCACAAAAATGTGAGTTATTTTCTTTAAATTACAGACTTGTGTGTAACACTAAACACTGTGATGATTTGATTTAAGCTTTATGTTTGACTTAGTTGCAGCTGGATGTAAAGAGTTTTTCTCCACTAATACACAGTAAAGGGAGTTTCCTGCTTGCTTGTATTTACTGCTTTCATTATTAGCTGCTGTAACATCTCAGCTGAGAGAAGCTTTTATTTTGGTTTTTAGTTTTTGGTCGTGTCTAACCTTGTTGTTCTCCCCCTCAATTAACCAATTTCTTTCCCTCTCTGTCTCCCTTCTTCTCTCTGCATGAACACAACAGGGTCAGTGTTGTGCATGACTCCTGCTAGCAGTCTTGGTAGGTCCTGATGTTGCTCTCTCACACACTCTTGTCTGATTTAGGTAGTGGGGGATGGGGGGTGTCAGCAGCCGCCGCAGGTGAGACAAAATGCCGTGGCTTCACCGCACCGCCCCTCAGGTGGTGAGAATTCTTCTGTAACCTGCTCTCGGATGTGATTTTTCATCCACCTGTGCTTTGTGTCACCTGAAGGAGCTGCAGTTACATGTTTCCCTACTGACTGACTGTTTATGATGAAAGTGATGATCTGATCTGTTCTTAAGGTTTAGCTTAGCTTCTGTTTGCTGTGCTCTGTCGAGCAGGAAATTTAAATCAGTTTCCCAGAGAAATTACACATATTTGGAACTTTAATGAAGAAATTAGGATTTTCAGCCCAACGTTACAGGGATCCATCAGTATTGCGTGTTTTTGGCATGTGTTAAGAAGTTAGCTGCCTGGTATCTCCATGCTGTTCCATTAGTCAGCCAACTTACAAACTAAAATTAACAGCCATGCTGCCAAAAAATGCAAGTGATCCACTCTAATTGGTGTCTCGTGCTCCCTAACTTCTCTGGGAACGACAGCAAACTGATTTTCCTGATAAATTTCCTTACTTGTGATTGTAATCAGCTTCTCTCCTCTGTTTTTTTGTTATTTTTTCTCCCATGCTGTCCTTTTTTTCCTTTCTTTGTTTTTTCTGTCCACGCTTTGCATTGTGAAACGGTTGCATGCCATCTGCCGGTGTAACCCCCTAACGATGGCTCGCCGGCTCTCTTCTCGCACCCGCCCATTGGCAAACCGTCGACACACACGCCACAACTGTCACCATGGTTACCATAATGCTACCTGATCATTGCTACCACCTCCTCTCCCTCCTCTTCTCCCCCATTTCTCCCCATCCCACCTCAAAACAAAGTCCCAATGATGTACAGTGCTACGCCTGCTACTGTCTCTGCAGCAACAACTCCTGCCACAAGTGTCCCCTACGCAGCAACAGCACCAGCCAATCAGGTTTGCTCCTTTTAAAGCTTTCTTTCATCAGTCCCCGGAGCTCTGAATAAGTTCTGCTTCCTAACAGTGAGCCGTAATCATCCACGTGTTGCTCATGCTGACGTGAAAGCCTGCGACTGGGTGTTTTCTGGACAATTTGAAGCAAAGGGGCTACCTGAGCGAGCCTCTTGTAAAACACAGCGTGTTCACTGAATAGAACTTCTTCAGAGCTCCCACATTTGCAAGTAGTACTTGTGTTATGTTGCACTACTTCCTGGTTTTGTTTTGCATGTTTTTTTTTTTATTTTCTACCTTTCTTGTTGTCAATTAAGCGTCTCCATCTGCAGTGTCATCTGAACCGCTTGTGTGCTACGCAAACACACAGAAACACACACGTACAGGCAAATACAGCTAGTGCAGCCATGTTGGATATGTTCCTGTTTCCACCTCTTTTTTTACATTTTTCCTTGACTTAGGATTAAAGGAGGAATAAATCGTGCAAGGAAACAGTTTCAGGCAAAGCTTGTCAGGAAAAACAGTCACAGAAGCTAAAAACGGCCTCTGAGCGGCAGCTCTCCTGTTGCAGGGAGTCGGTGGGAGCTAGAGGAGCAGGGCCAGGTCTGAATGCCAGAGTGACGCACGTGCGGCCCATTTTTATCCTGGAAATTTCAGCACAATGGCAGCCGCCCTCTGGCCTCACGCACACAGCTGGCAATCATTTACCAGCAGATCTGAGTGAAGAGGTGGTCTGAGGACACTCAGAAACGTGTTCCACATGTTCAAACGTAACTGCTATCGTCATTTTCAGAGCAACTCATAACGGGACAGGACGAATGAATCAGTTAAATAATCTACATTATTATCCTGAAAGTAGTCCGAGATTTTCTTAGATGATGACATGATCATCACCTTTTTACAAAAGCTTCACACATTATATAAAAGAGGATAAATCCCAAACTAAAAGTCCAAATTAAAGAAGAGTAAAGATCGATCTCTCTAAAATCTGTCCTTCATCATTAATCCCAGCGCTCTGCGTCTTACTGCTCCTCATCGGCCAGCAGTGCGCTCACTTCCTGTGAGTCACCGTCTCTTCCTGTAATTGGCATGCAGCAGCAGTAGCAGCAGGAAGCAGCGCTGCTCTTTAAAGATGCATGTGGGACAAGCAAGAAACCAGAGACACACTGACGTCAGCCTTCACTCTGTCTCCCGTCTGTCCCCTGCTGCTTCTCTACCCTGCAGCTCGGATGCTGGAGACGCATAGCATCATCAGCTGGGCTGATGCACGTCGTCCTGGTTACTCCACTCATTTGGTTTTTTTTTTCATTTACTGCTGCTGTGGTCACACTTTGTTTTGGTAGAACAGTCCATAACTACCTGCTCAGCATCAGTTTTCAGCTTTTTTCTGATATTTTCATTGAAAGTTTCTTGATTTTAAAACGGGGAGGACAAGAAAAGCAGGTGAGGTCAGACTGCTGCAGACACGTCGACAGGTTCAGAGTCTGGTCAACTCACAACCCTCTGAACCTGCGAATGTGACACGACACGGAAGAACCAATCACAGCTTTCCATAGCCGAGCTTATATTAACTCTGCGCTGCGTTAACGTCACCACTATGATATCATTTGTGAAGCTTCAGCTCCCTCTAGTGGCGGATTAGAAGCTGCAGATGAGCAGTTTTTCTTCTAAAACTGTTGGAGTCGCAGCTTTTATATTTTGAATGCTCAGATCTTCCATTCTGCATCCAAACACACGATTCGAGTTGCTGCTGGCTGTGCTCCAAACAGTTTTTGGCATTTTTGTCCCATATTTGACCTTCTGTCCTTGTTTTTATTGCGATGACACACAACCAGCAGCTCAGCTATCTTCTCACTGTAACTCCCACCTCTTTTGTCTGCGTCATTTCTTTGTGTTGAAGATTAGATTTTATGTTCTAAAATGAAGAACGCAGTCAGAACACATGTACGAAGGTGACCAGAAAGGGTCAGATGTTCTGTATAAAGAGTTTACAAGCACAATAAAAGCAGAATAATTATGTTCAGACATTTATTTTATTTATTTTTTACTGATTCTGTCTGCTGTGGAGAAACAAAGTCTGTCATTTATCCACAGTGATGATGAGCACAAAAAGAATCAAATTGTTTATTTGATCACGACATACATATATAATGGGTTACTAATAAAGTATAACTGTATAGTCGGGATTGTAGTACTCAGATCTTCCACCAGATGGCAGAAAACATGGAAAAGATTTAATGTAGCAGGTTTCTGAGAAAAGTGCAAATCACACAAAAGAGTTAGAGCTCTTATAAACATGTTATTGGGTTAAACTGTGTTAATTTAACAAGTTATCTGATGTTGGTAAGTTCAAAAACCTGTTTGACACACTAAGACTTTATTAAGATCAAATACAGACGAAGCAAAATCGTGTTTTAATGAACCTAAATTTGATTTAAATCCTGATGTTTTTCATTAAAACCTCTAAATAAATAGTGTTTTTTCATGAAACTGAAGGTTTTCTTCTTGTTTCTGTCTCTGCAGATCATCCTGAAGTAAACATCATCAAGGAAACAGAGTGTCACGAAGCTGCTCTAGGAAACCCAAAACAGCCCCTCTGTAAATACTACCTTACCTCTCCCATAGAGGTGCAGCAACCTGCATGCTAAGAGTGTAACACTTCAGTTTAAACTTTAGAGCTGCAGTGCCGGTGAATCACACACACACCCCCACACAGAATATACTGTATGTATTACTAGGAGACAACATGAACATGGAAAAAGTCCCATATTCTTATATATAGTACAGAAACACGGAGGATTCTCTCCTTCTACATCATTATCTTAAAAAACTCTGCAGAGTTCAACAGTTTGGTTTGATACAGCAGATGTTTGGGTTGCACTGTGTGAGAACATGGGAGAGGAAGTTGAACCCGCCATACACACACACACACACACACACACACACACACAAACACATACTAATCCACCTCTGCACCTTTCAGGAGGGTTTTTGTCTCGCGGTCTTGAAAGTTTTACGTCCTCATCGAGAGGCTTTTCATAGCGTGACCTTTTCCCGGGTCCGTGACCCCTCGCCTGCTCCAGATGCTGTTAAGGATGCCATAATGAAGCTTATTCTCCCGCTCATCATCTCAACGCTTCCTTCATGCCAAAACTGCAGCTTCAGCGAGCAGAGCCACAGCTTAATGCCCCTCTAATACATTTTGCTTTATTTTGCCGTTGCTTTTGCTGCGAGGAGAACTCTGTCACCCTTTATTTGTCATGACGCTGGGTTCAGTTTTTCTGAGCGCAGCGTCGCCGTCGTTAAGGCTCGGCTTGTGCCAAGGGCTCAGCAAAGCCGGAGGGTTTGTTCCAGACATACCAAGCCTTGTGTGTGTGTGCAGGTGTGTGTGTTCGTATCAGGAGAACTGATGGTCTGCAGGCAGACTGCGACACCGAGCCTGGTAGGAATGTTTTATTTTTCCCCTGAGAGGGAATTAAGTGCTAAACCTAAACTCAAAAAAACTAAAAAAAAAAAAGTTAAAAAGTAAAAATCGGTGCATTTGACGACTTTCGTCCAGCAAAAAGATGACTTGAACTTGGACTGGAGGGCTATCCGTGACCGTCGGTTGTCGTGTCCAACCCTACTCTCACCGATAATCCTGTTCCATTTTAGAAAATAACAAAAGAAAAATCCATAAAAAAAACTGTAGAAGTGCCTGAAAAATACTCAATGCTCATCCACCACACACACGTATCACTACGAGTCACAAACACACTGGCTGTCAGAAACTGGAAACAACATCACACTTTATTACATCACAAGTGACTTTACTGAAATGAAAGAATAGACAAATCAAACATAACTTTGTGGAATGTTCGGTGTTTTTCATGGTTTACCATCATTTCTTACATCAGTTTGAGTAGTTTACACAAAGAACGTGAGAAATCAATGTCTTGTTAAGTGTGTAATGTATGTAAAGTGTCTCTTATTTTGAAAGTTTATATTCAAGGTTTTAAAAAAAATGTATTCAGACTTATTTAAAATTATGTTGTGTCAAGGTGTTTAAAACCCCTTCCTTAAATCCACCTCCCGGAACTTCCTTTGGTTTTAATCCACTTTTCTGTTTTTAATTTTAACAAAATAACGTGTTTTATCTCAACTGTAACACCATTTTATCAGATTTGGATGTAATTTCATGGTGCTTGACTAACATCGACAATCCACCGTCACATCTTAGTTTCATTTATGATGATTGTCCTTACACACGCACACGCACACACACACGTATGTAAATGTTTGTGGAGGGTGGTTTTAAAAAAAAAAAATCCCTTTTTGTTGTAATTTATCTGACATTACGATTTAGTCAAAAACAGTTATGTAAACTATTTTGAAATGAATGTAATTTATTAAGCTGCTCCATCTTCTGCGTCGTCGGTTCATGTCAAGATCGAACCCGTCAAGTCAGCGAATGAGAAGCGATCGGAGGGGGCGGGGCTTAAAAGTCCATCCACTCGGTCCACAGCTACTGGATCTGTCTTATCAAGGAAAAAAAAGATCACGGTGCTGCAGCATAGAGCGTAGTTACGGTTGTGTTGTTGCGGAAAAAAAAAGAAATATTATTGTATAGATGACATTTTACCAAAAAAAATAAAAACTGCAAAGAAAATTTTAAAAAGATGTACTTTTCACTCTAGTATGATAGTATTTCATAACAATACTAAGTTGTTGCTGTGGCAACCAAATGTTGCAGTTACTAAAGTTGGGTATTTTTGTAAATGACAATGTTAAGTTGATTTCTTTTTGTTTGTTTTGCTAGAACACACAAGGTAGATTGTAACGCAGATATGAACATTTCTTCTTCTTCACTGAGATTAAAACCTGATATTTTCATTAGCAGATATAGTGCTATGACTGTAACACCTATAGGTTGAAATTCATCAATGTTATATAGATGACATATAAATCTATATATAAATCTATATATATGTAAGAAATAAATATTCTATAAATGAAAATGTTCAGATGTACAACTCCTCCCCTGACGAAGGACCTTTAAGTTCCACGGTGAGATGTTTTAATTGAGGCGTTTGTATAAATTAGAGTTTAGGATTGCACTTTGTTTCAAGATCTGTTTTTACTTACTTTAAGAGTTTAAAGGTCCCAGCACATCTGTTCATCAGTCAAAGGCACCAGTAATTAATTCAACATGTTGTTGCATGAAAAAAAAACCCACATTTTTCTTTCTAAATGGTATAATAATGAATGTTTCTAATAAATTAAAACAAAAAAAGTTCTCATTTGGTGACCTGCTTGAGATGGAATCCTCTTAAGATGTTTCTTTAAATACGGGATGGTCAAAAAGAAAAGCGTAAGCACTTTCTGAGCAGTTGGTCAACTGAGCAGACTCAGCTTATCCAAACACTTTGCCTTATCTTGAGTCCATTGTGCTTAAAGTTTTATGTTTTAAAAGCTCTTGTATGAAATACACTTGAATGGCTTTCAATCCTCAAATCCCTTCAGAGTTTCATTTCAAGCATAAATCTTTTTATCTGAAATGTGTTGTAAAAGTTTTAATGTGGCCAAAAAGGAGGACTACAACACAGCTGGGCGGCCATGTGCGGTTCACAGCTGGATCCACCAGAGGGCGCCACAGTTACCATCTGGCTGTTTTTGCAGTTCCACTTTAAAGAAAATCTACAATAAAACCCTCATTGGATTCATAGTTTCAATGTAATCATTTTAAATGTATTGTTTTGCATATATTTTGTGCTACTTTATGTTTATATAGTCAAATGTTTCTTCTGTTTCCAGCAAGATAGTGTAAAATTTATTCAAAGAAAGGAATAAAGAAAAATAAAACAACTTTTTTTGTGTAGCTGTTGTTTTATTAGTGCAGACTTTTTTATGAGTTTTCCGTGGATACACATGGACTAAGGATCCTTTTTATTCCAGGGCTTTTGACTCGAGGCCTTCTGAAGACTCACTGGTCGTCCCTTTCGGCCTAAAACGGAAGAGTTTAATAAACTCCTGTGTTTCATGCTTTTAGGTAAGTTTCAGTGACACTGCAGAAAGACTAAAGAGTGATATAAGAAAGCTCGTTGCATTATTTATTTTTTGTCATATCCTGTTGCTGCAGCAGAGCAGTTTTAAAAGATTATATGAGAGGTTATTAATGCCACGTTAGGAATGCATGACATAATTTGCTAAGTTTATCTCATGTTTTTGTCTCTAAACAATTAGGATTCACAGTATTATAGAACTGCATTTCTCCTTCTCTATTTTTTACCAAGATTCACAAATAAAGTCAAATACATTTTGAAAAGATTTGCTTTTCTCTCTAGTTTGATGGGGTATTTTAAAACAATACTAAGTTGCTGTGGCAACCAAATTTTGAGCTTACTAATGTTGTAAAGTTGGGAGTTTTATGCAGGGCCCTTACAACACAAGTGAAAATCCTTTAACCTAAAAAAAACAGATGAGTGGCTTTTATTTAAACGTGTTTTTTACAAAAAAAAAAGCTACAAAATTAGCAAATGATTCACATTCTCTTCATTGCTAGTCCGGACCTGGAGAACAGCAGGTGGGAATATTATAATTGTTAAGCTAGAATAATAAATCCAGAACTTTATAATTGATTGATAGTGTATAAAACAGTGTTTATGTGAACTGTTATGAATCATTTGTGGCTGGGGTTGTTTTGAAACGGCACTTGGGTCTCGGCCCCCCTCAGACTAGTCCTTAGCGTGTCAATTTGGTTAGAAACAATCGCCATTTCTGCAAACTGAGGGCTTTGAAAGAGTTTTCTACAAACAGGTAAGATATTTACATAACATTTTCACAGAACACCACTTCAAAATAACTGAGCTATTTTAAAATGTTCTCAGTGGTCATTAAATTACGACTATGGCATTTTTACCCCAAATCATGAAGTAGTTTCTCCATACCAGCAGTAGCTCATTAAGAATTCACCTCTTTGTGGGCGGAACCCTTGGTGCTGAGGATAACTCCGCCCCTTTCCCCGTTGCTAAGCGATCTCTGTTTATGCTAGCTGTATGGCCCTGTCCCATTACCCGCACTGCACCCTACGGTCTTCCACAAAGTGCACTTAGCAGGAGGGCATATAAGAGGTCGAAGTGTGTATTGAACAAGTGCACACAAATAGCAGTATTGGGACAGTGAGCACTACATGCCATAGAGTTCTTTCTTCATGACACCCAAAATGGCACTTGCATAGGGTTTCCCGGGAACGCGCATTTGAAGTGCGCAAGGGCACAAGTGCGGGTGGGACAGGGCCTATAATCCCGCTGAATCCATTTCATACATCACTTAAACATTATTTTTCAAACAGCATTTTTCAAATTACTAATGAATAACAGCAATTTAAAAGCAGAAGTACTCAAAATGCAATTTTGGACTTAATTTTCTCCTCTATTATCAGAAAAATGCCACAAGAACATGTTAACATCACGAAAACATGATTTTCATTGGAGTGGGTCTTTAATGATTAAACTATGTCTAAACTGATATTTAAATGTTTATATCTAAACTTATATTTGAAATGATTTATTATAGTTTAGCAGTTTTTTTATTATTCTTTGTTACAGGCTGACTTCATCCTTTGTTTATGGGTGGCACTGATCACCCTCCATATCTTCCAGGAAACGGCAGCATCCCGTTGATGCGCCGACTCCAGAGGCGTGGATTCCCAGCACCGCCGTCTTCTTGAGGTTAAATCAGCTCTTCTGAACCCAAATGTGCAGAGAAATGTAGCGTTAGCCTTCAGAAAAAGATGTTCCGTTTAGATGCTTCTAATAATAACCGATTTTCTTTTGTCCACACCGCCGGCTTGCTGCGTTATGGATGCCTCTGGAATGGTGTCCCTTCAAGATAGCGTGGGAATATTTCAGTAGAGGTTGGATCTCAGGACTAGATGCTTCAGCATCCATTCGGCCGCCTGTAGCTGAGAGATCGTTAGAGATTTCCCGGACTGCGGTCCGAGTCCAGGTTCCTCTGTGTGCGGGGGGGATGCGTGTCTTCCATCCGCTGCGGAAGACTTTCTCCTCTGCATGTCGGATTTGACTCCAAGGGGCGATGCGGGAGTATAAGGTGGTGGTGCTGGGCAGCGGCGGGGTGGGGAAGTCCGCACTGACGGTCCAGTTCGTCACCGGGACATTTATAGAGAAGTACGACCCCACCATTGAAGATTTCTACAGGAAGGAGATCGAGGTGGACTCCTCTCCGTCGGTGCTGGAGATCCTGGACACGGCGGGCACCGAGCAGTTCGCCTCAATGAGGGACCTTTACATCCGGAATGGTCAGGGCTTCATCCTGGTCTACAGCCTGGTCAACCAGCAAAGTTTTCAGGACATCAAGCCCATGAGAGACCAGATCATCAGGGTCAAGAGGTGAGACAGTTCTCATTCATTTCAACCACTTTGTTCCAAATTCACATAAGATCTTTACAGGAATCGAGTTCAGGCTCCTTAAATGGTCTTATCTCAGACATCTGGGTCATCTGGGTTGGGTCTGAGAGGATATTAAGAATTATATAAGTTAACTAGATGAGCAGCAGACTCTACAGACCATCTGGAGCTCCACCTGGAGGAGACCCAGGTCCCCTGAAAGTCAGAATGAAGGAGAACAACTTTTCTTGATGGTTTCATGTACCTGAGAACCTGCTCACATGAACCTGGGCTGCAGCTGCAGCTCACCTGTAAACCCACTGACTCTTTAATCAGCTCAGCCTGTAACTCACTCAGTCCTCTGAGCTCATCTTTTCCTTGACTGGTGTGACGTATTAGTGATTTGTGTCCTTTAATTCACATCTGAAATGTTGTGATGTGGCGTGTTTCCACCTGACTGAGCTTGTGATTTGACCTACATAGTTTTGGTGCAGCTCTTTTCAGCTTTGTTCCTGGAATGAACCGAATCACCCCGGCTGAGCTGACGCCGCACAGCGCTGACGAATACATGAGGGAACTCCTTCAACATGAATAATACAACAACAGCGTGCAACAGCCTCCAGTCAGCTGCAGCGGCGTCCTCGACTCGCCGCCACAGATGCAGGATTCTGTTCCAGCAGCACAATCAGCTCCTGGTCTTCATTATCTACCCCCCCTCCCAAACTTGTTGCTGAGTCAGCAGCAGTAACAAGCAGCACCACACGGAGACGTGCCCACTGGCGCCTAATGGGATTGTGTTGGGTTCGAAGCCAAAAGCACATCAGGCCTCCATTAAGGGAGTCCCATAAACCAGAATGCTTACGCAGGGCTGAGATCTCAAACATCAACCAACCAACATCTGTGCAAACATCTGGGCGTAGCCAGCTTCATCTAATCACCTCCTCACTTGGGGTTTATTGGTCCCTTCGACCCAGAAGAGGATGTTCGTCTTCACGCCGCACTGATGCTGTGTCTAATAGCAGGAGGTGAGCGTCACGCGCCGCTGAGTGGAGAAACTGCACGTCCCAGGAGGCGCAGCAAAGTGTCGACCAGAAGCTTTTTAAAGTTTGACATAAACAACTCGCTTAACTTCTTGTTACGTGTCATTTATCACTCAGATAATATCAAAGTTACAGTTCTGATGAAACACATCACTGTGTAGCAACAGTTTTCGGCAGGAAACAGATTTATTTATAAAGTTTGTAGATCCTAATTTGTAAAATCGTGTCTTCCTCTTGGGTTCTATGGAAAAGATTCTACAAATGCAACAAACAGGAGTTCAGTTTCCAGCTGCTTAACCTCCTTCCTGCCTCATTTTATTGTATTTTCAGCCAATGAACCAACATTTAGATCATTAAACAGGTAAATGAAGCGTCAGGGTTTTTCTGTAACAATCAAATGGCTGTTTTTGTTTGTTTATAGCAGGAATTTTCCAAGATTTTCTCCTGCTGGAGTGTGGGGTCCTGCAAGGCCTCCGGGAGTCAACGTGGGTCGGTCCTGTTGGTGTGGTGCGTTGTAACGACTCCAAATATTCATTAACAGCAGATGTGGAGTGCAGAGAGACTCTGTGAGGCCTGGAGGCTTCATATTGGAGATGACTAACTGTCTGTTTGTAGTTTTTCTGTGAATATCCAAGCGAGGTTGCTGCAGGTAGTCGATGCTCCTTAAGGCTGAGTGGAAAAAATCGAGTCTGAAAAGACCGAGAGAGTTTGTGTTTTTCCAGATTGCACATTTTGTGCAGAGTTTGTCTGTTTCAGATGATTTTTTTTAATACAAATTCTTCCTCCACTGGCCACCTGCTGTTGTCAGCTCTTTAAATCCATATGGCAGTTCTCCCCGAGGCTTTTTGGAAACACAAAAAAACTCAGCCAAGCAATCCTCACATATTCCAGCAATGCTGAAAACCCTCAGAACAGATGGCTTCCAGCTCTGGGGCCGAACCAGGAACAGTTTAGCCGTGTTGGACGTCTCCTCTTGCTGTGATTTATATAGTTCAGAACAGAACATTGATAAACACACGTTTAGACCGAAGCTGTTGTTTATCTTGATCATAAAACCACACATGACACAAGATGTGCGTGTGTGTAGAAAAGGAAAAGAGTGAGTCATTACTACATCATGGATTATCATAGTATTTACACACTGAGTAAAATATTACAAAGGCAACAGAGAAAATACTTTATTCTCTATTGACATTAACTTTGTACTTGACTCCGCCCCACTTTGTACTTGACTCCGCCCCTTACTTCCAGTGAAACACGACTGACTGTAACATAGTGACGTAACAATGTTACACCAGGAAGTGCCCGACGTGTCCGCGCTTCCCCTGCAGATTAAACACACACGCACTGAGACACTAAGCACCACCGTTTGTAGTATTTTACTTTCTAAAAATGTGTTGGTGAATTCCTAATTTCTTCTAAAGAACTGCCCAATTGACCTTTCGCTGGCCCCACCCCCAAAACGGTTATTGTCCATTCACACAACCGTTACTATGTGAGCTTTAGAGGTGCTGGCAGCAGGGAGTGCTCGCCGGCTGCGAGGGAGGCTGGATGCGAGTGAATGGACGCCACTTGGCAGAGCTGATCTGGAGAGAGAAAGGAGATCAAGGCTGTTCAATTTGGAGGATGTTGCAAAGGTATTGCTGCAAAAAAGGTCACTGACAAGCACGGAAATATCTCTTCTAGTCATGATAATCTGTTGCACTGGTCATGTTTGTCGGACGTAGCAACAGTAACTAAGGAGGGAGGAACTCGGTGAAAAGTCAATTGACAGAAATGGATGGAGTTTCTCTTCGGAATCCCGTGTCTAACCAGCTACAGCATGTTTGTATGTGACCGTTATTTCACTGATGGCTACTTCCCGAACCTTGTCCAGTTCCAAAGGGGACTACCAGGGAGGCGGGACTTTAGGTAAACTGAGCGTTTTACTTCCAGATCACAGAATAATTTGAGAATATAAGTTATATTTTAGCACACATGAAGACTGTGTAACACCAACGGTAACGTTTTATCATATATGTGCCTATCACAGATGTTTAAAGCTGTAAAACAGCAGGATACTGAACCTTTAAGACTTCAGCAATGATCTCAACCTGATACCCAGTTCATTCACATGACGAGGGGGCGGGACTTGATGTTTATTCAGCAACCAGCCACTAGGGGGCGTTTGTTTTGGTTCAGATTCTGCATTTGTTCTAGTTACACAGTCATGGAAACAAACAAGGTTGTATTTGTGTCCACGCTAATCAAAAACTTCGATCAAGTCTTGCGTCTCATCTCAACCACCGACTGATGTATTATTCAATAAGACACGACGTGGCGCTCTGCTGCATTGATCCCAGCATGCGGAGCATCTTCCCATCAGACACAACCATACTCGCACAACAAACTCTCTAACCTCCGTACAGAGAGACGCTGGCTGTGTCTTTGTAGTTATATATAGAGTTTCTCCTGCAAGGCTGTCAGATTGCATTCGTCTGTGTGATACTCTCCTTGTTCACACCCTCTAGACTCCAGCCTTCCAAACACACAGGCCGATGTGAGATGCTTGTCCTGCTGAGGTCAGCAGCTGCAAGGAGGGAAATGTCAAGCAGCAGGGAAGACTTCATGAGAGTGTTTTCTCTGACCGGTTGTCTTAATTTATGCAAACATGTGTCATTATATTACATTTTTTGAGAAGTGGCGTTGGTAAAGCGTCACCAGAGGTGCCTGGACTCATTCCCTCCTTTTCTCCAGCCCTCTTGAACCTACTGAGATCTTTTCCACACCTCAACTCTTCTCCCAGAAGAGCGCTGTGGCAACAGGCCACCAGTTTGTAGAAGAGAGTCTAATTTCTCAATAGCACCAGTAAATCAATAAGCTGAGTTTAAAAGCACTTACGAGTGATTGACGATCGATGCTGTTAGCTGCTCTGTGTTTTTACCCACCATAACTGACATTCTGCAATTATTACAAAAGAAAAAACAACCAAATATAAAATCTATTTTTTTATTTTATTTATGAGCATGTCAGATAAATAAACATGTCTTAATTTAGAATTTTGTACAAAACAACTGTCGCTACGATAATTTCAAATGCAGATTAAAGAGCAGATTAAATGAGTTGATTGTTGATTAAGAATCACTGAAAACTTGATGAGAATGTGTCAAAAGATGTTTTTCTGACCTAAAAACATCGCCTGCATTGTGGTCGATTTCACAGCTGTAATTGCTTCTTTGAGCCACTTGGGGGGAGCAGAAATACTTTTACTGACAATGTTCACTTATATTTATTGAATGAAGAAGTTCTCATTGTACATATGTCCATTAACATATATAGCTCGAGTAAATCTGTGTTGTAAAGCTTCTGAGCTGAGAAAAAAGAATACAGTCTTTACAAATCATCTCCTACTTTAATATTAATGCACATTTTGAACATCCAAAGTGGTAAAACGGTGTTCTTGACGCCACACGTGAGAGCAGCACATTAGCTTTATTCAATTATTCAATAACTAATCCATTACTGGTTTCCTGAAAGGAAGTGATGTTTGAAAACAAGCTTGATGGAGACGGTGGTTTAAATAGTTTTAAACAAATGCAAAAGTATCCAGGAATAAACAAGATTTTCTGATTTCAGTGATAGATGTGTTGGTTTTTAACACCAGGGAGGTCTAAATGTTGTTTTATATATTTTGCTGCTTATGAAACTTGGTGATGTTTCCGTTTGTATCAGACTGACTGTAGTTTTTGCTTGTTGTGCAGGTACCAGCAGGTGCCGGTGGTTTTGGTGGGCAACAAGGTGGATCTGGAGAACGAGAGGGAGGTGTCCCCCAGCGAGGGCCAGGCGCTGGCTGAGGACTGGGGCTGCCCTTTCATGGAGACGTCGGCTAAGAGCAAGACGATGGTGGACGAGCTGTTCGCCGAGATCGTCAGGCAGATGGACTTCTGCCCTCTGCCTGACCGGAGAGACACCTGCTGCCCCACCTGCAGCGTACAGTAGCAACCTGATAGAAATTAGAGTGCAAATGTATCATGTTGAAGAAAAGGTTAGAGGAAGAAAATACACTCTTGCTATTTGAATTTCTACCTGCTTTCTGTATGTACAAATTAAAGCCTGCTCTCTGGACATTTTGGGGAAATGTGGGAAATCACTCGCTGGATGACGTTAGGTGCAAGACACGACCTCCAGCATCCGTCACCTGATTATTTAGGAGTGAATTTTCCAAGTTTCCCTAAAGCACCGTGGTGCCAAAGCCATCAACCAAGACAATACTGGTGCTAAATGCTTCTGAGAAAGCAGCCATAAGTCAAAGCAGGTATGCATTCAGAGGTTTTGTTCTTTCTGCTTGTGTTTTTCTTTTTGCACCTTTGGGACATACCTGACAGGTGTCGCACCACAGTGAAGGAGTCGCACTGAAAGCTCATTTCACAGCCGCCTAACGTACGAATGAAAAGATGAACGAATGTCTCAAAAAGAAAAAAAAATTAGTAAATAAATGCACCTTTGGGGGAAATTCGTGCCGAAGATCCCAAATGCTGACATACTGTGGATGATGTGTGCATGAAGCTGTACTGTCACACTGACATTGAGTACAATCAATCTCACCCAAAGAGACAGTATCAGTCGTTAAAATGTACCAACACTTGTCTTTTCACACTGTAGATGATACAAATGCCTTGTTACATGTATAAGATAAACAACAATGTCAGTGTGTAGCTTATCTATGCTAATTCACATCAGATATGTTAGTAGTTTGATGTCAGAAACACTTATTTTCAACAAAAAATAAAACTTTATGCACAAGTGTGTGTGTCCTCATTGCTGAGCCTTTTTCATGAGAAAATCCTACATTTATGCATATTTAGAGCTGATTTAGGATGTTTTGGTTCCCAAGCCCAGATGTTCTCACTTCTGCAGTACTGACTAACCTTGAGTCAATATGTCACAAACATTATAAGCGACTAACATCAACTCGTGCATAAATATCTATAAAAAAGTACTTAAAACTATTTTATTTGCTTGCCGACGACAGTGTCACCTGCAGGATTAAACTGAAAAAGCACGCGGAACCTTCGGTTTCTCACTCTCAGCGGCCCGGATCTAAATATATGTTACACACATAAGTTGCATGGTGTCCTTCAACTTATGGCGTTTGTAGCCAGATATTTGATGTTACAGTAAATTTAGTTTAAAAAAATAATTATTATAAGCAGAATTAAACGAGAAAATGGCGACGAGGACCGTGTGTCAAGTTTTTCAGCGACGTAAGTGGCAGTTAGCTTATGTAGCATGAGCAGAACCGGAAGGTTAAACCGTTTATTTATCTAATTGTAGATGTTTATTAAGATATTTTGTAAAGTTTATATGTTTAAGATAAATCGTTTGAGATGGTACGTGAAGTTAGTCAATAAAAATCCGTTTTTTTCGGGTTTTAACGTCTCATGACGTCAGACGTGACTGGTTGCAGGTTTTTCTTGGTTTTACATTTTTATTGTTAAAATTTTGTTTTATACTCCAGAGGAAAGTCCTCTATATTATAAAAGCAGGTCCTGGTCTTGAGGTTTCTGATTACCACCTTGTATCCATTGTTCAGTCTTTAGTAATAATCTGAGGGGAAGCTTTGATGATGATCGTTAAACTTCTTGTTTGTTTCCAATAAATTGTAGGTTTTGTATCCAACGCAGCAGCTCTGCGTCCATCACCTGCCGAGGTTCGCAGTCAGCGTAATGCCGTGTTCTCCAGAGAGCAGGCCAGGCAGAGAGCTCTGTATCCCCGCATCGAGAAGATCGAGGTGTCCATGCAGGGTCCAGGACTAGATGGCTCGCTGCTCATCATGAACAGAGGAATGTCCACGCCGCTGAGCTGTGCCAGACGTAAGTGGATTGGAGCAAATGGAGACCATCTCTGGATGGAAACATGAAATAAATGTGAGTGAGTTGTTTCCCCCTCAGATCTGACGGAACATCACGTGAACAACTCGGCTCTGGCGCTGGTGGATGGTGAGCCGTGGCCTCTCCACCGGCCCCTCACCCACTCTTGCTCTCTCAGGCTGCTCACATTCAAAGACGAAGACCCGAATCTCGTCAATCAGGTACTTCTGAATACAAATAAAAAATCAGTTAAAATCAGTTTAAATTAATTCTGCAAGGCTTTGGGATTGTTGTTCCTTCAGGCGTACTGGCGTTCCTGCTCCGCCCTACTCGGGCAGGTTCTCGAGACGGCGTTTAAGGACGATTACACCGTAGAGCTGCTCAGCACACCAGAAGTTCCAGGTATCTGAAAGAATTGTTTTAAAATAGAAGAAACCATCTGATGTCAAACAAATGAGATTATCAAGCTCAGTTTGGTTATTCTAGTCACGTTCGTTGCATGTTCTCCTGCAGTCACCTCAGGGGCCTTTTGCTGTGATGTGGTCCTCGACCCTCAGCTGGACTCGTGGGCTCCCTCTGAGGTGAGTGAGAGGAATCAGAACTAGTTTCACAGGATCGTTTTGATTCTGATTCTTTTGGTTCTTTGCAGGAGTCCCTGCGCTCTTTGACCCGAGGGGCCCAACAGCTGATCCATCAGGATCTGGCCTGGGAGCCTCTAGAGGTGACAACCTCTGTGGCGCTGGAGGTGTTCTCACACAGCAGGTAGACTAAGGGCTTGGTCACAATGAGCCCATACTAACGGTTTGTGGACCATTTCCTACAAAAACCTTAATGCAGCCTTAGAAGAATCTAGTGTTCATGACCAATCAAATATTTCCCACAAACTCACTATGAACAGCCTCTGTGTAGGAACGCTGGTCAAATGCCTTCGAAAAAACCTGCACATGATCGAGGATTATTTACTTTAATGTACTTTGTATTTACCTCTAAACTTTTAGAAAGCTGCATGTTTTTACGGTGCAGCTCATGGAAAACTTCCAACACTCGCATGAGGAGAGCAAGAACTCTGCGATCACCTCATTCTCAAGGATTCATCATGTAATTCATGCAGCAGCTGTAACAACTTCCTGTAGGAACAAGTGCTGAAATCCATGAATGTTCATGAATTCGTATTTTCATATTTTCATTGTGATCAAGACTTGAATACCTGCTCTGGTTTCACTGGCTTGTTTCTCTCACTTCCAGGTGTAAACAGGAGGAAATAGAACAGAAAACATCTGAGAGTCCTAAAGGCACCGTGATGCTTTACAGGTGAACTCATAGTTTTCATTTCTAGCTGTCTTTATATCATTATTTACCGTACAGCTACTTATTTTGTGTGTTTTACAGATGTGGAGATCACGTGCTGCTGAGTGGGGGCCCTCTGGTGGCCAGAACAGGACTGTGCTCCCAGTTTGAGGTGACGGCTCTCCACAGTCTGGGTCAGGGGCCCTGGGGCCTCCACCGAAGAGCACAGGGTCTCTCTTTGCCCCTGCAGCTTCAGGTAGGGACGTCATCAAACGACAACTAGTTTTCTTCATTTTAAACTAATTATTTTTATCATAAACCCAAAATAAACAAGTTGAGATGATAACAAACAAGTTGGTTTGGATTATGAAGGATTCAGATTAAATCTGTATCTGGGGGCATTAGGAAAAAAATGTAAAACAAATTTAATGATCACAATGAATCCAAAAAGTTTGTTTAATGATTATAGTACTATAACTATTAGTATAACTTTGAGTCATCATGCAATGAATCATTCGTCTGTTTTGGTGTAGATGTTTATCATTTCCACCACCCGGGGGGGGGGGGGGGTCTCGTCATCCTGAATAAAGATTAAATGACTTTATGTGTCATTAATTGCTACACAGTTGATAAAAAGTAGATCAAAACTGTTGGGTTTTAAATCTGCTGAGTTTTTACACCATGTAAGAGCAAAACAAAGAATCTGTCATGCAGTGATATCAGATTGTGAAATATGATGAGATGATGACTATAGAGGTAAAACGATCCCCTCCTCACTCCCGCCTCCTCACGGGTCTCAGACGAGACCCTGAACTCTCAGTTTTTAACAAAATGCTTATTGGTGTCAGAATGTAGTGAAGAAAGAGCTGCTTATATACGGAGTTAACATATATTTTGTTGTTCTTTTAATTTAAATGTGACTTAAATTAAAATCCAAATCTTTATGTATGTGAAGGATTCAGGTTTTTGTGGACTTGTTTTTATGGGCAGTCTGACTCTGGATCAACATTCCCACATCACTCATCGGGTGAAGACGTTATTTGTAAATTTATTTGAACTTCGACCTTAACGTCCATAGCAAAATGATCACAAAAATTTACCAGCTCAGCGCTGAAACTGAAAGGTTTGGGATTTCCTGAGGGCGTGCAGCTCACTTACATATGTGATCCACATTTTCTAATGGCTCAAAAGGTGGATCAACCAGGTTTAACACATAAACCTGGATGTTGTCCTACGGGTTTCCCCTGATAGCAGCCAGATAAACCTTATTAGTGGAAAAAGCTTTTCCTTTGTCCGCCATGTCCTGTCATAGGTAACATTTTTTCCAAAAATTGACCACTTCTGATCATACAGTGACCTCGTCACTCTGGATTGTTTCAATGACATTTTGTTAGAGCCTAATAGACTTCTTCATCTGGTCACATGTCCCCCTAATATAATTTTAATATTTTTTAACTTTATTAATCCCTTCTGGGGAAATTTGACTCTACATTTGACCCATCCTCACCTCAACGTGAGGTGGTGAGGAGCAGAGGGCAGCCATCTTGCCCAGCTCAGTATCTTGCCCAAGGATTCGACGTAGCTTGCCAGCGCAGGGGATCGAACCCGCCGTCTTTCAAATGAAGGGCGATTGCCTTTCCGCTAGACTACGCTGCTGAAGAGACCTAACATACTCTAACAAGGCGTCTTTTCTTCGGACCCCCGATGCTATAAAAATACTTTACTATAGTAAGGCTTTTTTCTTTTCAAGTTTTCACTGGATGCTAAAAAATGTAACAAACTATAGTGAGACATGTTTTTTTAGATCCCAGATGTCTCTCATGTCTCTGATAATGATCTTTACTTTATGAGTTGATGTAAAGTCGTGATGTTCCAGTCAGATTAATAAAACATCTTAATGATATAGAAGCAGGATATTATGCAAGTGTTTTATGCTTTTAATTATTAATGGATTAACAAACCTTCATAAACATGTTTTAGTGTTTACTTGTTAAAAGCCGTATGAGATCAGTTAGACGATGATACAATAACAATAGATTTGCATTAATATGAGTTAGAAACATGATAAAATGTGAATAATAAAAGAGAAATGCTGTTTTTGTTTTTTGTTGTTCTCGTGACATTTTCTCCTCCTCTTTTCAGGCTCATCACACAGTCTGGAGAAAACTGAGGGAACGGGCACAGAAATTGGTAAGAACAATAAACATCTCAAGTTTTTTTTAACTTCACAGAGCAGTGACATCAGAGCTGCCAGCTCATAGGAGGTTTTTAGTGTTTCGGTGTGCTTGAAATGCTGGAGGCTTGTCCAAGCATTCAGCCAGCTCCTCTGCTCCTGCCTATCACCAAACAGCTAGAGGTTCAGATTTTACACTGCTATTTTTATGACATTCATTATAATGTTGGCAGAAACTGAGGAGATGCATCGTGGGCTGTAATCTCAGGGAAACAGCAGGTCACATTTACCCTGTGAAGGACAAACTGCTGTTTACTGAGCACAACGTCAAAATCAAATCAAATTCTTCAAATTTAAATTGTTTTGGGTGGAAACTCTAATAATGTGCTGCACTGATTACATAATAATAAAAAATGTTCATTAATAGACACTTGTCTTGGCAGCTGATGACACCGTGTGCTCCGTGGCCTACATTTTACTGAGATTCAGTTATTCTGAGAACTAAAATAGACTAAAAGTAAATCTGGAGCTTTTTATAAGCACGCTGTTAGACTGCTATGTTCTCCATTATCCACCATGTGTCCAGTCTGTGTTTAATCTATGTGGAGAATAATGTTCCACATGTGAAATGGAACAAATAAGCTACTAAAATCTGACAGTTCGGAAGTTCTTTTTAAGTATAAGTATGTATTAATGTCTCACTGAAACATGTGACAGCTTGTTTTTCTTTTGCTAAACAAAATATATCACATATATATCCCTTCAATACAAAAGAAAAGCCCTGGCTTTCATTAGTATTTATAAAAATACTAATTGAAATCATGGTGCCGCAAGAGTGGGTACAGCAGTTTGGAAAACAAGGCTTGTTTGATTTAAATGCATTTTAAAGCTAATGTTGTTTTACTCAGAAATCATTGACAGTAGTAACAGATTGACTAGCACTGTCATCATGTTTAATCCAGCAAACAGAACTAATGTTTGGACATCAGTGGTGTCCCCCTGTTGTCAGCGTTCAACTTTATCTGCACGTAAACATCTAAACAATTAAAATTCACATTATTTGCAGATGACACTGATCTGTTTTAGTTTTTGGAAATCCTTTTTTCAATAAATTAAATATAATAAATAAGAGTTGAAACTGTCTCAAGCAATAAACTCAAATCCAACGACGAGTTTCCAGTAATGTAATTTAAAATGAATCAAGGAAATGTTAATTGTATTAGCTCTGAACCATCTGCTGAATAGCTTTTCTCTTTGGTTGAGACTTAATCCCACGTCTGAAACAAATTGCTGTCCTGAGGCCTTTTGGCCTCCTCATCTTGTCCCGTTTGAGTTTAAATGTCTCAGCCTTGGATTTGTTTTGTTATTGACTTGCAACAACAAAAACAACGTTGTTTCTTGTTGTTTCGTGATTTCAGGGTTGTCGTGAGGATCCTCGTGTTTGTGTTGTCTAACAGATACTGTGTGTAAAGCAGCACGACGTGGGCGGAGGCGTTTGGCGAGCTAGTGGGGAGGCACATCCCCCCTATCTGCCTCCAGCTGGTGCTCCAAACGCCGCCGCCCACGCTGCAAACAGATTCACCTAATTTCTCTCCAAAATTCCTAAATATTTATTTATTTCAGGTGGACGTAACGGAAGAAAAAGAAACTTCACCATCGTCTTCTGAATCAACCCAGTAATCCAAACTCTTTATGATGTTTAATGTGTCAAATAAATGTGTAACAAATCGTGTCTGATCTCTTTTATATCTCTGCAACCCTGTGTGTGTGCACGTGTGTGTATGTGAGAGTAGTTTACAACAAAAGCTGTGTGTGTTGATACAGTCAGAGGATCGAGCAGCTGTTGTGTCTAACAGGTGGGTCTGAATCCTCAGACTGTTTTCGACAAGTGTGAGAAACAAGGAGGTTTTTGGATCTTAAGATTCTCAAACGAACATTCTGGATCTTCCACACAAGTAAACGATCACGCAGCTGCTCCCTGACGACATCTGAGACACACCCAGAGACACACTCTGCTAAAAATGTGATTAAATTTAAATAGCTGCTAAAAACACTCTGTAATAATGCACTTTGGCTGAAATGAATTAATAATGTTCTGTTCTTTTTATACCTCAACGTGTTGACGACACATTCCTTCTCATTTGTGTTGTTGAGAGATTCTCTCAGATCTTTGTGTTTGAGTAAAAGATACGTAAGTTACTGAGTTTGGCCTTGAGCAATGTCTCACGAGAAAACATCTTCATAAATGAAATAAAGATAAAGTTAAAATGTAATCCGAATTAAATACTACCTCCATGGGGGTTGCAGAGTGAAAGTACAGTAATTCATTTAAAATTCATTTCAATTAATATAAAATATTGACTTTGTTTACATCTACCAGATGCGGGTTGTCTCATATGGGTTAGGGTGTTTGTTTTCCTCATCCAACCTTTAACTGTTATTTAATTGAAGATCATTTATAGCTGAAAATAATGAAGTTATTAATAAGAGAAACTTGAAAAACAGAATGAAACATGACTTTATATAGTTTTTAAAACACGTTTTTTTTTAAAATTACATAAAAAATACTCGTTAACACCCCTCACCTTCCTCCAGGTATAATAATCACGCGCGCCCCCCACCTTGTTCCGCTTGGCGCTGCAGTGCGCGTCTCGGACGCGGCGCTGCGCTGCGCACCAGGCGCTCCGTCACCCAGCCTCCCCTCCTCCTCTCTATTTCTCTCTCTCCCTCCCTCTCTCAAATCTCAACAGCAAACGAGAGAAGAAAAGAGGACATCCAGTCGCGGCTGTGACACAGACACCGATACCCGCCATTCCCTGCCTGACGTCTCCGCCTGGACTCCGACTTCTCACCGCCTGATCCGAACCGGAGTTGCGCTCCGATCATCCGGGGCAGTCCGGACGCTTCGCCTCCTCCTCCTCTTCCTCCCCCGCGTGTCTGGACCGCAGTTTATTCTCTGGATGCTGGATGAATCATCTGAGAGTTGTGAACAAGTGTGAGAAGAAGGATCTGCCGCCTCGCCGCGTCCTGGACTTGTGGAGGATCATGGAGGGACCGTCCCTGTATCTTCCTGTTGTTATTCTACTGATGCAGTGTAAGTGTTTGTCAGCTGATTTCATCTCTGTTATTTATGATGTTGTCAGGATGAAGACTCAGCCAATTAATGTAATGCTTTACACGAGTCACGAGCTCAAAGTCAGAATTTACTGTTAAATCCAGATGATGATGATGATGATGATGATGATGATGATGGTCACCTGGCTGTAACTTTGTGAGGATGAAGGTGGCACATCTCTGCATGAGGTCAGAAACTTGAAACGCTTGTCTCGTCTTCTCTTCTGGGACGTTGCCATGAGAGTGAAAAGTTGGGGAGCAAAAAGGGATGAATTTTTTAACAGACCCCCCCACTCCCGTGACACAGTCCAGTGAGACAGAAGCTGAGTGAGATGGATGTGATGAGACAGCGACTGAGACCTGTCAGGTCACCGAGTGTTTTGGTCTCAGCATCACGTGTCAACAGTTTAACAAAGCTTGCAGATTGTACATTCCAGAAAAGGAAACGTTCTGGGTGTGTCGAGAGAGGTCCCCCCCCCACCACCACCACCACCACACCCACACACACACACACACACACACACACACACACACACACACAAGCCGTGTCTGCCTGAGACAGCTGTTGCTCACTATGTTGCACTCATACAGTCAGGCTTTGTTCAAAACACACACACGTCCTGTTTCTGTTCAGCCTTGAAACATTTGCCGTCCACTTTATCTACAGACAGACAGGATATTCCCTCCGGGTCCACGTTCCTCCTCTCTCATTTGTTCTTGTTAATTTGAATAAGTGCCTTAATTATTACTGCGCCATGCTGTTGACCTCAGCTCAGCCCTGGTAACACCCACCCAGCATCCAGACTGCACGCCAGGCAGGGCCGGAGCGGAGCGTGTGCTGTCCCTCAGAGCCTCCAGCTGTCATGGCGTTGGGTTGATGTTCACACCAACAGAGATGAAGCCTTTAATTAGTCTTATATGATTGTAAATGTGCTGCACATGTAAGTTAGCAGGACTGAAGTGGATGAGTGTTGAGTCTGGGGTTATTTCTGGACACAAACACTGACACATGCTGCTAATTAGAACTGATTCTGTGTATATTGTAGTAGATTTGATGTGTAATTGTTCCTTCAGGCTAAACTCACAACGTTTTGCTATAATAAGTCAAATCCTGTTACACTTTCTGTTGTTTACGGTCATCAGCTGAGACACTTGAGGTCAAACAGTCCAGGATGTTACATGGATTATGTTGGTTTATTTTTAGGATTAAACACTGACTTGCACTTTTTTAGACTCATGAACATACATGTATGTTCACACACGTATGTTGTCATGAATCATCCACCAGCTGTAAATGGTCTTTATGTTTCGCTGCGAGGTCATGTGACCAGCATGTGTAGTGGAAGCGGTGCTCATTTGAACACGTGTGTCTCGTTTTCTGTCTCTCAGAGAGACGTGGTGGACGTCAGGCCTTGTTCTCACACGACAAGAACTCCTTCCCTTCGTAGTCCTCCTGTCTAAGGAGATCTCCCTCGCCATCAGTCCCACTCTCTCCTTTATTCATGTCCCTGCAGGTCTTTAGTCCCCCCACCCCCCCAGCTTCCACTCTCCTCCGCCGCACTCTCCTTCACTCCACTAGGATTCTATTCTTAGAGACGCTCATCTCCTTGATCGTTCATTCTTGTCCCCTTTTAATCTGATTGCTGTCCTCGTCCTCGTCTTGTACAGTTTCTCCGTAGGGTGTCGAGGTCCTTTGAGATCCACGTCAGAGAAACTCTCAGTACGCGTCATTAAATCATGCTCAAGTTGAACCAAATGAAGCTGGTGTAAGCTGCTTAACCCTTTCATGATTTCCTCAGTCAGTCAAGTGTTTTTATCAGGCTCGGGTCACTCGGGTCTTTTGTCTCACCTTCCCAGAAGGCCTCAGACAAACAGGAAGCTCTGGTGTGTTTTTAAACTGGGAAACAATGATCGGAAACTGGGCGTGTTCTTATGAATTCACAGAGGTCATTTCATGGAAATGTAGAAATGACTGATGACATAAGAAGCCCCCCCGCCCCAACCCTCAAAAATCAAGTGTATCTTTAACAATCTTCCCTTTTGTCCTTCTTGGTCATTAAACGTCCCCTCGGTAGCTTTTCCACACTAATCCAGGTCATAAACCAATCAGCACGCAGGAAAAGCAGCTGCTGATTCCGTTTCCCGTGTGGATGCGCGGTATCAGTGTTGCGCAGATGGCAGAGGGAATGTCCTCCATACATCTTTAATCCGGAGCAGCCATTGGCCAAACGAACCAACCTCGGTTTAAATAAACATACGGCAATCTCCTCCTTGACCCGGCGGGATTAAGTAAGATGAAGTAATCCTGTAGGAGAACATGTCAAGTACCTTCATCTCACTTACATTTGTTTTCTTCCTTCAGGTTCCCCATCTGTTCCCGTAACCGTGACGACCAACAGGCCTAAGGTGGAGGTGGAGGAGTTTTCAGGTAAAACATGAGAAACGCTCCAGTTTGATTCTCCCCGACAGTCGATGGCTATAAATAGACCCAGCAGTTAAAAACACCACCAATCCTTCTCGCTGGTCGCACTCCCCCCCCCCCCCCCCCCCCCCCCCCCCCCCCCCACCCCCCCCCCCCCC
>SSNP01000106.1:0-22248 GCA_006937955.1 Pachypanchax playfairii
GTTATATGGTGCTCCTTCATCCACAATAGTTCGTCTCCAGTTAGTACAAAATGCTGCTGCACGATTTTTAACTGGGACTACTTTGAAGCAACATATCACTCCTGTACTGGTTAATCTGCACTGGTTGAAGCAACATATCACCCCTGTACTTGCTAATCTGCACTGGCTGAAGCCACATATCACTCCTGTACTGGTTAATCTGCACTGGCTGAAGCAACATATCACCCCTGTACTTGCTAATCTGCACTGGTTGAAGCCACATATCACTCCTGTACTGGCTAATCTGCACTGGCTGAAGCAACATATCACCCTGTACTGGTTAATCTGCACTGGCTGAAGCAACATATCACCCCTGTACTGGTTAATCTGCACTGGCTGAAGCAACATATCACCCCTGTACTGGTTAATCTGCACTGGCTGAAGCAACATATCACTCCTGTACTGGTTAATCTGCACTGGCTGAAGCCACATATCACTCCTGTACTGGCTGAAGCAACATATCTCCCCTGTACTTGCTAATCTGCACTGGCTGAAGCCACATATCACTCCTGTACTGGTTAATCTGCACTGGCTGAAGCAACATATCACCCCTGTACTGGTTAATCTGCACTGGCTGAAGCAACATATCACCCTGTACTGGTTAATCTGCACTGGCTGAAACAACATATCACCCCTGTACTGGTTAATCTGCACTGGCTGAAACAACATATCACCCCTGTACTGGTTAATCTGCACTGGCTGAAGCAACATATCACCCTGTACTGGTTAATCTGCACTGGCTGAAGCAACATATCACTCCTGTACTGGTTAATCTGCACTGGCTGCCAATCCGCTATCAGATTAAATTTAAGATCCTTTTATTTGCTTTTTTGCATGCGCTCGGACCACCCTACTTGGCGCAGCTTCTCTGTCCCTATGTCCCGAGGCGTTCCCTGAGGTCCTCTGAGCAGCACTTGAGCGGGCGTTCTCAGTTTGCGCCCCTAGTTTATGGAACCAGCTCCCCCTGGTGGTCAGACTCGCCCCGTCTCTTAGTATTTTTAAGATCCGTTTTAAAACTTACTTTTATTCTCAGGCTTTTAACTCTGTTGGGGCAGTCTAACCCCTTGCTGACCTTATTTTATTGTTTTTATGTTTGTTTTTATAGTATGTTTATTTTTATCTCTGTATTTGTTGTTTTTATTTGTGTACAGCACTTTGGTCTGCGTCACTGCAGTTTAAATGTGCTTTATAAATAAATTGATGATGATGATGAATGCGTGTTCAGCTCATGTATTTACTTCAATGTATGTGCGGCTCCGCTGTGCGTCACTTAATAGAGCGTCCGTGTGGAAACTCGCCTAGAAACTTAGTTCTGCTGCGCTAATATCCCACTAATAATACATTTATAGAAAAAAATGCACCGAAACGGTACGCAAGTGGACCGAATGGGCTGAATAGTTCAACACGTACCGCGAACCGTTACATCTCTAACCTGTATGTGTCAACTTGTTTGACTTGTTTATTGTTACTCATGTCATGGAACTGTGTGTGAGTGACGGATGCTGTACCAACAACCTTCAAACAGTTTGACATCATCAGCTGATGCGCCATCATGTGGTGTGAGAACATGGAAACAAGTTGTGTTCAAAGAGCTGATTCTTTGTTTTCTATTTATTGGATCAATAATTTGATCACCAGGAGAAGATCGATTTTCAGCTGAAGCCACATCAGCACTGGAGGAAATGACCAGAGGTGTTGCTTTGCTAGCACAGGTGAGGATACCTGTGATACTGCAGCTCTGCTGAGCCACAGTCAGTTTCAGCTAACGGTCTCTGTTTCTGTGCAGGTCTCAAACTATGACAACAACACGGGCCTCCCACTAATCCAGCTGTGGAACATGGTTGGAGATGAGGTGAGACACCTGAACTTACCTGGCTGAAAAGGCTTTGACAGTCTGCTACTTGATAAGTACCTGAACACCAGATGAGACATGAAACCATAGTTCCCCTCCCTCCAAATCAGGTCCTGGTTTACATCAGCAGGTCAAGATCAGGTCCTGGTTCACGTCAGCAGGTCCAGATCAGGTCCTGGTTTACGTCAGCAGGTCCAGATCAGGTCCTGGTTTACATCAGCAGGATCAGGTCCTGGTTTACGTCAGCAGGTCCAGATCAGGTCCTGGTTCACGTCAGCAGGTCCAGATCAGGTCCTGGTTCACGTCAGCAGGTCCAGATCAGGTCCTGGTTCACGTCAGCAGGTCCAGATCAGGTCCTTGTTTACGTCAGCAGGTCCAGATCAGGTCCTGGTTTACGTCAGCAGGTCCAGATCAGGTCCTGGTTCATGTCAGCAGGTCCAGATCAGGTCCTGGTTCATGTCAGCAGGTCCAGATCAGGTCCTGGTTCACGTCAGCAGGTCCTGGTTCACGTCAGCAGGTCCAGATCAGGTCCTGGTTCACGTCAGCAGGTCCAGATCAGGTCCTGGTTCATGTCAGCAGGTCCAGATCAGGTCCTGGTTCACGTCAGCAGGTCCAGATCAGGTCCTGGTTCACGTCAGCAGGTCCAGATCAGGTCCTGGTTTACGTCAGCAGGTCCAGATCAGGTCCTGGTTTACGTCAGCAGGTCCAGATCAGGTCCTTGTTTACGTCAGCAGGTCCAGATCAGGTCCTGGTTCACGTCAGCAGGTCCAGATCAGGTCCTGGTTTACGTCAGCAGGTCCAGATCAGGTCCTGGTTCACGTCAGCAGGTCCAGATCAGGTCCTTGTTTACGTCAGCAGGTCCAGATCAGGTCCTTGTTTACGTCAGCAGGTCCAGATCAGGTCCTGGTTTACGTCAGCAGGTCCAGATCAGGTCCTGGTTCACGTCAGCAGGTCCAGATCAGGTCCTGGTTCACGTCAGCAGGTCCAGATCAGGTCCTGGTTCATGTCAGCAGGTCCAGATCAGGTCCTGGTTCACGTCAGCAGGTCCTGGTTCACGTCAGCAGGTCCAGATCAGGTCCTTGTTTACGTCAGCAGGTCCAGATCAGGTCCTTGTTTACGTCAGCAGGTCCAGATCAGGTCCTTGTTTACGTCAGCAGGTCCAGATCAGGTCCTGGTTCACGTCAGCAGGTCCAGATCAGGTCCTGGTTCACGTCAGCAGGTCCAGATCAGGTCCTGGTTCACGTCAGCAGGTCCAGATCAGGTCCTGGTTCAGAAATGTGTCAGTATACCCTCCAGCAGCTCATCATCTCATGGTGGTTTAGGTGACTGTTTGGTCCTGAAGTGAATGAGAAGGGGGCGGAGCCTGACCTCCAGTGAATGTGTGGTTCTTTTGCTGTTACCTGTTTTTAACACCTTGTCTTGTTCTTGCAGGTGATTTTAGTGAACCGGACTCTGGCAGAGAGGAGTCTGACTGTTTGGGTGGACGGGTTTTGAATCCATGATATCATCTAAGCCCCACCCACCCTCTTCCTTTATTCTCTTGTGGTCAGCATTCTGAGGGTCTAGGAACCCCAGCACATCGTCACACCTGAGACCCCCCCCCCCCCACACACACACACACGCACACTTTTCTTTTGAACAGTTAGTCTGTAGGGAAACAGCACTACATCTATTTCAGTGACTTTCTGTCTAAAACATGTTTAGTGATGAACAGAAAGAGGAACTCGTCATTTTAAGCCCAAGTCTGTACAAAATATGTCCCTGTAATCATTGTTAGCCTGCACTCTACCTTCAGATCAGCTCGGGTTATAGTCCTGTTTAAAGCTCCGTCATCAGTTTGTTTCCATGGAAACAGGTGCTGTTTAGAGCAGACGTGAGGATGAGCCGTGAGGCGGCTCTGGGGCCGTCGGGCGGACCCTCAGGTCTCTTTCATTGGGTCTTGTTTCTACCTTTGTAATGCAGAGGACCCAGCAGTTAGACTGCACCGCACCAACAGCACTAAGTTAGTTTCCCCTATTTTAAAATGACAGAGATCTGATATGATGGTGATACGATGGGGGGGGTAACCAGGCACCTGCTACATGGTCATGGTCACGTCTTGTATTTGAGGCAGTATCTGAGCTGGAGGGAACATGAAGCTCTCGTCACTCTCAGCCCAGTTCTGTTCATGTACATCTTACCTTTGATTTAAATGTGTCCAATAATCCTCGTTCCTCACTGGGTAGCATCTAGCATCGAGTCATAGATCTAAAGGATCCGTGACTGAAGTGATCCTGCATCAACCGGACGCCTTCAGGTTCCTGAAGCAGCAGAACGGGATGAAATCCAACATCTTGGTAGCAGTTTGTAAAACTAAACGTCCGTGTGTTGGTTGTCTTCCAGACACAGCAGTCAAACAGTAGACCCCACCCCCCACCTCCAGTCTATTCCCTCCAGTGAAAAATGTTCTATTAAATTCTGGACCGCGTCAGTCAAAACATCAGTGTTTATAATAAAGACACGGTTCTGAAGAATCAGATGAAAATGAAGGAAGTTGATTCAAATAGTTGATTGTAGCTTTTTAATGAAAACAGGAAGTGCTGTTGGCCTGTCCCTTTGTCTCTTATGACCATTTGTTTGCACTGATACTGACATGGCGCCATCAACCCCGTCAAGATGCTGACAGTCTTTAATTTTAACACCGTGTCTGTTTGGCAGAAGGAGTCGGAGGGAAAGATTCTTCTGTTGAGAAATAAACTGAAACAAAGTCCAGCAGTTATTCATTTCGTCTACTAATCTTGTGTTTGAGGCCACATCTGATGTGGAACATGACTGAAGACAGATCCACGGTTCTGGTGCTGGATCTGGAGTACGAGTCATTATCGTTTGGTGTTGATTTGTTTGCTTCCTTTTTTTTCTGTATCACGTCTCTTTGCTTTGGTTTGATGTTTGTTTTATGTTTATTTTTTTATTCCCATAAACCCAATAAGACACGCCTCTTCTAGCAGTTCCATCATGGCACCTTAAGAACTGACCTGCGGTTTATTTCTCTGTAAATATGTGACAGTATGTTTCTATAACACTGGAAAACATAAAAAGGGAACACTATATTTTTAGTTTGCTGGGCCGTCTTGCCTTTTCCTCGTGGTGTTCTCCAGCTGAGGCTGTATAGTGTGTAGCTTTGACTACTGGGATGGTGTGAAACTAAAGCATTTCTTTACGTGTACAGATCAGATTTTGCTTTAAACACCATAAGTTTGATTTGTTGACTGTACAGATATAAAAAGGAAAAATAAAAGCTGTTGAAAGTGGTTCTGGTTCTGCGTCATTACTTGAGTGATTTACTAAAGATTCCAGTTCAGGACCAGTAAACCGTTTCCCACTGATGTGACTCTAGTTTCAGACTCATTCATGTTACCCACAAAAAGTTCAGGATGTTCAGCTTCCAGGTGAAACGTCACTCTGACCTTTCCAGGTGACCTTCATGTGACCTTCTCTAAACTTTAGAACACGCATGTTCAGTGTTTCAGTACTTGTTCTCTAACAAGGAGCTTCATGTTAAATTCATAAAATGAGTTTATGTATTGATCATGTTTATTTTTTTATCTTCTGTGAGGGTGAAACTTCAGGAAGGTAAAACTACCTTTATGTGTTATGTTAACTTAATAAAAAACTTTTACTGTGTAAACAGAAAACTTTTGGAGTTTGTTATTGTGTGCGCCATATTAATGGAAATTTTTATAAATCATCCTGCAGATTTTTTGTTGAACTTGAAACTCTGAAGAACCAGCCAGAGTATCAGGATGCAGCATCATGTGTTTTACTGAGACATGGCTAAAGGAACATATCCTGGACTCCAGTGTGTCTCTGCCTGGCTTTCAAACAATACGGGTAGACAGAGATTTGAAGAGGAGTTTGTCAGCTGATCACATCTGCAGTCACCTGTTGGGGGCGGAGCATCAGAGCAGGTGACATGAATACAGGAGATCCTTCATGTCCACAGCTAGAACCCTCTACAGGACATCCTTCCCGTCTACAGCAGATCCTTCCCGTCCACAGCTAGAACCCTCTACAGGAGATCCTTCCCGTCCACAGCTAGAACCCTCTACAGGAGATCCTTCCTGTCTACAGCTAGAACCTTCTACAGGAGATCCTTCCCGTCCACAGCTAGAACCCTCTACAGGAGATCCTTCCTGTCTACAGCTAGAACCTTCTACAGGAGATCCTTCCTGTCTACAGCTAGAACCCTCTACAGGACATCCTTCCTGTCTACAGCTAGAACCCTCTACAGGACATCCTTCCTGTCTACAGCTAGAACCTTCTACAGGAGATCCTTCCTGTCTACAGCTAGAACCTTCTACAGGAGATCCTTCCTGTCTACAGCTAGAACCCTCTACAGGAGATCCTTCCTGTCTACAGCTAGAACCCTCTACAGGAGATCCTTCCTGTCTACAGCTAGAACCTTCTACAATGGCTCCTTAAAGAAGAACTGAGCTACAACAATATGTATTTTGCTTTTGGGGAATGAATAAAGTATTTTCCCCCCCCTCGACCTTCTTACAGTGTCCTCGCTGCCTCTTTTGTACCTTCCGCGGTGCCCCCTTCCCCCCCACCCTCTCCCTCGCCTGTGTTGAACCTCTCACCGGACTGGAGCAGCTCCTGATAGTAAGTATCACTTGGTTTCATTTGTTTTGTTTGTTTGTTTGTCCCTGACAGCAGCTGGTTCTGAAACAGAGACAGTAACGGTCGCGTTGTTGTCTCTGTTGTGATTGTTGTCATGAAAGGAACATGTGTGTCCTGTGTGCTTGACATGATAATGGCCTGTTAGCACTTGTTAGCCTGTAAAGCTAACGGTTTGTTGAGATTCTCTCACATCGTCCCGGGTTCAAACGGTACAGCTGATTTCTGATGATGGTTAGCTAGAATAATTGTTTGTATTTATTGGAAATTCGGTGGAGTTTGTTGGTAATTCGATGGAGAATTTTTCCTTCTCGGTCTGTGTGTTAGCTGAAAACATGTTACCCTTTAGAAGATTTAAAGGCCTTTAAATCAACCATAACTGTTTCAAATTTACACAGCAAATAAATTATGACCAAAACCGGATGTTACATGTGATTACACATTAAATGTTTACGTTTCATTTGTTTATCTGCAATTAATAAAACTTAAATTAAGAACATGTTTATATCATGAACTTTATTAATGTTTTGATGTGAAACTTTGTTGTAAAACGAAGTGAAAGTTTGGTTAGATGGTTTAAATAATGCAGATTATCCTTAATATCAATATGCATGTGTTGGTGTTGGTTGACATTGCAACTCTGTGGCACGCCAAGCCTAGATTATTCACCTATGCAGCAGGTGTTCTCACCTGTTTTTCTTTTACCTGTGTTTGACATTTTGCTGCTGCTCTGAAAACTGATGAAATGTCACATGGACACGTTAACATCAGTCTGATCAACTAAAATCTTAGTCTCAGACCTGAACCGATTGCTCGAGTGTCTGAAGTGCACTGACCCAGTCTCACCTGCTGGTTTCTGGGCGTGTGGGATAGTGAGTTGAGTTTATTTCAGATCATATGCATCAGTACTTAAATACAACATTCCAACAAAAAAACAATCACAGTTGGACTACAGGTACATGATCTGAAAAGGAGATGGAAGAAGCTAACGCTTATCATAATTCCAGTCCCCAGTCACACTTATACAAACAGAATTAACATAAACAATAAACATATACACAAAACAAAAGAGGCCTAAACGTACACTAAACCAACTCCAGTCTCCTCAATAAAACATAATGGCATACACAGATCCCAAAAGCAGTAAGCCAAAATAACAAGAAATATATACACTTCACCAAAATATATAATACATGCAACCGTACAATCAATCATTTTCCAATAATAAGTATAAATTTGATAAGTATAAGTGTATCCATTCCATGTTCCTTCATGTTCCTTCCTTCATAACACCTTCGTAGATCTATAAACAAGACAAGGATGTCTCTGTCTCTATGAAGAACTCATTTATTATATACACTCACCGGCCACTTTATTAGGTACACCTGTCCAACTGCTCGTTAACACTTAATTTCTAATCAGCCAATCACATGGCGGCAACTCAGTGCATTTAGGCATGTACACATGGTCAAGACAATCTCCTGCAGTTCAAACCGAGCATCAGTATGGGGAAGAAAGGTGATTTGAGTGACTTTGAACGTGGCATGGTTGTTGGTGCCAGAATGGCTGGTCTGAGTATTTCAGAAACTGCTGATCTACTGGGATTTTCACGCACAACCATCTCTAGGGTTTACAGAGAATGGTCCGAAAAAGAAAAAATATCCAGTGAGCGGCAGTTCTGTGGGCGGAAATGCCTTGTTGATGCCAGAGGTCAGAGGAGAATGGCCAGACTGGTTCGAGCTGATAGAAAGGCAACAGTGACTCAAATAACCACTCGTTACAACCAAGGTAGGCAGAAGAGCATCTCTGAACGCACAGTACGTCCAACTTTGAGGCAGATGGGCTACAGCAGCAGAAGACCACGCCGGGTGCCACTCCTTTCAGCTAAGAACAGGAAACTGAGGCTACAATTTGCATAAGCTCATCGAAATTGGACAATAGAAGATTGTAAAAATGTTTCCTGGTCTGATGAGTCTCGATTTCTGCTGCGACATTCGGATGGTAGGGTCAGAATTTGGCGTCAACAACATGAAAGCATGGATCCATCCTGTCTTGTATCAACGGTTCAGGCTGGTGGTGGTGGTGTAATGGTGTGGGGAATATTTTCTTGGCACTCTTTGGGCCCCTTGGTACCAATTGAGCATCGTTACAACGCCACAGCCTACCTGAGTATTGTTGCTGACCATGTCCATCCCTTTATGACCACAATGTACCCAACTTCTGATGGCTACTTTCAGCAGGATAATGCGCCATGTCATAAAGCTGGAATCATCTCGGACTGGTTTCTTGAACATGACAATGAGTTCACTGTACTCAAATGGCCTCCACAGTCACCAGATCTCAATCCAATAGAGCATCTTTGGGATGTGGTGGAACGGGAGATTCGCATCATGGATGTGCAGCCGACAAATCTGCGCCAACTGTGTGATGTCATCATGTCAATATGGACCAAACTCTCTGAGGTATGCTTCCAGCACCTTGTTGAATCTATGCCACGAAGAATTGAGGCAGTTCTGAAGGCAAAAGGGGGTCCAACCCGTTACTAGCATGGTGTACCTAATAAAATGGCCGGTGAGTGTATTTTTAAGTCTAAATTTAAATTGAACAAGATTTTTTGACATTTTTATGTTCTCTGGCAAACTATTCCATAACATTACTTCTTTTACAGATATACACTTAGATTTTAATGTTGTCCTTACTTGTGGCTGATACAATGTATTTGTTCATCTCAAACTATATGTATGATGAGCCTCTCTCTATCTATCTGATATAAATTTTGAATAGTGGCAGGTAAATAATGTTTTGATACTTTATACATTATTTGGGCTATTTTATAATTGAACAGATCCTGTAATTTTAAATTAAAGCTGGTCAAGAAAAGAGGATTGGTGGGATTCATATATTTGGCATTATGGGCTATTCTAATGGCATGTTTTCGTAGAGTAATTAAAACTGTCAAATTGGTTTTATAACAATTACCGCAGACCTCTAGACAATAATTTAAATATCATCATCATCATCATCAATTTATTTATAAAGCACATTTAAACTGCAGTGACGCAGACCAAAGTGCTGTTCACAAATAAAACCAACAAATACAGAGATAAAAATACACATACTATAAAAACAAACATAAAAACAATAAAATAAGGTCAGTAAGGGGTTAGACTGCCCCAACAGAGTTAAAGGCCTGAGAATAAAAGTAAGTTTTTAAACAGATCTTAAAAATACTAAGAGATGGGGCGAGTCTGACCGTCAGGGGGAGCTGGTTCCATAAACTAGGGGCGCAAACTGAGAACGCCCGCTCAAGTGCTGCTCAGAGGACCTCAGGGAACGCCTCGGGACATAGGGACAGAGAAGCTGCGCCAAGTAGGGTGGTCCGACCACGTCTTAATTTCAGCCATACAATCAGAAAGGGGTTGCACTGGATCAGTTGATTTTAGGGCCACATATAACTGACAGTCATCGGCGTAAAGGTGGTAATATGACATAATAAAAGAGTGATACAAAATAAATAAGGCTTTCTGATCAAGAAAAGGGCTACAACGTTTCATTACTCTTACACACTTTGCCACTTTTGTACGCAGCTGTTTTATGTGCAGTTTCCACATCAATTTTTAATTAACTGCTACCCTTAGGAACATGATTTGATGCACCCTTTCAATTGCTATGTTGTTAACAGTTATTTGTATCGATGTCTCTAATTTACGTTGACCAAATAATATAAATTTAGTCTTATTCAAATTCAGTGATAATTTATTTATATTAAACAATTTTTTCAACTTGAGAATATTCTGAGTTATTGTATTCAGTAGTTTCCCTAAGTCCCCATCTGAAAACAAAATATTTGTATCTTCCGCAAAAAGTATACATTTCATTTCTTTTGACAAATTACAAATATCATTAATATAAAGTAAAAACAATGTTGGCCCAAGAATTGAACCTTGAGGTACACCACATTTACTTTTTCTGTATATAGATTTATCATCATTGATCTGTACAAATTGTTTTCTATCATGCAAATAACTTTTTAACCATTGATGTGGTATACCTCTTATTCTGTCTTTTTCCAGTTTATTTAATAAATTATAATGATCAATGGCATCAAACGCTTTTTGCAAGTCAATAAAAATTCCAATAATAAAAGTATTTTTTTTTATGCTGTTTATAATTTCTTCTGTCAGTTCAGTTAGTGCAAGTGATGTTGATTGACCATGTCTAGAACCAAAGTTACTATCTGATAACAAGATATTAGTTTCTATGAATTTAAGCAGTCTTGAATTAAACAATTTTTCTAATATTTTAGATAGCTGTGGTAATAGTAATACGGGCCGGTAATTTGTAGAGCAATGCTTATCTCCTGATTTATATAGGGGAATTACTTTATCTATTTTCATATCAGAGGGAAAACCATATTGGAATAAGAGATTGCATATATGAGTAAGTGGTTTAACAATTTCTTCTGCGACACTCCTGATTATTCTCATATCTATGTCATTCACGTCCCGTGAAGTTTTATTATGACATGCTTTAATCGTCTCTAATATTTCTTGTTCATAAGTAGGAGCAAGGAACATTGAATTTGGATTCCTATCTATCAAACCACACACTGGCTTGTTTTCAGTTGGAATATTTTTTGCTAATTCGGGTCCAATATTTATGAAAAAATTGTTGAACATTTCTGCAATTTCCTTTTTATCAGTAATTATCTTATCCCCATCCATAAAATACTCAGGGTAACAAAAGCTACCAGATTTGCTGCCAATTATACTATTAAGTGTCCTCCATATGCCTTGAATATTGTTTTTTCTACTGTTGAGGTTTTTAGCATAGTAATCCCTTTTGCATTTCCTTGATATATTTATCAGTTTATTTTTATAATTTTTATACTTCTGTTCAAGCTCAGTAGTGTTAAACTTAAGAAATTGTTTGTATAAGTTATTTTTCTTCTTATAAGCATTTAGTAATCCTTTTGTTATCCATTGGGTATTTGACATATTTCACCAGTTACTTATTCTATATAGACAATTTTTATTAAACAGCCAGATAAATACCTCCTGTTCCAGACCATGAAAACAGGAATATTATATTTATATATTTTTTGTTTTGTTTTGTTTTAACATTAAATAATCTATCTATCCAGGTACTAAATAACTGAATATCTGACCCAGGAGCTCTATAAATACAGCTCACCAGAATATTTCTCCTTTCATGTAATACAATTTCTATAGTAAGACATTCAAACAAACCTTCTACCGTTACTGACATATTATCAATTAATTTGTAATCCATGTTTTTGTCGATGTACAGAGCTACACCCCCTCCTTTCTTGTGTGGTCTATTCATACAAAACATTTCATAGCCATCCATTACAAAGTGCGTTCCTTTTTCTACTTTTAATCACATCTCTGATACTGCTATTATATTGAAGTTAGATTGTAATTGCGACATATAATCTTTGATATGTTCAAAATTACAATGGAGACTCTGACTGTTGAAATGGATTACTGATATCTTATTATCCAGTGTTATTGATCCTCTAAATGTGGTGTCTGAGTAGTTTACACAATTGACACTTCCACAGGTAATATTATCTGGATTAATGTAATTCAACCTAATCTGAGACATATCAGTAAAGTCATTATTCAAATCAAACATGTCCTCAGATGAGGACAACTAATCGCTATCATAATTGGTCATACTACTCAGTTTTCCGAAACATATCGAGAGAATTGGATAATTGGTCTGCGAGTAAAGGCCAAAAACAAATAAACAAAAACAACAAAACGCACAAAAATAAATCTAACTTGACAAAAGAAACATATACATATACCCACATATACCCATATCTTCTCCTTGTCCTGGACGTTGGCAAACTTCACGAGGATAGGTCAGGAACGTCCAGTTGAGGACTTGCCGTAGGATGTTGAAGACCGGTGAGCCCTCTCCCCCATCGGTGCTGTGGGGAAGTTCTCCTTCCCAAAGATAGTGGGGATCAACTTCTGACTCACGAAGACCACCATATCGCTTGTTTCGCTCTTTTCAGGAATATTGGCAAAATGAAATGTTGGATCTTCTGCTCCGGTTATCGAGATCCTCTACTTTCATCTTTGGGTAAGCATTATCCTCCTCCAATGTAGCCACCCTTCTCAAGAGTTTGGCAATGTCATCTTCATTTGTGCTTACCCTTTGTTGTAATTCCGTAACTTGGCATGTAACCACATTTAGTGATTGTTGAATGTTCATTAGGCCTGACTGAGCAGACCCAATTTTCAGGTCTAAGTGGGTAATTACTTCGAAAGAGATTTGCCCTTTCATTTGATGAATTGCTTCCCAGATTGAAGTCAGTGTTACATCAGCCATAACGGTCAAATTGGGAAGTTGTGACGGATTTGGAAAAGAGCTTTGATTGTAAAAGATTGTAAAAGAGTCATCCAAGTAATCAGTGGCTTTACTCTTATATTCCACGTGTCATCAAGCTTGGTCTAAATAAGCTATTAAGCAGTTTTAAAATAATAAAGTAGTCTGGAAACCCGCATTCGATGCTCAAGCAGCTGTGGCCATTTGCAGGTGTTTTTGAGCTGGGACAGTTTTGAGCAGAGGGTCTGGGGGATGATGGTGTTGAAGGCCGAGCTGAAATCTACAAAGAGGATCCGCATGTAGGTCCCAGAATGATCCAGATGCTGCAGGATGTAATTCCGTCCCATGTTAACAGCATCATCCACTGACCTATTTGCTCGATAAGCAAACTGCAGGGGGTCCAGCAGGTTTCCTGTAAGAGACTTTAGGTGGTTCAACGCCAGTCATTTGAAGGACTTCATGACTATAGAAGTCAGAGCAACAGGCCTGTAGTTGTTCAATTCAGTCAGTACGTTTACATACACATCTAAATCGAGCTTTTGGCAGAAGTCGGACTAAGGATTAGCCCCTGGGCGAGAGCCGTATCTCAGTTTACAAGTGCACTCACTGCCGCTACGGTAGGTGGCGCCATGCGACCCTTCGCGGGGGAGTTCTTCCGATTCAAATAATGAAACAGTTGTGTTAGTGAAAAAATGTAAAATGTACTGATCTTCCACTTACGCTTGAGTTAGTCGCCATCTTTGTCTTCTTCATTTACTGTTTTGCTGTTTATCGTGGCCCTGCCGCCGACTTCATTTCCTGAAGGGGCGGGCCAGATAGCTCGACTAAGCATGCGGAACATTTACATGCAGAGAAATTTGATTTTGAATCGCATTATCTGGGTAGCTTAGTCGGACTGTTCAAAGTCCAGTTTGTTTCGATTTCAGTCCGACTAAGTCGTTTACATGCGTTTCAGAAGTCCGATTTCAGTTGGACTAAGGCAATAATTCAGATTTCTCTGTCTGCATGTAAACGTACTGACTGATATGGGTTTCTTAGATACCGGAATGATGGTGAAGCAGGAGGGGACCTCACACAGCTCCAAAGATCTATTGAAGACCCGAGTGAGGACAGGAGCTGATCTGCACAGGCTTGCAGACAGGAGGGGGACACTCCATTTGGTCACGGGGCTTTCCTGGTTTTCTGTCTCCAAAGTAGTAGAGTCACTTCACCCTCACAGTGGAGTGGTGGTGGAGGGGTTGCAGTGAGTGAAGGAACAGATGTGAAGTGTTCCCTTTAAAACCTGCAGTAGAAGGTGTTGAGGTCATCAGCCAGGGCTTTGTTAGCTTTGTTGAAAAAAGGCTGGATTTGTCGGCTGGATTCGAAGGAGTCTTTGAATTGGGACAGGCCTAGTTGTGGCGCTGTGACGTAACAGGCCGACGAATCCAGCCTTCGAAGTATGCATACCCTGAATTTGGACACAGCCAGTGAAAATATCTCCTCCAAAGTAATTTCATTGTACCTAATGGTATAAGGACAATAATCTTGATTCTGATTCTAAATATCTATGCTAACTAAGTGCTAATGTGATAATAATGCTAACTGGAAAAACAAAAACGATCATAACTTGCAATTCCAACTCCAAACGCAGCACAGGGGGGAGTGTCTGAGAGATGATTACCCAAACCCACGGGGCGTGTCTATGACACCATGCCTGTAACCTGAATATTGGAAAAGATGTACCGCTTTCAGCTAATTACAACTTTCAAATGCAATAACCACGCTGCAACCATAAGAGGGCAGCACTAAGAAGTTTTTAGACCAGAAAGTGTAGAATTTAACAAGTTTGTCAAAAAATGCCCAGAAACTGAAAGATTGCATTGGTAAAGACCCATTAATACAGTTTATAAGTAAAAAAAAAAAAAAAAAAACTGTTCTGGAGTTCAGTTACTCTTTAAAATGTTTGTTACATACTTGAGTCTCAATAATGGAGTTCTTCAGTGTTCAGTGCTAGGACCAATTCGCTTTACTATATGTTACTCAGGCTTCTCTGATATATCATCAGTGAAGCCTGATGAGACCAACCAGCTGTAGCGATTACAAGCTTGTCTTAATGATGTAAAGTCTAAACAGCCAAGCTCTATCGGATATTAAAGATCTTATTGTTCCAGATGTTCCTAACAGAACACTTCGCTCTCAGACTGCAGGTCTGCTTGTAGTTCCTAGAGGTTCTAAAAGTAGAATGGGAGGAAGAGCTTTTAGTTATCAGGCTCCTCTCCTGTGGAACCAGCTTCCACTTTTTATCCGTGAGGCAGACACCTTGTGTAGTTTTAAGACTTAAAACTTTCCTTTTTACACAATCCTATAGTCAGGGTTAGTTTGGGTTCTCCTGATCCATCCCTTTAGTTATGCTGCTATAGGTTTAGACTGCTGGAGGACATACTGTCCACATGTCTCTACTGTCTCTCTTTACTCTCCATGTTTGTATTGATTGTTACTGCTGTCATTAACTGTTTCTCTGTTTATCTTTCTATAGACATGACGACTGGCCAAAATCCATCAGTGTTTGTCTCTTTCCTGTCAGCTCAGACCCCAGTCGGCCATCCTGAGCCGGGTTCTGGTTCTGGTAGAGGTTTCTTCCTGTTAAAAGGGAGTCGTTCCTTTTCACTGTCACCAATCGTGCTGCTCAGGATGGAGGATTCAACCCAATCAGCTGGTTCCTGATAGAAAATGTTTTATTATTAATTGGTTGATTTTTCTGTGAAGTGTCTTTAAATGACCTTGTTATGAACTGGTGCTTTATAAATAAATAAACTTGAATAAAGCATTTAGAAATATTATAATTTTGTTTAAATGAAACAAGGTGCAAATTTGTATTTTTGACTGTTAAGTATGAATGTTTTTATGAGCTTTAGTCTCAATTTGAAACCAGAAGTGATGAAACAAAAGAACGTCGCTCTTTGTTTACATCTCCAGTTCCTGCATTTCCTCACTTCCGGCAAATGTTACTTCCTTTAAATTATGGCCAAAGACTCCATAAATGCCTCCATTCCATCAGTAACAAAGATTCCACCTTCCTTCTGCTCTTCAGTATCTGACAGCCTTTGCACAGTAAATCAGTCCAGGGTAATAATAACCAGCAGGGTGTTTTTAGCTTTTGCTATTTAGAGGTGTTTTGTTATTAAAGACACTTGAGTCTTTTATCAGTCTTTAAAAGCTGGTAAACCTTCCAGCATATTACTGCCCAACACTCTGTTTTTCAACCAGACTCAACAAATATGAGTCTACAAAATACTGAAAAAAAATAAAACTTGCCATTTTAATTCCTTATGTTCTCCATCTGCTCTCTCTGTAGGTGATGATTCTGGTTCCATCTATGAATGTTCACTCAAGCCTGCAACTGTGTTTTTGTTCCTTCACATGCTGTAAGACTGCTAATTACTTCAGTCAATACTGAGTAAGAAATACTAAAAGAAGAAGTCAGTCCACCCAAACTCCCAGGAGATTCCAATGTTTGTGTCAAATCTAGACTGAAAGACCAAGTGCTTGTTCTAGTGACAGAAAAGTAGAGCCATCCTTTCATTAATCAGCCAGGCTCAAAGGATGACCAGCCTGTTCAGGCGCAGCAACAGCAATAATGAAGGCTCTCAAAGCAGTAGAAATGGAAATGGAGCTGGAAGGACCCGTGGACAACTTAACAACAGTAGGCCTAACCAGCAGGTCAGGCGCCTGGAGTTTAATCAAGCAATGGAAGACTTCAAGACCATGTTTCCCTCTATGGATTATGAGGTGATTGAGTGTGTACTGCGCTCTAACAATGGAGCTGTGGATACTACCATTGACCAGCTTCTTCAGATGAGTACTGATGGACAAAGTTCAGATGATAGCCTGGACTCAGATGACAGCATCCCAGCAGAGGTCAGTGGAATGGCTCAAGGGAGCAAAACATTGATTGTAGTGGTCTTTCACTATGAACCATCTACTTTGAATTCGTTGATTGTCTTTACAGTCTAAAAGACTGTTATATACAGTGGGGCAAAAAAGTATTTAGTCAGCCACCAATTGTGTAAGTTCTCCCACTTAAAAAGATCAGAGAGGCCTGTAATTTTCATCATAGGTATACCTCAACTATGAGAGACAAAATGAGGAAAAAAAATCCAGAAAATCACATTGTCTGATTTTTAAAGAATTTATTTGCAAATTATGGTGGAAAATAAGTATTTGGTCAATAACAAAAGTTAATCTCAATACTTTGTTATATAGCCTTTGTTGGCAATGACAGAGGTCAAACGTTTTCTGTAAGTCTTCACAAGGTTTTCACACACTGTTGCTGGTATTTTGGCCCATTCCTCCATGCAGATCTCCTCTAGAGCAGTGATGTTTTGGGGCTGACGCTGGGCAACACGGACTGTCAACTCCCTCCAGAGATTTTCTATGGGGTTGAGATCTGGAGACTGGCTAGGCCACTCCAGGACCTTGAAATGCTTCTTACGAAGCCACTCCTTCGTTGCCCGGGCGGTGTGTTTGGGATCATTGTCATGCTGAAAGACCCAGCCACGTCTCATTTTCAATGCCCTTGCTGATGGAAGGAGGTTTTCACTCAAAATCTTACGATACATGGCCCCATTCATTCTTTCCTTTACACGGATCAGTCGTCCTGGTCCCCTTGCAGAAAAACAGCCCCAAAGCATGATGTTTCCACCCCCATGCTTTACAGTAGGTATGGTGTTCTTTGGAGCCAACTCAGCATTCTTTCCCTTCCAAACACGACAAGTTGAGTTTCTACCAAAAAGTTCTATTTTGGTTTCATCTGACCATATGATGTTCTCCCAATCCTCTTCTGGATCATCCAAATGCTCTCTAGCAAACCGCAGACGGGCCTGGACGTGTCCTGGCTTCAGCAGGGGGACACGTCTGGCACTGCAGGATTTGAGTCCCTGGCGGCGTAGTGTGTTACTGATGGTAGCCTTTGTTACTTTGGTCCCAGCTCTCTGCAGGTCATTCACTAGGTCCCTCCGTGTGGTTCTGGGATTTTTGCTCACCGTTCTTGTGATCATTTTGACCCCACGGGGTGAGATCTTGCGTGGAGCCCCAGATCGAGGGAGATTATCAGTGGTCTTGTATGTCTTCCATTTTCTAATAATTGCTCCCACAGTTGATTTCTTCACACCAAGCTGCTTACCTATTGCAGATTCAGTCTTCCCAGCCTGGTGAAGGTCTACAATTTTGTTTCTGGTGTCCTTTGACAGCTCTTTGGTCTTGGCCATAGTGGAGTTTGGAGCGTGACTGTTTAAGGTTGTGGACAGGTGTCTTTTATACTGATAACGAGTTCACACAGGTGCCATTAATACAGGTAACGAGTGGAGGACCGAGGAGCCTCTTAAAGAAGTTACAGGTCTGTGAAAGCCAGAAATCTTACTTGTTTGTAGGTGACCAAATACTTATTTTCCACCATAATTTGCAAATAAATTCTTTAAAAATCAGACAATGTGATTTTCTGGATTTTTTTTCCTCATTTTGTCTCTCATAGTTGAGGTATACCTATGATGAAAATTACAGGCCTCTCTGATCTTTTTAAGTGGGAGAACTTACACAATTGGTGGCTGACTAAATACTTTTTTGCCCCACTGTATTTACCTCCTCCAGGAGGTTGTTTTTACCGGGGTTTGCCTGACTGCCTGTTAACAACAAAACTCAGTAAGTTCTGCATGGATTTGAATGAAAATTTCAGAAAATGTCAAATTAGTTTTGGGATTGGAATGAGGGGAATAAGAGTGAGTGGATTGAAGTGAGAAGAGAGGGGATGAGGAGAGTAGGAGTGAAGGGATTGGAGTGCGGGGAGTGGGCGTGAGGGGATTGGACTGACGGGAGTAGGGGTGAGGGGTTTGGATTGACGGGAGTAGGGGTGAGGGTTTTAGTGAGTGGATTGGCAGCAAGGGGATTGGGGTGAAGGGAGTCGGAGTAAGAGGAGTGGGGGTGAGGGGAGTGGAGTGAGGGGTAGTGTTGTCACGATATTAAAATTTCAAACTTGATTCGATACTGGAAAAAAACTTGATACTCGATTTAGATTTTGATGCTATGGTGATTTAAAAACAGCAATTTATTGAACAAGTAGATACAATGTATAACATTCCTTTTATCTAGCTACCTTATAACCTGGCTCTGCCAGATTAATGTGTAGCCCCTCCTCTTCTCGATTCGGGAACACACATCTAGAACCGTTCCATTGAAAACTGTCTATTTCGGTCAAAAGATTTTTCTCACCAATCATGTGTTAGAATTGTGCTTTGGGGCGGGTGTTCAGGTATGATTGGCAGCAAGTGCCCAGGCAGGTAAAGCAAAACAAACTTGGCTGCGCCGCTGAATGTACGCATAAGAGGCTATTGAATCTGTTTTAGGAGAACTACAGAGACGTAAAGATGTGTTGTGCTTTTCTTAGTGGTAACGATGTGTGTTTTTCTCCAGAATGGAGTCGCAAGAGCTTGATTTACTGTGACTGGCTAAAAACAAGTCATCAAAGGCAGACACTTGCTGGCTCGTCCTCCAATCAGCTTAAAATATTATATCTGATGTTGCTCCCTTTTTTGACTCAGAGAGATTGAAAGGTCTGTTAATCAGTGTTTCCTAACGTTTTTTTAGATATAAAATTTTTCATATTACAGGTTAATGCTTCAGAAATAACCACAAAGTCCTGAAATTTGTGTGAAATTATATACACGACCTCGGTGTCCAGCAGGTTTGTGCATATAAGCGTTGTGTGTATTTATCCGTCGGTGGTCATTTGGACTGTAAACACGGGTAGCAGTGTTCAGTATTAATAACAGATAATCAGAAACGGTGTAATAACGCAATTAAAATATATTAGGAGAATAAAACTCTCAAACAGAGGGAGTTATATACTCGTAGAGCGGATCCAATAAAACACTGGTAATAGATACGCCAGATGCGCGTGTGCATGGACACGATGCAACGACACAGATTAAGTTACAGTTAGTAACAGAACGGTTTGCTATATCAGATATTAAGAACTCATGATCGGCCAATAAAAACTAGTACAAATGTTACATGTGACACTATTTCACACTGAAGAAGTCAGTGATTATTTTTTGGCGACCGTCTGTGACATGTGTGTGTAAACATCAGAGCAGTCTAGTTCCACACACCTAACAGAAAGTGTGTGTGAGAACATCAGCGGAGGTGTACGGTCAAGTAACTAGTGAGAAACAGCGAGATTTAGTGAGATGCATGTATGATACCTCCAAATGTTTTGTGCATATACAACAGCTTTCAGTCACACTCACTACCATCATCGCATCTCCTGTCGCTCTTTTTTTTCTCTCACACACACACCCGCCCCATCAAGCGTCCCGCTTCCTTTACCTGCCCATCTTCTCTCACTCACAGACATCAATGCTGACACATGAACAGAACTTTAAATCAGAATCGCTACATTTACAAATAACTGGTTTATCATCAACCAAAAACCCTCAGCGAACATTTTCCAACTGTAAACAAACAGCTGATCTGTCTGATATTAATCCGTGGCAATTTGCGCTGAAAGAAAAAAGTCAAAATAAAGCGAGTTAAGAAATGACGCAATGAAAATACTACAGCAGTTCACAATGCAACTGAAATTAAAAAGTGTAACAAAGCCAACTTGAGGGATAATGTGATGCGGCTGTGCAACAGCTTCTCCTTCTGTTGATTTGCAGCAGGCTGCTTTACGGCACCTGGCTGCTTTATGGCACCTGGCTGTCGAGGAGCCACGTATTGGGCCCAGTCCCAATACCCACCCTGCGGTCTTCCACGAAGTGCACTTAGCACAAGGGCATATAAGGGTTTGAAGTGCGTAGTGAACAAGTGCACACAAATAGCAGTATTGGGACAGTGAGCACTATGTGCCACAGCGTTCTCTCTCCATGACAACCAAAATGGAAGTACCGGTCACTGTTTGCGCTATTTTCAAACTAGAAATTATTTTAAAGCTCCAACAAACATTTATTTTGAGGAGAATGAAGCGCAGGAACCAAAGGAGGTGTATAAGACAGAATAAGTGATTAAACTGTTAGTATATCATGTCCGAAAACACACGTCTATCACACACGTTTATCAGATAGGTGACACATCTTCCCAACAGAGAATCAATCAATTGTAATTACACATCTAGATAATAAAATAAAATATTGATTATTTGCAGTCTACACTTGAGAAAACTTTTTTCTGGTTTCTACTTCTTACGTCAAAATTCACACGCAGCAATGCATTGTGGGTAATACCCTTCACTGAAGTCGGCTCTGATGCGGGCTTCGGCGAAGTGCGGATCAAGGGTTCGAAAGGAGCCAAGGGCACGACTCTCCACTTTTGGAGAATCGGGACACCCTTACGCACTTCCGCCCCTCATCGGGAATGCGCATTTGAAGTGCACAAAGGCGCAAGTGCGGGTATTGGGACAGGGCCATAGTGTACTCTGAAGAAGGCTGCACATATGTGAGACTCCAAAATATCAATATCATCGGTACATGATATCTAATTTAGATACCAATTTTTAATATCGATTAATATCTAGGCATCAATTATTTTGACACTCCTAGTGAGGAGTGAGGGGATTGGGTGAGGGGGCGAGGGATAGTTGATGGATGGGGAAGTGATTTTCTTCTTTTTTCCTGTTCAAAGGGTCTGGACATTTCCAAGGTTACTGTGTGTGATGTGGGTTTGTCAGATCATTGTTGTGTTTTCTTTGAGAGTGTCATGCCAGTGCACACAAATGTTTCAGCCAAGGTGATAACAAAACGGTGTATAACTGAGAACACAAGTGAGATGTTTAATCAGGTCTTCCATCTAACACCTGCCATATCAGGGGCTTCAACCAATGAACTGCTCACTAGCTTTAATGCTAACATGCTAAATATTATGGATTTTGTTGCTCCCACGAAAGTGAAGGTTATCTCTGGAAGGAAAAAGTCTCCATGGAGAAATTCCACACAGGTGAAAAATGAAAAGAGGGAGTGTCGTAAAGCTGAGCGCAGATGGAGAAAAACTATTCTGCAGGTTTATTATGACATCTATAAAGAGAAACTTCATCTTTATAATCTACAGCTGAGGAATGCAAGGAATGCATATTTTTCTGACATCATCTCTAAAAACAGTCATAACGCTCGGGCCTTATTTGCTACAGTCGACAGGCTAACAAACCCTCCTGTTTCAGTAGCTCCAGAACTTTGTTCCATCAAGGCCTGCAATGACTTTGCTAAATTCTTCACTGAGAAAATTCAAAATATTAGACAAGCAATTAGCTCATCAACAGCAGGTTCAGGTCATGTTCTGTGTCCACAGAGTCCAAACACCTGTCTCTTATACAC